>OZ025240.1:52967569-53607569 GCA_964019155.1 Osedax fenrisi | reverse complement strand
TTGGAAGTGATTGCACATAACCTCAGTAGTATGTAGCAGGTATGGCAGACTAAAGCTTTATATATAATTATCGTAGCCACATCTAACGCATGCAAATCGCTCGAATACTTAAGTCAATGAATACACATGATGATAGATCATACATTAACCAGGATGTAACCTACTATGCTAACTACTAAATACTACACAGTTCCCAGCCATCAAACTATGACTACACCACTACACCGACCACTACACTGACCACTACACTAACCACTACCCTGACCAACACACTGACCAATACCCCAACCACTAACGTAGGAAGTAGTAATGAGTATAACCCTTACAAGAATATTAATGTATATATTATGCAAGTATTTCGTAAATAAAAACCATAAAATAATTTATCAATATTATACAAATATAGTATATTGGCCTGGATAATCTATCCCTACAATAGAAAGTAGACCATCAGCCTAGGTATCACTACCCTAACCACTACCATTACAATCACCGCTAGCATCTGTGATGATTACATAATCAATACATCGCACTTTGGTCTGTATAAAAACATACTACAGGCTATAACATATTTATTACAAATTCTACATAGTAGAGGTGCTTTTCACCGCTGGCCTGCCCACTGCCCTGCCTCTGCCCACTAGCAACAGTAGAAAGCTGTGTGCTGAACTATGCTGCCTAAACCACCAACCTTAGACTTGGCATCGCTGGTCTGCCCACTGCCCTGCCCCTGCCCACTAGCAGCAGTAGAAAGCTGCCCACTGAACTCTGCTGCATAAGTGACTACATCGTGGACCCGTTGTATGATGTTTTGCCTGCGTAGAGGCTGCAGACGACGATGTATCTGACCGCGGTGAGCCTCTATAGCGTAGCGCCATCTTTGTTTGGCACTGAGGAGGGGTAGGGGGGGGTGAGCGAGTGAGGGTAGGGGTGTTAGGGTATATGGCGGTGTGCGATGGCAGCCGGGCTTATTTGTATTATTTAAATATTTAAAAAATAGAAAAAAATATTAACCGAATATACTAGTATTTATTCAAAAATATATTAAAAGTATATCTTTACATACGATTTACTATTAGATCATTTAATTTAATATATTTAAAAATATTTTCTGAAATAATCTATTAATTAGTATTATCAATAAAGTGCATTTATTATGACTTTCATTACACCGTAAATGCAGTTATAAAGGTGAACATGATTAAACACGTAGGAATACACAGTTACACCCGTGACCCCTGTCGAATACTCACGAGAGGCGTGTCCTATCGGGAAGGAGGCGTGGCTTATAGCGTCTGTAGGCCAACGCCTTATCGTAGCGGTCGAACTCGCTCGACCACGACAATATCTGGCGGTACTGCTTGTCTCCCAGCGATATCGTGAACTCATCGAGGAAGATGTCAAACAGGTATCTGTGTGAAGGACATAGGTTGTATTGGTGATATGCATGCATTTATAGGGGTTAGGGAGGGCAGGTATTGTGATATGCATGCATTGGTAGGGGTTAGGGAAGTCAGGTATTAGTATATATTAAGCTATTCTGATAAACACGCATTGGTATGTGTTAAGGTTCCATTTATCACTATATACAGGCCACATATTAGGGTTCAGCTTAGGGTGACATACATGTACTATAGGTATATCTTCAGGTATAGCTGGTAATGTATTAGTGTATCACATACAATGATAGCTATCCAGGTAATGGAATAGGTGATGAAGGTATCATGATAGCTATTTAATGGTATCTAATTTTTAATTTAAGTAGCTATTCATCAAGACAAGTCAATGTTTCTATAATTTAGTGCCGCCAGTTAAAAGTTCAATTGCAACATATATCTATATTGAATATAGTATATAATATACAATATACTCTATATAAATATTATAAACTATGAATATTTATTTAAATCAATAGAATATAAAAAAGAAAGTCCAAAGGACATTCACTAAAAGGCTTTTCTATAGATGTGGTATACCATATACAAATTATGAAAATAGGTTATTATTTTTAAAGTTAACTTCATTATCTCAACGCAGGTTACGGGCTGATCTGATTCTTGCCTATAAAATTATAAATGGTCTAGTTGATGTTGATTCCTCGGGGCTACTTGAAACGTATTCATCAAGAAGTCGAGGTCCTTCCATTAAAGTTCAAAAAGACAAATGCAAGACTAATGTTACTCTGAATTATTTTAGTAATCGTATTTCAACTCCTTGGAATTTTCTATCTAATTATACGTGTTCAGCAACTTCGGTCAATCAATTTATTACAAGGCTTGATAATTCATTGTATTAATATTTAAATTTTATTTTATTTTATTAATTTTTATTATTCAATTATTATATTATTTTATTTTTAGTTTTATGGGGTTAATTTATTCGGTTTCATTCTCTTTATCATTATTTATCGGGTATTACGGGTGTCAGTGGACAAACTCTTGGGTCAAGTTTGTACCCCCAAGGCACAGGGATTGAGGACCCCTTTCCCTAAAGTTGATACGGTGAGTAAGTGCTTGCATTTGAATAATTCCCCTTTTTATTATTATTTTTATTATATCATTTGTTAATTTTATATCTTAACCATATGTAACATGGCATTTATAAATCATTATATATATTCGTTTATATTCGTTATTTGTTTTTTTATTATTATTATTGTTTTATGTCATTTTGTTTGTTTTAAACAATAAACTATATCTATCTATCTATCTAATATTGTTATGATTCTCGGGATGATTTTTAACTTTATATAAAATTTTAATTTTAATAATTTATAAAATAATTATTCACGTATCATTATTGTATCCCTTTTGTAGATATTTTGTTGAATAATGATAATCAAAAAAGATATTTGTATGATGCTGTCTACAGTACAGGTATATGTACATTGTACATGTATATACATACATGTGTGTACATGTATATTATAATATACTTAATGGTTATGTTTAGGTACAGGTATAAGTGATATATATATATCATAATATAATTAATGATAGCTATTTATACCCATGCAATATCTATTAACACACAAATCTAAGCCTATATAAAACATATTAATATATATATATATATATATATATATATATATATGTATATCTATGTACTAATGGACATTAATTTATAAATGTATTAATATATTTATGAATAGTAGTGAAAATATTTTCACAAAAAATAAAATAATAGTATATAATAGCATATATTATTCATTATACACATATGGAATAGGTAGATGTTATATTGGTGTGTACAAGTATATACACATATATATATGCAGTATACATGTATGCAAGTACACTTCATAGTGAAACAGATGTATTGACAAAGATGTACTGTATAGATATAGGCATACATGGCATGAATACTTGTCAAACTAGTAATATATGATGTGTTTAATTGTGAGGGTCATGCCCTTAATTATATAACATCTGTCATTGACTAAACATGAGTTTCATAAATAATAAATGTGCTGTGTAAATAGGTATTGAGTAAATATACAAACAGTAATTCATGTGTACATTGTACATACATGTGTACTTGGCATGTGTATGTGAATGTAGATAAGGATATGGATTGATAAATTACCATAGACTATAATTTGTGTTAGGGTGTGTTTTTTGTCAACCACAGGTGGTTCAACCACAGGTGTACGAGATACTCGTATTCACTGCATGTAAAAATCCAACTGTTACAAAACACGTCTGGTTGTGCTATGGATTTTTACATGAAGATGAATACGAGTTTCTCGTACACCTGTGGTTGACCAAAAACACACCCTTAATCAACATGTTATGATAAATCCTAATATGACATTATAATAAATATATCACACCCCTCTACTAAATATATCACACCCCTCTACTAATTATAAAATACTAATTTACTAGTCATAACATACTGGTACTGGTAATGCCTGATTATCATTATACCTATTTAATTTATATGTTGTGTACCTATGTATGCTATTCTATAGTATATATATATACATGATTATATATTTTACATCAAATACCAGATACAAATTAAATATGAATGATACATATAAAGAGTGAAATAAAGGGAGAATCGTGCTGTCAAGATGCATATGTAACAGTGGGCATGCGAACATAGACACGAGCGAGTGAATCACCTTGGATCCTGGAGATTTCTGAGCGGAACGCACGAGATATTGCGGCAGAGTTTAGCTTTAACGCAGATAGGGTCCAGGATGAACTCGTGATCCTATAGGGAAGATTAGAGTTTGTTGTTTAGTATTATGCAACAATCGGAGTGTATTAGTATCACTATCCTACCTTTGTAGTGCTGTCCTTCAAGATGATGTCCTGTTAAAGAGGAGGTGCATTAGCTTGCCAGTTTAATCATTATGTATATATATATATATATATATATATATATATATATATATATATAACATATAACATATAACTATTTATTCATTCTACCTTTATATATTAGCTCCCCTCTCTCCCCATCACTCCCCCTACTCTCCACTTTCTCTCTTTCAGTGAAACTTACTCTATTTAAAAGAGTATGACTAATTTTAACTATATAAACATTGACTATGACTCACCTATAACATTAACTTTCACTAGTAGTACCAAGTTAGTATCACTAACTATATGTCATAGTGTATATAATTTAATTTAAAATGGGTTATAAAATGAAATACTAAATTAATATTAAAAATTATAAAATTATTAAATACAGATATTATACATACTTTAACTAAGATACAGCTCTAAATCGTTTAGAGAAGTTAATGCCTGATATAAACTAACGTTTAATTCATCCCTTTCGAGATCACCGAAGATCTTAGCATTAGTGTCCCAATACACTGACATTCCGGTGAGTTCCACGAGTTTGTATCTCTTGTCAGATTCGCAGTTAGTTACGAATGTAGGAGTCTACGACAGTGGGGGGTGGGAGGAGGGTGTAATAGATATGCTATTGCGAAGATAACGGGTGAACTGAACTTCTAGATTGTACCACTACTACTATTATAGCAGCACTGGCATTAAGAATAGAGATAAGGCTATATTTGATGCACTATACATAATAATGCAAATAATATTTGTACACAATAATGTGATGTGCTAGTATTATGATATTAGCTCATCTCTATACTAAACTAATAGATAAGAGGGCTATAGGTATATTGTATTGCTATTAGTATGCTAGTGTGAAGTAATATGGGGGAGTGCATAATTAATTGTTAAAATGAATTACTTAGTATGCGATCATTATTTATTACTAACATAATATTTAGCCTATATGCCAAGTTATATAAATATTCAAATAACGGAGTTTATGGGTAAAGCTGAAGCTTTACTTGCAATTATTCTCCACTATTCATTATGCAAATAATAATTGCAGTTATTAATACTGAATATCTACTGACACCATCATCGTCATCATCACAACATCACAACAACATCACCATCATCACAATCATCATCACAACAACATCACTAACCCCCTCGGAGTTGACACTCTCAGCACGAAGATGTTCAATAGTGATGCCGCAAGCAAACGTTTCATTGGCTATGGAGGTGCTGTCTTCGTACCGAATGTAAACATCCTGTATGTTCAACTGTAAACCACGCCCCCGTATCGTTATTAATCTCACATAATCTCGCGTAATCTCACGTAATGCAGGTACAAATGTATTAGGTGATAGTATTCTAATGATCTCCAATGATAATTTATCAATTGCTAAATATCATACTAGGTAGTTAAGTTCTGTTTACGACTATACTACAACTGATGTTACATCATAACATAACTATTATTACATCATAACATAACTATTATTACATCATAACATAACTATTATTACATCATAACATAACTGATGTTATATCATAACATAACTATTATTACATCATAACATAACTATTATTACATCATAACATAACTATTATTACATCATAACATAACTATTATTACATCATAACATAACTGATGTTATATCATAACATAACTATTATTACATCATAACATAACTATTATTACATCATAACATAACTGATGTTATATCATAACATAACTATTATTACATCATAACATAACTATTATTACATCATAACATAACTATTATTACATCATAACATAACTATTATTACATCATAACATAACTGATGTTATATCATAACATAACTATTATTACATCATAACATAACTATTATTACATCATAACATAACTGATGTTATATCATAACATAACTATTATTACATCATAACATAACTATTATTACATCATAACATAACTGATGTTATATCATAACATAACTATTATTACATCATAACATAACTATTATTACATCATAACATAACTGATGTTATATCATAACATAACTATTATTACATCATAACATAACTATTATTACATCATAACATAACTGATGTTATATCATAACATAACTATTATTACATCATAACATAACTATTATTACATCATAACATAACTGATGTTATATCATAACATAACTATTATTACATCATAACATAACTATTATTACATCATAACATCGACTATTATTACATCATAACATAACTATTATTACATCATAACATAACTGCTGTTATATCATAACATAACTGTTATTTCATAATAACATAACTATTATTACATCATAACATAACTGCTGTTATATCATAACATAACTGTTATTTTATAATAACAACTATTATTACATCATAACATAACTGCTGTTATATCATAACATAACTATTATTACATCATAACATAACTATTATTACATCATAACATAACTGCTGTTATATCATAACATAATTATTATTACATCATAACATAACTATTATTACATCATAACATAACTGCTGTTATATCATAACATAACTGTTATTTCATAATAACATAACTATTATTACATCATAAAATAACTGCTCTTACATCATAACATAACTATTATTATATCATAACATCGACTATTACAAAACAACGTGTAAACCTGGAGATTTTCAATGATGTTAGAAGTTAAGGAAGCACCTAAAGATGACCAGGAATAATCTGAGGGGTGCTTCTTCTGGTTGGAGATTTTCCTCTGTATGTGTATACATTATATTTATTAAACATGTATATATACTAATTATTGTACACGTATGTGAAGTGATTGAATAACAGCCATAGTAATTATATAAACATAACAACAATAATAATAATTATATTAATAATTATAATAATAGATAATAATAATTATAATAAAATAATAAAGTGTAGAAATATAGAAAATATTAAAATAAAAACGATTCTAATATTTCATTATAAAAATAAACTGGTTTTTGTGGAAAAATGGAAATATTTCTCAAATAATTTTAATTATATTGTAAGATGTCAGATAAAGAGCGTTATACTGTGCTTTTGTTAGTAACTTATTTACAATGCATGTGTATCTGTGCATACATATATGTTTATAGTTGAATACGTGTGTATATTTGAACATATGAGTATATGTGCGTATGTGTATATGGATATTGTGATATTGCTTTATTAACATATGTAATAATGGGGTCATATTCATTATCATATGATCATCACATTATCACCTACTATTGTGTAGGTTGTTATTAAGATAAATGATATAACATAAGGTGAATAGTAAACTCTCAAATGTAATCCCTATAGGTAGTAGTGAGTCATTACTAATCACCATATTAAGTTACAGATGGACTTATATAAGGACATAACGGTGACGTAACCACAAGTAGGCCGCCAAGTGGATAAGTTACACAGATGTACGAACCATTAGTTGATCGAGGTGAGCTTTCAGTCTTTTTTCTTTACTTTCCCAGTCCGCATTTTTTGCAGTTTCTTCGTCGTACTATATTAGAATTGTAATATATATTTAATAGTTATAATATGCATATAGTTATACTAATATGTATATAGCTATAGGTATTGATTGATATTTTATTTAAGAAAATGTATAGTCGAAATATATAATCGAAAGTATAAAGTTGAAATAATTGCTAATGATAACATACTAAATATAACATTGTTATTAATATATATATATATATATATATATATATATTTATATATATATATATATATATATATATATATACATACTAGTAAGTATAATTAATTAATAATAGATATACATAGCGAGTAGAATGACAGGCTTCTCTCGTCGAGATACCAACAAGAAGAACAACACTAAGATATTCATCGTTATAGACCAAGTAGCTTGCGCTTCATTGACCGATACAAGTCTATTCATACTCACTGATTCGCTGAGCTGATATGTATGATAACCAACATGTATGTCTTAATACACTACCATTGTAAGGTACACTGGACTATCAAATCACCCTCCATCGTTCTACTACGTTAAATAGAACAACACACAGCGACGCGATATATTGATGGTCTGTATCCTACACACACAGACACACACACACACACACATGCACTCGTACCTCTTCGATAACAGCTGGTCCTGCGATCAGGTAGAGCCGTTCTAGTGTGACCACCCATGCGGAACTCTTCAGCTTGCTGACCGGGATCTGAAGGTTCATCTTGCCGATGTAACCTGTGCGAACGTGTGTAGGTATAGTGTAGGTGTAGTGTAGGTGTAGTGTAGTTAGCGGCGGGTAACGATTCATTGTAATGCGCTGTATATCATCGCTTAATCCACGTAATTACAATTACAGAAGAATGCCTGTTTATTAATAACGTATATATTAAACTTATTAATATATTAGATACGCGCCACATGACATTCATTCATTCATCACATTCATTCATGACATTCATGAGATATCGCTATCATACTATCTGGTAATAAGGAGTGATAACATGCGGAGTAACTACAGAGATATGAATGAGTGATAAGTCGACTGCATAAGAAATAGACGTATGCGATGACTATTGTTGCGAATATGTCAATTTATGTGCACCAAAGTACAGCTGCTATAGTGTAATAGCAATACGATACAAATATGATGTTATGGCCATCGAGTACAACCTTCGAGCAAATAGTGCTTTTCTAATATACCCACGGTTGTGGTACATATATGACGTATTCAATAAAACAAATTAAATATATCTACTTAATATTGCTCTTAAAAATATACGTAACTAGTATTTTATATAAATTTACGAATGTCTATATTATAACTTAATTTGATGAATATATATCTTAATTGACTATACATATATATCCATTTATCATGACCGAAAATAAAGCAGCGTAACGATACGAGACATGTGTTATAAGCCGACCTCGCCGACCCTAACTGACCTGATTTCACTTCGATGGGCAGGTTGAAAGCCTTCAGGGCGTCTCGTTTCAGCGGCAGGTTCTCTAGCTCGACCTTACCCTGTAGTAGGGCTATGGAGAGCTGCCGGAAGCTCAAGTTCTCGATGTAGTCACCCACGTAGGTGTTCAGCACCCAGGCCGCTAGTCCTTCCAACATGGTGGCGCTAGTGGTCTCTCGGGGTTAATAGCATCTGTTGTAGGGAGAGGCGGTGATCAGCGATGCAGTGTATAGGTTAAAGTATACTCTCTATATTATTGGTATTAAATATATGATTTTATTAAATTTATAATCTCTTCTATATATGTATTACTATTTAAGTAAGAATTACATTATATGTATTATTCTAACTGAATTATAAACTCGCAAGACTATAACCTACAAGTATTCGTATGCTATTTAATAGTGGTAAACATTTCCGATGAAGAGAAAGCATATAAAGTACACATTCCACTATGTATTCAACTATATATTGGATAGATTTATTTATATACATAAAAAATGAATCATACTTTCATAAATATATGTATATATTAATAATTATAATACTATACTAATTTTAATTATTAAATACATTTTTATAAATCATTATAAAACTATACCACTTATGAATATATCACATCAATAATATATCATTATAGCATATTTATAGACAATCATATTATTTATATTATAAATGGGTACAATTTAAAAGAAAAATAAAATTGCATATTTAAAATAAAGAATATTATTATAATTAAAAAATGACTAAAGCGGTAATAAATTTATAAATTTCTATGTAACTTAAGATGGCCGGCTATCACATATAAAGTATTATTTAATCAAATTAAATTTTAAAATTATATAATATAATTAATATGAATGTTTATTTTGATATAATGGAAACGTACTTTATAAGCGTATTTAGAAAAAAAATCAAATATATTTAAAAATCAATATTATTTGTTTGAATATCTGTTATTAAATGCATGTGTCATGTGATGGTCGGCCATCTTAAGATATCTTAATCGAGGCACAATGTCTATTGAAGAATTTTACATTAGCGAGATATAGCGATACCGATCTAGAACAAATACAAATCTATGATTGTGTATCATGTTTATTATTAGTATATATTTGTTAATCATGTCTATCGTAATGCTAATCTTAATCGTAATCTAAATTGTAATAATTGTAAAATAAAGATAAAACATAGCTTGAACTTATAATTTAATATATTTCCATACTTATATCGAGGAACGCATCCCATAGTAACTAGTTCCTACATATCTGTATGAGCATTCCCGTTAATCGTTCCTATTTATTATTCTATATTCGTTCCTATATTCGTTCCCCATTCCCATTCCTATTTTTATATCCATTTCCATTCTAGGTACAGTAATGATAACCAACACTCGTAATTAAAATAAAATTAATATATTATTATTTTATAAAAATAAATTATAGAATTCTATGGGACATCATGTTGTACAAATTTTATATAATTAAGTGGTAATAAAAAAACATTAATCGAAATATAAAGTTGATGAATATGAATTAAAGTTCGTTTTAAGATTCACATTATTAAAATGTTAATCATTGCACGAAAGATTAAACTATATATATTTAATTTACATAAAATATGTAAAGTATATCGATATATTTATAACTATATTTATGTATATATCTATGTATGTATGAAGGATAATCAGCAATAACTGTAATAAATAATATTATATACTTCTGTAAAATCTAAAATAAATATAGTATATTACATGTTTTTTATATAATATTTATCAGTTACTAAATATTTTATATCATATTTTAAGTTAATATTCTATCATTTGTGAACACTTTTTTTACATTAATACTGTAATTTGAATATTTATTAAACTATATTTTATATATTATTTATATATATAATATAATATAATTATTAAATAATTATATATATATATTATATGATATTTAAATAGTCTTTATTAGTAGCATAGAGCTAGAGAGAGTTTTCTCTCTAGCTCTATGATTAATAGTGATAACATTACTTATATTTTTTCATTATCATAATTATAATGATTACTATAATTAATATGTATTAACATAATTATAAAAAGCGTAACCTAACATAATAAATGCATTACGAATACTTTAATAATTATTAAATTAGATATAATTAAAATAACGATAATAAATGTACTTATTTACTAAATAATTTAGTAATTTAATATATACAAATAAGTCATATATATAATCATTAAAATAATGATATTGTGATTTATTATAATAATGATTATAATTATAATTATAAATAATAATTATTATAATTGTTTTAATGTTAAAATTAAAATTGTAATAGTATTCACCATTCCTATTATGTTAAACATAATCATGATAATGCTTATAATAATTATTTAATCATTGACTGTGATTTTTCTTAATTTCTAACTTTAAGTTAAACTTAAACTTTAAGTTAAAGTGAATATTCAATTGCCTATTATTGTATATTTATCTTATTTCTTTTAAATATATTTATATATAATGTATATTATATTCAACGATATCTTAAAATATATGTATACAACTAATTTATAATATTCAATGATAATTATTATAATTTATATTTTAATTAATAAATTATTAAATTAATAATTATACAGCAATTCAGCAATAATTAAACCTCGTTTTACTTATGAAAAATATTTAATATAAGTTTGATAGGTATGGATATGGTTATATACATATATTATATTTGTTATATAATAATTATTTTGAAAATTTATAATATTATATACATATTATAATGATGCGTAAATGAGAAACATCTATTTATTATAAAAATTAATAAAATACATTATTTTAAATATTTTTTTTTGAAAATTTAAATAATATATATTACATTTTCTGTCTATATAGAAACTGATTTAATCACTCACAATGTAATTCCAATTTAATAAATATCGTTATAAATGAATGATATATTAATTTATAAATAATATAACTAACATTTAAAAATAAATACTATATTATTAAAATAAATAAATTGAAATTTGATTAATATTTATAAAAATATTATTATTTATAGGTTAAAAGGTCCTAATATCAAAGATTAGAAAATATGTACACTGCATTTAGTAGAGATATGTTGAAATGATTCATATACTATCTTATGCTTATTACTGTGATTAATGTATATATAGTAATATATATTATATATATATATATATATATAATTAATGTATATATATAGTAATATATATTATATATATATATATATATATATATATATATATATACATTTATTAGGTACACCAAATAAAGTAATAAATGATCATGTTAGTGAATGCAAATGAACAATAATAATAACATATAACTTAAAATATTATAATACTATAAGCATATATGCAATATGCATCTATAGATATAGAGTGAGGATTCCTCACTCTAATGTCTATGACTATAAGGGAATAACAAGAAAAATAATGGAAAAAATAGATAACAAGTATACATTTTGAGACATTTTATCATCAAATGATATGAAATGAAGGAAGTGTAAGAAGATAGAGAGGAATTATAATGTAAGGAAATTCCACAATAGTGGGACAATATATGATAATGCGTATTTCTTGAATTTGAAGGAAGATGTGTGTAAGCAAATCAGCGTGAATCCCGAGTCCGACAGAAGTGATCGAGTAAAGCATAGTATGATGAGTAAAACTGATAAATAAGACGTACTATATATTTATGGATTAGGTATAAGATATTAAATAGATAGCTTTTATGGAATGTGAATATATTAGAGTCTGTAGAAGAATGGAAATAACCATGTTTTTTATCAATACAATAATAAAAAACGATAAAATAACAGAATAAAAAAACTGGAACAAAAAAATAGATTCAAAAACACTGAACAACCCTGGGTATAAGCAAAGATTTTCCGAAGGAAAATTACTTTGGAAAATCCTTGGTATAAATAATCAAGCAGGAAGGTGATAGAAAAGAGAGTAAAAGTCATTTTAATAGATTGAATAATTAGTTTATAAGAACTGTAGTGAGAGAGTGGTCATATATTGTATAATACTTATTTTAATAATTAATTTTCATGTTTGACCGTTAGATATATATGTGGAGAAGAAGATATCATAGTCGAATGAACAAAATGAAAATATAGTTAGGACCTACATGCATATATTATCATGTTAATAAAGGGGTAATTGTATCGATAAGCAAAACTGTTTCTATAATTACCCTGGTATTGCCTACATCTAATAGATAATAACTAATAATAGATCAGTTAATTTATGGAATTCATTAAATAATGATATAATAAAATCTGTATCTGTTTCATCTTTTAAAAATAAAATAAACAAAATCTGTTTTGACAAACAACTTTTTTTTTTAACAGAAATTTATAATTTTATATTGATTTATGTTTCATTTTGTATCTTAATTATTGCATTATCTCTTCTGGTTTTTTTTTAATGTGTTTTTGTTATAGAAAATTTGGGTTTTTATATCTATATTTCAAATATATTATAATATAAAATTAATAATTCATTATTATTACAGATAAATTGGGAAGTATTATTTTATTTTTGTTTGTTCGGTATTATATGTTTGTTTTATATATATTTTGTAAATATTTTTCAAATGTATTATATTACTAAACTACAATATTAATAATTTTAATATTTAATATTAATAATTTTCTATTATTTCAGATTATAGTGATAAGTATTATATTGTTTGTTTCGTAATATTATTGGTATGTTTTGTTATTAACTTTTTTGTATAGGTATATTGGTTTATTTTATTTGTAACTTGTTTTGTTTATATATATATATATATATATATATATATGTTTCAAATTTATTATAGGTACCTACAATTAAAATATAAAATTAATAAACTACTACCTACTATTATTACAGATTTTGGTAAGTATTACATTATTTGTTTGTTTCATTCTAGTATTTGTTTTATTCTATTATTGGTTTATTTGATTTTTAACATTTTTAACATGTTCTGTTTATAATATATTTAAAATTTAACATTTAAATATTAAACTATATAACTAATAATGTATTACTAAAACAGGGTAACAAGATAAGAAGAGTTCTATAAAGTTAAAGTAGAAATTGAATATTTCGATGCCACTTACAAAATAATGTATTTTATTTCTATTTTCGATTATTTTTACGCTATCTTTTATTTCTATTTTGATCATTTTTCGTTTATTTTTACTATATGATTTATTTCTACTTTCGATTGTTTTTCGTTTATTTTTACGGTAACTGTAAAACGTTTTAATTTCTTTAATTTTTTAATTTCGTATTATTCTTTGTTTATTTCTATAACGTATGTTATCGTTAGCAAATATCTATACTTTATACTTTCGATTATATTTTCGGCTATGTATTTGCTTAAATAAATTATCAATCAATCTAATAATAATAATAATAATATGAGTGGATATATTATTCTTTCTTTATATTTTAATAAATTTAGTAATTACAAAAAGCCATTAAATATATTGGTATAGTTATGTAATAGAGTATATATATATAGTATACTATCAATACCTCCTATAACCTCCTATAACGAGGTTATAGGAGGTATTTATACTATACACTATTACATAACTATATAATTAAATGTTATTTGCGTATAAAGGATTTGTTATCATTCGATCCCAAGTATAATTTATTGATATCATAATTTGTATGAACAAAGAAAAACGTTTTATATTCATTAACATTCATTAAATTCATTAAATACATATATATTATCATATATAAAATATCATATACAAAAATAAACCTACCTACAATTGTGGATGATTGGATTAATAAATTCGTAAAAGTATCGGTGCAATATTTCCCATTGTAGGTTACTACTATAATAGAATGCATCGTATCGCCTATGACGTATGTCAAGTAATACGCCGTAAGTGACATGCTAGCTAATTACCTAAATAACTAAACACGCCCAACCGTAGTAGAATACAATAGCGTACACACGCGTACGCCTATAGTATACCACCGTATAGATCGTTACACCTGCAGCAGAGGTGACACTCGTAATTCACAGATCTGTCACGCGTGCGTTCGTTAACTTCTGACACCAGTGACACGCGCGTACTTCGTGACCGATGTCACCGCTGAACGTCGAGCTACCTCCGTATAAAAGCACTCGGTTACCGGTAGCCCGGCACATTCAGGCACTAGCGTCCAGCCAGTACCTACACCACACCACACACCACACACTACGATGACCGCTCGAGCTTACGCCAGACTACGACCGATACACTCTCTGACCCCGACGACTGCTCGCCTGAGGTGCGGTTTCTACGCTTCCGGCTGCGTTACCGGCGCAGTTGAGACTGGAGGTGGATACGAGATGTTACGTAATTGCGATAGTGGTGTTGCGACCGATTCCAGACGGAAACTGACCGATGATATATCTCTACGGTTACCATCTCTTGACCACGATACCGATAGCAGAAATACGTCACGTAAGAGCAAACGAACGGCGGCAGACGGCAGAATAAGTCAGGTTCCATCTCGACCAATGAACGACGAAGACGGCGACTTCTACGTGCACCCCCTGGCGAGTTATCCTCCCCTAGCAGTGTCTCAGAGCAGGAGGGTGCGAATCTCTACATTATTGAAGAAATTCGATAGGAATAAACTCTACACACTTGCATTCTTATGAATACTATATATACGGTATTATATATTATATACATATTCATATTAATTGATTATATATATAAATGGCCACTACATTTTTCTTATAATATATTTTGTATATATATATATATTTACCTACTATTTAATTATAACATATATTCGTATTCAATTGTATCATTAATAATGATTCATTATACATATTCTTAATAACATTTTAAATAATTTAAAAGTATATAAACCTATACCTGTATATATCTGTATATTAATATTACACTAAATGTTCGAAATATTACTATACATAAATAAATAACACTACCATTGTTTATATGACACGCGTTTATTTGACGACTACCATATGACTAATATTAATGATATACCGTGTACATAAATATATATATATATATATATATACCTACCGATATGTACATATATACCATGTATATTTGGGTACATCACATGGCTATTGTATGCCTACTAATTGTTATTGTCCCGTTGTTAATGCCCCATTGTTATCGAGGGTTATTGTTATGTGTCGGGTATCAACGGTGGTGAAATAGTATTATTACTGATATCGTGTGTAAATAAAATATATAATAAACATTAACTCCCTATTTATTGATTATAATTATAAATTGAATATATAAATATAAACTATATAATATAAACTATATGCCTATATTATAATATATGTATAACCTAATATAAAATATTACCTAACTATAAATACAATTATATTATTATTTAAAATGGTACGTAATACAAGTATGTAATGTAGTCCATAGATACTTAATGTAACTATGTTAATTCCGCGTACACACATGCACAATATATAACTATTAAATTATCAATCAGTAACAAAAATCCTACATAAGGTATAATAATGTTGAAAATATTAATATTTTGTTATGTAAATTTACAATATAATCCGTAATAAAATATGCATCTTCAGTCTTTTCAGGAAGATTGAAAATATAGCACTTACATAGTACAAATACACACACGAATACATGTGTTCAGTGATATATTTCGGACAATGGGTGCATTCTGTTCGTTACAAATCGAGCGAATAATATTGATAGTAACATATATGTCACAATGACATACAAGTATTTATGTAATATAGATATATATTCCTAATATATATTATTAAAATAAAATTACATCATATATAAGTTATATTGATGAATGGTTAGTAGGTAGATATTATTATTAAGGATATATATATATGGGGATAGAATCAACGCGTACATTTAAAATTAAAAATGTACATTAATATACTAATTAGTATCATATTTGATAAAATATGCCATATTTCAAGTATAAAATCAATGATAGAATACGACGATATACACCAGAATGTGTTATGTTTGTGTAGAATATAAGTTAGGTGTATCATTAATAGTACATCGCAGTAGGGGAAGTAACTGAATACGGGCAGTGAGCCCGCAATAGTGCCCGGACACTCTAGGTATCTCAGAAACCATAAATCCTACAAAAAATGTTTAATGAATAAAATAATCATAATTATATAAATAATTTAAAAAAGAATTTGTTATTTTTGAATTATTCAAAATATTGCTGATATATCCTGATGTATATAAACTGATTTTTTTATTACGTTTTTTAAATTTATGAAAACAAATATCAGCTTAAAACCTTCTCAATAATATACAAATGTATCGATATACAATTTAACACTATTAACAAATTATTAAAAATTATTAAAAAATAAGGCATTTTAAAAATTATATATATAATTTCAATATTTGTTATAAAATATTCATTAATTTGTAAGCATATATCTATAGGTCATAAAGTCCCTAATACGGACATTATAAGTACGGACACCCTATCACCAATCAGCGCGCAGCGTATGAACTA
Organism: Osedax fenrisi; assembly: GCA_964019155.1. Taxonomy (NCBI): domain Eukaryota; kingdom Metazoa; phylum Annelida; class Polychaeta; order Sabellida; family Siboglinidae; genus Osedax; species Osedax fenrisi. Next base: position 53,589,738 of record OZ025240.1, on the reverse strand, counting down.
TTCTGATTTTCATAAAAATCGCATGCGTTATAATATTAATACCACCAATAAAGCTAAATATAAATTTGTTATTATTTAGATACTTAAATAGTATTATTAATTAAAAAAAATAATAAAAATAATAAATTATTAACTAATCAACTTAGAATAAATTATTCATAAAATTAATTATAAATAATGTAATTATAATTTATCTGATTGATTCATCAATAATATATAGTTTATCTAGTGGTATATAGGGTGTCCGTATTCGGACACCCCGGTTATTTATGGAATTAAATAATAAAATAAAATTGTATAATCACAATAATATCTATAATCATATAATATTAATATATTGTAATTGTTGAATACAAATAATGAGTCATACAATGTTAAGACCATTCATTGAACTTACTGAACTATATTTCATATATGTGTATACTATAGGATATGAGGTAATTGTTAATGTCTATTAATAGATAGTATCGAATTTTGTTAATTTAAAATCCTATTGAATACAATTATGTGTTATAGTGAAGTTCGTTATAGTTTTTATTACGATATTATGTGTTGTGTTCATATTATATTTATATATTTCAAAAAATTATATATAAACATTATTATATGTATATGTGATTAATAATATAAAAATGTATATTTGTATTATTTAATATGAATTTATTTTATTTATGATTCCTATATAATATATATATACGTATGTGAATTGTAATTACCTATAAGTATCTGATTAAATATATATATAAGGATTCATATATTAAATTTATTTATGTTCACAATTTATTAATCTTTCATGTTTGTACTCGGATTTGAACTATCTGTTCGTGTTTCTGTTGCACATAATAAATCAGTGTTACTTATTACAACGAAACTAGAACCATTCTCCAAGCGACGTTCTTCGCAAGTGCTATTTAGGTTAATGTCCTTGCCAAAGATATCCATAAATCCATAGTGATTGACCAGCATAGCTATGGTCATCGTTATTGTAACGCCCACTCCTATGATGATTGGCAGTTTACTCGGCGGATCAGATTTTACTATGGAGAGTAAGTCGCCAACTTGCGTTCCAATGTTTGCAGACGACATTATTTCTGATCTATACAGTCGATCTATTATCGGTGGAATATCACTATTATTAGTTTTCGTATGTAAACATAATACATAAGAGTGTTACATATTAATTGCATTACAATTCATAAAATTACACAACTATAATTATAAAACTACTATACACAACTATATATATAATATGAGTAATATGAGTTCACATATGTGAACTATTCCTATATAGGAATAACTATCCTAACTTCGTATGTTAACCAACATTTATGGGTTGTTATATCTCTATTGATATATCTATTGATCCTCCAAAAAAAATATACACATGAAAATCATAATGAATTATAAAATATTTAATTTTAATAAATCAATAATGCATAACTTGCATTAGTTATTACGTTGTATGGTGGTATAACTTATTACTGTATCCTCTACAAGTGAGAACACAAATACAAAATAATTAAATTATATTATTATTCATAATATATATATCTTAATTTTATATGTTAACTAATTATATATTGAATTTTAGAATGGAGGTTTAAATAAATAAATGATATCCACATATCGGACGACGTCCATTAAAAAACCACGAAGTTTATAAATTCAATAATAAATAACTAATTGTGTTGTACTCTTTGCATTAATACATATCTTAATCAAAGACGTTATATATTTATACATGTGGCTTCGCCCCTTAGATGTCTATGAATCTAATATAACATTTGATTATATTTATAAACAAAGATAGCTATCTTATACATGTATATATATATATATATATATATATATATATATATATATATATATATATATATATATATATAGTATATATTATATACATATATATTAATATTTAATATGTTCATATTTATTTTACGTATTCTTATATAAAATGTTTTCATATATATTATATATATATAAAGTATCTATAGATACTGAGATACTAGAGTAGGGGGTAGATGTGGTCGGTAATTTGAAATTTCCCTATAGGTCGATATGTAATATCTAGGGGAAAGTCTCCGATTACCGACCCCTAAATGATTATTTGTAATAACTTATTCAATATTAAATATATTTATTTGAAATTTTGTAAATAGGGTAATATTATAAACAATGAGTAATGTGGCTATTTAAAATTTTTGATATCATTATAATTACAAGAATAAACGGGGGGTCGGTAATCGAATACCTGTTCCTAATACCGACCCCTTCCCCTATTACCGACCTCCTAAAATAATCGTGGTATAAATAATTTTAGTATTATAATATCCAATCAACATAGTAAATATTCATAAATATAATTAATTATAACATGCACGCAATTATTTGTTATTGAATTTATGTTTTAATAGTCATATTAAATTTAAATTTAAACTTTATAGTAATTATATTAAAATAGCGTATATTATTATTTAATATTTAGTTATTAATCAGTATGAATATAATCGAATGGAATCATGAATCCTTAATCTATATCAATGATACACAAACAACTTATGACATATTTTAAAGTAAAATATTTATCTATTTTGATTGGATATTATAAATCACATGGGCGTCGGTATTAGGGTAATTTAGGGGGTTGGTATTAGGACAATCATATGGGTTGCTATAATTAAGATATATTGGTTAATAGTTATTCAAATTGAATTATTTTTATAATATTTATAAACATTTTATTGATCTACAATATTATGCGCATTAATAAGTTTTATTTTCATTAATAAAGTATTTACAATGATTTAAAAAAAGTTACTATTTAAATATTTAAAAAGTAAAAACAGAATATTACATTTTATCAAATAACAATGTAGGATTGAATATTTTGTAAAACAATATACTTATTCATATTTATCATTAAATTGCTAACAGTTCATGTATATATATAATTTGTTGATATCTCTTATAGTTACTGAGATACGAGAGGGGGTCGGTAATCGGAGACTTTCCCATATAGGTTACTGTACAGTTATATTGTTTACTATAGTAGATACATTTATATACACGTGTACATGTATGTACATAGAGAACATACAGGTGTAGTTATGTAAATAGCCTACGTATAATATTTAATATCTAATTATTAATAATATAGGCATACAATAGCTATATTTATTAGGTATACGTACTTTTATTGTTATATATTTTGTTTTTGTTTATTAGTAAATAGTTATTATACAAATAATTAATTTATTTTTACGAGTTTACAATAAATTTAAAATTGTAATAATTAATTACATTATTCCTTAATTTATATTATTTAAAATATAATCTAGAATTATCAAACATGTAACTATAGTTAACTATATTTTAAATAATATAAATTAAGGAATAATTTAATTAACTATTACAATTTTAAATTTATTGTAAATTCCTAAAAATCAATTAATTATTTCTATATACTATAGTATGAGAGAGTAAATATTATTGATTATGTATGTCATTAACCTATATTATCGCTATAAAATATAATGCCATTATTAAGAATATGCGTATTATATATTTCGGCATTTTCAATAGATTAATAAAATTGATAATAACTGATTTCACGATTAGTAAACTGCATTAAAATATTAATTCATATAATGAAGACATAATAAATTATTTTCTAAAATATAATCTTTAAAAAAATTTCCATTTATATTTGATTCATCATGCAGTGCTAACTTGAAACCATCTTGAATACCTAGATGAGAATTACAATCGCTGACTATGATTCAAAATTGTGTTTTGGAATTTGTATTGTGGTAGAGGTTAGATTTTCATAAAAATATTCTATTTCAGTTAGATCACATATATTTGTTGGAGTATAACATACTATGATAGAAGTTTGTGGATTTCCATTAAAGTTTACTATCATTATTCTTTTGGATACTATATCGATATTTGCTAAAGTATTATATGAAAGCTTGTTTAGAAGTATTCCAATTCCACTGGTAGCTCAATTTACGTAATGTTCCATGCTGAGCAAGTTATCATACGCCAATCACCTAGTGAACGTTCCATTGTATCTACCCATTCATGGATAAGCCTATGTTCTTGTAGGCAGATTATATCATAATTTGTTGCTATTACAGATGCAATAAGTTCTGCAATTTTACTTTCCTTTTTTATAGTTCGTACATTGAACGTAGCAATACGGATATCCCTCATCGCCTTCATGAGTGCATTATTTTTTATTGAATTTGAGTTTGACTCAGTAGTTACTTTGTCGACTGTAACCTAAGTAGGAATTGCAGGACGTGCTCCTTGTTCGGCGCAACGAACGATGCGGGATGACATTGTTGTTTGAAGATTAGTCATGCTTTCTTTCGGTAACTGAATAAAATATGCGGTCGCTACTCCTCACACATTTGCGTAACCCTGCTCAGATGGTATTTAGGTATTATTCCTTGCCAAAGTGCAGCCTGGAATTTGTCCGGCACCGCTTATTGGTTATTCGCAGCTAACCATTATATCTAATGGCCGTTGCCCTATCCGCAACCTGGGGAACCGGTGGATTGGAGTGATCATCACCACATCACCACCTCAATTCATCACGTATCGCTACGGATATAGATGAATAAATGTGGGCCGTGTATTAAACGGAAACTGAGCTCTCCACATTATATCCACTACTTATATATATATATGTGTATGATTATTTTGAGAATTTGGACTAAAGTATAAGGGTAGTGTTTACAATGTAATATTAATATTTCATTAATTTACATGAGAGATTAAAGAATATAATAATAGGATTATATAATTAGTATGAATTGTAAACAATTTTGTCTATGCAAAAATATAGCCTAACACTCCCTATTTACGCGACGTAACTAATATTAGCACATCCCCTACTTGCAGTTGTATCGAAATCACTGAAATAGATTTAGGTTTGATGCAACAATGTTTGCATCGTTCTATTAAATTAGGTTTAATTAACTTTTCCTACATGCAATATAAAGTAGCTTTTATTTACCTCATAGATATGTATAGAATTAAAAACTAAACTATTTATTTGTTATAATAATAATAATAATAATAATCAGATTTGGGCATTAGCCTGTATGAACGAAAAAGCGTAGCTTATCAAGTCGTTCACCCAATGTGATTGTGGGGGGAAAAATTATGTATAAAATTAAAATAATATTAAATAAAATATTAGATTATAATATAAATTTCTATCCAGGATATCAGTAAAAAAATAGTCATAAAAAATCTACCTAGAATACTTTATATCGATTGCCAATGAAAGTCGATAAAGGTGTATCAACTTGGAGGATTTGGGGTTTCTATATCTAATGTCTTAAGGAACTCACTTTCGCCAAGAGTAAGAGCACTGGCAACAATTGCCCCCACACAACAATTGCATCCTCATCCCCGACACGAACCATTACCGGCCACATAAATAATCAATACAAAGTACTCGTGAATATATTATATTTAATATTTAAAATAAAAAATTGACTTCCTGAATAGAAAATAATACTGAATGTTAAATAAAATTTAATATGTAAGTAATTAAAAGTAAGTAATAACTAATATGTACAATTAAAAACTTAATACAAAAATAAAAATAAAAAAAAATTGCAAAAAACCCCACAATCATTCTCATCATGTATTTAAAATAAATAATTGAATAATATGTACCTACAAAAATATAAACCAATACAACACTAATATTAAAATTGTATAACAAATTATAAAAATATATTAAAAAAAAAAACTATAACTAAAAGCTATAAAACTATAAAATAAAATATATAAAATAAATACTGATAATATAAGGTAGAAAATAAATTAATTAATATATCACATAATAAAATAATTAAAAATAGGATATAAAAATATAAAATTAAAATTAATAAGACGATATCATAAATGATTTAAAAATTGTTTTAAAATTATTCAATTTCGTAATCTTTCTTATTTTTTGTAGTAATCTGTTCCACAGCATTGGACCAGTATTCGATAAACAAAATGCTTTTCGGTCAGTTCGTACTTTTATTCTATGAAACAGATTTCCATTATAAGATTTAGCTTTATATAATAATTGTAAATTCTTAGGTAAAATATTATTCCTAGCTCGAAACATAAATTTTATACTATTCATTTTTACAATATTGTCAAATTTAAGAGAATTAGAAATAGTATAGAAATTTTTATAATGAGTAGGTATGTAGGTATGTATTACAAATACATTTTATTGCTCTTTTTTGTAAAATGAAAATATTTTTTAAACTGGATTTGAAGGTATTCCCCCAAATATTTGAACAATAATTAAGATGTGATAAAAATAAAGCAATATATAATAAAATTAAAGATTTCATATTTAATTTATTTTTAACTTTGTGTAAAATTGCAATTGTTCTAGAAAGTTTACTTGAAACATAATTGAGTTGGAATTTCCAATTCAATTTACAATCTATAATAACACCTACGAATTTTATTTCAATGACTTGTTTAACTTTAATGTTATTAATATTCAAATCCATATTAATATTTCTATTTTTATTTCTTATATTAAATAATAATACATTCGTCTTACTAATATTGTGTGACAATTTATTTACATTCAACCAATCATCTAGTTTGTTAATATTAAATTGAATATTGTTTTTTAATTCTAAAATAGACGTATTTGAAAAAATTAAAGTTGTATCATCTGCAAATAAAACTGATTTAAAAGTATCTGATATATTCGGAAGGTCATTAATATATAAAATAAATAATAACGGACCGAGTACAGATCCCTGTGGTACACCACATTTTATATAATTATAATAAGAGTCAGTATTATTATAACTAACAAATTGAAGACGATCTGATAAATACGATTTTATTAATTTTAGCGCTATACAAAAAACCTCTGATACCATAAATATAAAGCTTATTGATTAAAATATCATGATCCAGTGTATCAAAGGCTTTGCGTAAATCTATTGAAACAATAGCACAGTTCTCTAAATTTTCTAAATTTGTATTAACTGATTCTAATACATCAGACAATGCATCAGCTGTAGATAAATTATTTCTGAAACCATATTGATTATCATTTAATATATTAAATTTATTTAAAAAATTTGAAATATAAACTAATATATATATATATATTAGTAATGAACATTTAGTTTTAAAGTAATAATTGAAAACACTTTTTTATTTTTGATACGAATTAAATTATAAACAACACATTTATCCGCAAACACACCCTATATATGTGGTGCTGTTTAGGTTTTGTGTACCAAATTACACGATTTCGCATGTTATATGTTTGGTAAAAAAGATTTCACTTTTTAATATTATATTTACCAACTCGAATATAAACTAAATTTGTTATAGGACATGTATACATCAGAATTATTCACCACAAAACTGTGTTAACCTATTATTTAACTTAAGTTAATAATAATTATTATACATAATATAATTGTACCTATAGGTATTATTCACTGCGTGCAATATATTACATAATTTGTATTGATTAATATAATATGTAAATAAGGATACCATTAGATATTACAATTTATTCAAAGCGAAGTATATATATATATATATATATATATATATATATGTGTACATAAATATACTATTAGCTAATAGCTATTATATATTACATTGATAGTTATTACATATTACAATAGTTTATTTTTATTGGAATATTATAATCGGCGTCACTATTCTAAACTTGAAAGTTCATTGATAGTGAGTTCTTTTCCGATCCTGTGAATAATATCAGTAGGTTACATACATAAACAAATACACCTTCATAATCATTATAATATATATATATATATATATATATATATATATTTGTAATTTGTATTCGGTGGAATACTTTCATCCCACCCAGGAACGTAGATGACATTTTCACTTATAACCACATGGCTCTAATTATGTATTAATGTGCATTCGAAGCCGCAGCTCACATGTTAACATAGCATTATTAAGGCATCCGTGGTTTTAATGAGAGCCAATCATTTAAGTATAATTTAAGTATACACAATTAAATCACTTATACATTTTATTTGTAGACCTATTTTAATGGTCGGGGCTTGGACCCGTGTCCTACTGCTTGTGTGTCTGACTCCTTATCCAACTGAGCCACCACATAGGCAGTTAGATATCTAACATATGAAATATATGAATATACCAACAATATTTCGTACATATTAACATACATGTGAGTGTGTGTGTATGTGGTGTTAACCATATATATGCATGTGTGAATATAACGTACCTATCGCGATATTTGCCAGCCCAGCTGGTCCAGCGTCTTAGTTATTCGTGTTGTAGGTGTACGGATAGTAATGGGAATACATCTGAGCCATAACTTGTTCATCGTACACGTAAGGGGTCATAGCCGGGCCCACGTTAGCTCCATATCCGTGTGAGTAGTACCCGCTGACGTAATCATCTCCGCTTTGGTGTATGACGTAACCCTCTGGCCTCTGCACCTGTACGTGAACCTGTGGCTGGTGCACCTGTACGTAACCCTGTGGCTGGTGCATCGGTACGTAACCCGACGGACCGGCTTCGTTCGGGTTATAGTTCGGGTAGTAGCCCCAGGCGACGTGAGGTCCGAAGTATTGAGCGGCGTTCTGGTGATGATTCACCGGGTTCTCGGGTGAAGTCATCGGAGCGTGACCGTCACCGTAATACTCGTCGTACGCGGTATCCTCAACGTCGGCGTCTGCAGTCGGTGGTTCGCTAGATGGCGATAGTAGTGGTTCCGCTTCGTCGCTCTGCACGTTGGCCCGCTTATTCTGCTCCGAATCCGGTTCGTCGTCCCGTTTGCGTTTCGTACCCGCCAGGAATGTTTGAGCGTCGCCGTAGAAGTTCTCCAGTCCGGACTGGCTGTGGTCGCTGTTCGTCAGTATACTGGCCACTTGGTAATGGTGCCGAATCTGAACGCCCGCGTCCGGAGGTGTGAGCTGACCATCCTGCTCGTCGGTATCGTCCTCGCTGTCTATTAGATCGTGGTTCCACGCTCTGACGCTGTCCGTAGAGACGTCTTGGGGTGCCACTATAGCTATCGGTAAGTCAGAGCTACGGTTCCACTCTTCCCTCCCCGTAACTACTACCTCGTTCTCCATTTTTATACGTTTCTTCTCCTTTACGGCTACCCCCTCCTTCTCCACTTTCACACCGTCATCTTCATCTATATCGACGATTTCAGCCTCGTTTACGGTGTTCTCAAGGTCATACGATGAACATGTGATGTCGATTTTCTTCTCATCTTCTGCTTCGTCCTCGTCTTTCGGTAGCTCCGTTAGTGGGTTAACCTCCTCAGCATTCTGATGATGCTCGTCTGCCTCCGCTAACATATCCTCATCTCGCTTTATTATGACCACTTCCACCATCGCCTGTTCATCTATTTCATCCTTCTCCTGCTTTATATCTCTTGTTTCCACCACTTCATCCTGTTTTAGATCTTCCGTTACGTCGAAAAAGATAGACGAGTAAGGTGGTGGAAGTGGCATCGAGGTGGAAGTATAAGGGTAATACATTATCGGCTTGGCTTTAGTGGACTCAGCTTTAGTCGGCTTGCATTTAGATGGTTTCTCTTTATATCAATATTATTATGTATTTTCATATGTAAACATAATATATAAGAGTGTTACATAATAATTGCATTACAATTCACAACATAACACAACTATAATTATACAACTACTATACACAACTATATATATATATATATATATATATATATATATATATATATATATATATATATAATATGAGTAATATGAGTTCACATAGGAATAACTATCCTAACTTCGTATGTTAACCAACATTTATGGGTTGTTATATCTCTATTGATATATCTATTGATCCCCTAAAAAAACTCTACACATGAAAATCATAATGATTATAAAATATTTAATTTTAATAAATCAATAATGCATAACTTGCATCAGTTATTACGTTGTAGGGTGGTATAACTTATTACTGTATCCTCTACAAATGAGAACACAAATACAAAATAATTAAATTATATTATTATTCATAATATATATTCTATATGTTAACTAATTATATATTGAATTTTAGAATGGAGGTTTAAATAAATAAATGATATCCACATATCGGACGATGTCCATTGAAAAACCACGAAGTTTTTAAATTCAATAATAAATAACTAATTGTGTTGTACTCTTTGCATTAATACATATCCTAATCAAATAAGTTATATATTTATACATGTGGCTTCGCCCCTTAGATGTCTATGAATCTAATATAACATTTGATTATATTTATAAACAAAGATAGCTATCTTATAAATGTATATAAATATATATAATATGTTCATATTTATTTGACGTATTCTTATATAACATTTTGTATATCTATTATATACATAAAGTATCTACATATACTGATATACTAGAGTAGGAAAGTAGATGGGGTCGGTAATTTGAAATGGTCGATATCTAATACCTATATATAGTTATATTGTTTACTATATTACTATAGTAGATATATTTATATATACGTGTACATGTATGTACATAGATAATATACAGGTGCACCTGTATATTAACTACATGTATACATGACTATAGTACGTAACTATAGTTATGTGAATAACCTATAGGTTACGTAATCCTATATACAGGCTTACGTATACGTATGATATCTAATTATTAATAATATAGGCATACAATAGCTATATTTATTAGGTATACGTACTTTTATTGTTATATATTTTGTTTTTGTTTATTAGTAAATAGTTTACAAATGATTAATTTATTTTTACGATTTTACAATAAATTTAAAATTGTAATACTTAATTAAATTATTCCTTAATTTATATTATTTAAAATATAATCTAGAATTATCAAACATGTAACTATAGTTAACTATATTTTAAATAATATAAATTAAGGAATAATTTAATTAACTATTACAATTTTAAATTTATTGTAAATTCCTAAAAATCAATTAATTATTTCTATATACTATAGTATGAGAGAGTAAATATTATTGATTATGTATGTCATTAACCTATATTATCGCTATAAAATATAATGCCATTATTAAGAATATGCGTATTATATACTTCGGCATTTTCAATAGATTACAAAAATTGATAATAACTGATTTCACGATTAGTAAACTGCATTAAAATATTAAATCATATAATGAAGACATAATAAATTATTCTAAAATATAATCTTTAAGAAAATTTCCATTTCTATTTGATTCATCATGCAGTGCTAACTTGAATACCTAGATGAGCATTACAATCGCTGACTATGATTAACACATTGTGTTTTTGAATTTGTATTGTGGTAGAGGTTAGATTTTCATAAAAATATTCTATTTCAGTTAGATCACATATATTTGTTGGAGTATAACATACTATGATAGAAGTTTGTGGATTTCCATTAAAGTTTACTATCATTATTCTTTTGGATACTATATCGATATTTGCTAAAGTATTATATGAAAGCTTGTTTAGAAGTATTCCAATTCCACTGGTAGCTCAATTTACGTAATGTTCCATGCTGAGCAAGTTATCATACGCCAATCACCTAGTGAACGTTCCATTGTATCTACCCATTCATGGATAAGCCTATGTTCTTGTAGGCAGATTATATCATAATTTGTTGCTATTACAGATGCAATAAGTTCTGCAATTTTACTTTCCTTTTTTATAGTTCGTACATTGAACGTAGCAATACGGATATCCCTCATCGCCTTCATGAGTGCATTATTTTTTATTGAATTTGAGTTTGACTCAGTAGTTACTTTGTCGACTGTAACCTAAGTAGGAATTGCAGGACGTGCTCCTTGTTCCGCGCAACGAACGATGCGGGATGATATTGTTATTTGAAGATTAGTCATGCTTTCTTTCGGTAACTGAATACAATTTGCGGTCGCTACTCCATACACATTTGCGTAACCCTGATCAGATGGTATTTAGGTATTATTACTTGCCAAAGGGCAGCCTGGAATTTGTCCGGCACCGTTTATTGGTTATTCGCAGCTAACCATTATATCTAATGGCCGTTCCCCTATCCGCAACCTGGGGAGCCGGTGGATTGGATTTATCATCACCACCTAAATTCGATTCATCACGTATCGATACTGATATAGATGAAGAAATGTGGGCCGGGTATTAAACGGAAACTGAGCCATCCACATTATATCCACTAATTATATATATATATGTGTATGATTATTTTGAGAATTTGGACTAAAGTATAAGTGTAGTGTTAACAATGTGATATTAATATGTCATTAATTTACGTGAGAGATTAAAGAATTTAATAATAGGATTATATAATTAGTATGAATTGTAAACAATGTTATCTATGCAAACATATAGCATAACACTCCCTATTTACGCGACGTAACTAATATTAGCACATCCCCTACTTGCAGTTGTATCGAAATCACTGAAATAGATTTAGGTTTAATGCAACACTGTTTTCATCGTTCTATTACATTAGGTTTAATTAAGTTTTCCTATAGGAATGTTTACATGCAATATAAATTAGCTTTTATTTACCTCATAGATATGTATAGAATTAAAAACTAAACTATTGCAATATCAAAACTATACAAATCATGAATTTATATATATATTATTTATGAACATTTAGTTTTAAAGTAATAATTGAAAACACTTTTTTATTTTTGATACGAATTTACATTATAAACAACACATTTATCCGAAAACACACCCTATGTGGCGCTATTTAGGTTTTGTTTACCAAATCCAATTACACGATTTCGCATGTTATAATGTTTGGTATTATCAAATATTTCACTTTTTAATATTATATTTACCAACTCGAATATAAACTAAATGTGCTATAGGTATCAGAATAATTTACTACAAAACTGTGTTAACCTATTATTTAACTTATTATACATAATCTAATTGTACTAGGTGTTATTCACTACGTTAAAGATATTATTACATAATTTATATTGATTAATATAATATGTAAATAAGGATACAATTAGATATTACAATTTATTCAAAGCGAAGTATATATATATATATGTAAATAGATATACTATTAGCTAATAGGTATTAGATGTTACATTGATAGTTATTACATATTACAATAGTTTATTTTTATCTGAATATTATAATCGGAGTCACTATTCTAAACTTGAAAGTTCATTTCACGTGAGTTCTTTTTCCGATCCTGTGAACGATATCAGTAGGTTAATTAAATAAACACATAAAACTTCATAATCATTATAATATATATATATATATATATATATATATATTAGAGGTATGAGTAATTCATTATGTTTTTTACTGTATATATTCTATTTATTCCTTTTTGTTTTGTTCATCCGTGTTTCATGTTTCATTATATGTACTTACTCGTTACCCCTAACCCTATCCCACATACCCATATCATTCGTACATATAATAAACTATTAATATATCTATCTATCTATCTATATATATTATACTGTAATATATATATTTGTAATTTTAATTCGGTGGAGTCCTTTCATCCCACCCAGGAACTTAGATGCAATTTTCACTTATAACCACATGGCTCTAATTATGTATTAATGTGCATTCGAAGCCGCAGCTCACATGTTAACATAACATTATTAAGGCATCCGTGGTTTTAATGAGAGCCAATCATTTAAGTATAATTTAAGTATACACAATTAAATCACTTATACATTTTATTTGTAGACCTATTTTAATGGCCGGGGCTTGAACCCGTGTCCTACTGCTTGTGTGTCTGACTCCTTATCCAACTGAGCCACCACATAGGCAGTTAGATATCTAACATATGAAATATATGAATATACCAACAATATTTCGTACATATTAACATACGTGTGTGTGTTTATGTGTGCGTGCGTGTGTGTGTTTGTGTGTGTGATTGTGTGTGTGTGGGTAGGTGTATGTGTAGTGTATGTTGTTGTTTAAGTATTTATTATAAGCACATCATTAATAATTATAATTCTATAATGTGGATCTAACAATATATATCACATATAGATAAAAATAGCGAATGTATACATTATATATATATAATTCGCACGATAATATTATGAATAAACGAATATCAATGTTTGTCGATAAGAAATTTTTTTAATTTCTTTTTAAAGATATTAATTGATACATTTTGATTTCTAAGTTGCGGGGGTAGTTTATTCCATCTAATTGTTGATGAAGAGCTGAATTTTCTTCTTTAGTATTTGATGCAATGGGTAATAGGTTGGTTTAGTATAATGGAATTGTTATTACGTAAAAGTCTAGTGTTTGGTTTATGTTTTATTTTGTTTCGTAAATTATAGGGTAAGTTATAAGTAATAGTCTTTTTAAGTATTGTAAGTATTTTGTAGTTGATAGAGTCTTCAGTGTTTAGCCAGTTAAGTTTTTTACGTAAGTCAGTAATGCTAGTTGTATAGTCAGTCTTCTGTAGTCGGTATATATTTCTAATTGAGCGGTTAATTATTTTGTCTAGTTTGTCTATTTTCAGTTTTTCAGTTCCTGTGAATAGTGAGTTGCAGTATTGTAGTCTTGAAAGTATGAGAGTCTGAGTCAGTAGTTTTGTAGTATTTCTATTTAAGTATGGTCGTATTTTTTTAATATTGAATAGCTGTGCAGTCGTAGATTGAGTAAGTAAGCTGTAATGTTTATCTAGATTAAGTTTATTATTGAAGTTGACGCCTAAGTATTTAACAGAATTGGTGGGAATGATTTTGTGTTGATTAATAATAATGTCAGGGAAGTAAGTATTTGGGTCATTAGTTATATTTAATAGTTCAGTTTTATTGTGGTTTAGTAGTAGGTTATTATTTGTTAGCCAGTTTTGTAGTTAATTTAAACAGTCTTGTAGTTGGGTAGAGTTTGTTATCGTTGCGTGTAGTTCTATGTCGTCTGCGTATAAGTTGTAAGTAATAGATGGATAACGTTTCATAATTGTTTGTAATGGAATAAGATATATAGAGAAGAGAATTGGGGAAAGTATTGAACCTTGAGGAACACCGTGATCGATGGTATATGATTTAGAGTAATTATTTCTTATTTTAATGGAATAATTTCTATCTTTAATAAAATTAGAAAACCATTCCATAGTTACATCTTGTATTCCTATGTTTCTAAGTCTTTCTATCAGTATGTCATGTCTAAGGGTGTCGAATGCAGAGGATAAGTCAAGTAGTATTAGCTGTATTGGTTGTCCAGTATCTAGTGAGTATGTATGTATGTGTATGTGGGTGTTAACCATATATATATATCATATATATAATATATGTATATTCGGGATAACCAAAAGCTAATAAGCCAGAGGTCCCGGGTTCGACTCCAGGTAGTTCTTGTTTTTCTCTTGTGTTTATCAATAAACGATAAATCAAAACACAAGAACAAAAATGTTACTATTTGTATTGTATTGTCCGGGGCCCCTCACAGTTATTTATAACATGTACAAGTCTATGACTTCTTGAGGGGTCCATTTGTATTCGCTATTTGTATTGTATTCAATATATATGTATGAGATTCAATAAATAAATATTATTATTATATATATATATATGCATGTGTGAATATAACGTACCTATCGCGATATTTGCCAGCCCAGCTGGTCCAGCGTCTTAGTTATTCGTGTTGTAGGTGTACGGATAGTAATGGGAATACATCTGAGCCATAACTTGTTCATCGTACACGTAAGGGGTCATAGCCGGGCCCACGTTAGCTCCATATCCGGGTGAGTAGTACCCGCTGACGTAATCATCTCCGCTTTGGTGTATGACGTAACCCTCTGGCCTCTGCACCTGTACGTGAACCTGTGGCTGGTGCACCTGTACGTAACCCTGTGGCTGGTGCATCGGTACGTAACCCGACGGACCGGCTTCGTTCGGGTTATAGTTCGGGTAGTAGCCCCAGGCGACGTGAGGTCCGATGTATTGAGCGGCGTTCTGGTGATGATTCACCGGATTCTCGGGTGGAGTCATCGGAGCGTGACCGTCACCGTAATACTCGTCGTACGCGGCATCTGCAACATCGGTGTTTGCAGTCGGTGGTTCGCTAGATGGCGATAGTAGTGGTTCCGCTTCGTCGCTCTGCACGTTGGTCCGCTTATTCTGCTCCGAATCCGCTTCGTCGTCCCGTTTGCGTTTCGTACCCGCCAGGAATGTTTGAGCGTCGCCATAGAAGTTATCCAGTCCGGACTGGCTGTGGTCGCTGTTCGTCAGTATACTGGCCACTTGGTAATGGTGCCGAATCTGAACGTCAGCGTCAGGAGGTGTCAGCTGACCATCTTCCTCGTCAGTGTCGTCCTCGCTGTCTATTAGATCGTGGTTCCACGCTCTGACGCTGTCCGTAGAGACGTCTTGGGGTGCCACTATAGCTATCGGTAAGTCAGAGCTACGGTTCCACTCTTCCCTCCCCGTAACTACTACCTCGTTCTCCATTTTTATACGTTTCTTCTCCTTTACGGCTACCCCATCCTTCTCCACTTTCTCACAGTCATCTTCATATTCTATATATACGATTTCTGCCTCATTTACGTTGGTCTCGATGTCATACGACTTACACGTGATGTCGATATTCTTCTCATCTTCTGCTTCATCCTCGTCTTTCGGTAGCTCCGTTAGTGGGTTAACCTCCTCATCATTCTGATGACGCTCGTCTGCCTCTGCTAACATATCCTCATCTCGCTTTATTATGACCACTTCCACCATATCCTCTTCGTACTGTTCATCTATTTCATCATTCTCCTGCTTTATATCTATTATTTCCACATCCTTTTCCTCCTGCTGTTGTACTTCAGCCCTCTCCTGCTTTATATCTCTTGTTTCCACCACTTCATCCTGTTTTAGATCTTCCGTTACGTCGAAAAAGATAGACCAGTAAGGTGGTGGAAGTGGCATCGAGGTGGAAGTATAAGGGTAATACATTATCGGCTTAGCTTTAGTGGACTCAGCTTTAGTCGGCTTGCATTTATATGGTTTATCTTTTGTCGGCTTCTCTTTAATTGGCTCGTATTTAGTCGGCTTTTCTTTAAACGGATTCTCTTTAGTCATCTCGTATTTAGTAATCTTGTCTTTATTTGGCTTCTCTTTAATTGGCTCGTATTTAGTAGATTCGTCTTTAGTCGGCTCGTATTTAGTCGGTTTGTCTTTAAGCGAATTCTCTTTAGTCATCTCGTATTTAGTAGTCTTGTCTTTATTTTGCTTCTCTTTAATTGGCTCGTATTTAGTAGATTCGTCTTTAGTCGGCTCGTATTTAGTCGGTTTGGTTTTAAGCGAATTCTCTTTAGTCATCTCGTATTTAGTAGTCTTGTCTTTATTTGGCTTCTCTTTTGTTATATAATATTTAATAGGCTTCTCTTTTGTCGACTTTTTTTTAGTTATATCGTATCTAGTACGTTTGCCTTTAGTCGGCTTATCTTTTGTAATATCGTGTTTAGTCGGTTTATCTTTAGTCATATCGTGTTTAGTCGTTTTCTCTTTAGTTATATCGTATCTAGTACGTTTGCCTTTAGTCGGCTTCTCTTTAGTCAGCTTCTCTTTAGTTATATCATATTTAGTCTGCTTCTCTTTAGTTATTTCGTATTTAGTCGGTTTTACGTACTCGTCATCGTCTTCGTCGTCGGTACTAGTCGGTGTTTGTCGTTCTTTATGTTCGTCTAATACCACTTTAGCTGGAAGGAACGCTTCCAGAGAGCTGACGAGGTCCTTGAACATGTTCGACTCGAGGGTATCTCTGTACGCGACCCTGGATGACGCCTGGGCTCTGTGTTTAAGTTTGTCCTCGGATTCTTTGCGCAGGGCAACGGAGGTCACTCTCTAATTGTGATACATGTAGTAATAAGTTAACGATTAATGTATTCGTATTGCAGTGTGTGTGTATGTGTGTGTATATGTGGGTGTATGTACGACATGCGAATAATGTATACATATATATAAATATATATATATATATATATATATATAATAGATATGAATAACTATGTGTTATAACCATGTATTTATATTTTACCGGTAAACTATAATCTATATAGGTCGTTTAAGAAACGAAGCATTGTATGTTATAAGTTATAATTGATAACCATATGCATATGATAACCATGGTTATCAATTATAACTTATAACATACAATGCTTCGTTTCTTAAAGCGATAATTATGTACGTATACGTATACATAGGTATTCTGTAGAATAATGTATAATAGTACAATATTATATAGGAATTTACTGACATTTAAATATATTATATTTCCGAGAAGTTCACCCGATCACTCATGTATAATACTACTTAGGTGTAATAGTAGGTATACACATACTATTACAGCTACTTAGTTATATACTACACATACTATTACATATATTTAGTACTATATATATATAATATATAATATATATATATATATATATATATATATATATAGTATACACATATTACACTAGTTTACTACACATACTATAATATACTAAATACGTAATAAACTGTAGGACGTGATGCAATCCTTGCCCCGATCATTGAAATAAGTCTAAGTAATATTTACAAGTGAAATTATATAATCTCGTGTACGTATCTATATAAATGATCGGCTTTGTTAAAAATACGAATGCCTAGACACGAGAACATTGGAAAGGAAATTAGAACACGCGTGTGGTTATAAGAGAATATTACATCTAAGTGCTTGGATGGGATGAAAGGACTCCACCACAATAACAATACAGGTATGTCCTATTACTATAACGAACATTAATACCGGTTAACTTCGACGTAACATATTTGTATGTAAGTACATTAAATAGTAATCTATACTTAATTTGATTATCTATGAAATGATTTGTATTATAATATACTCATAGTTTTATCTACGAATAAGGAAAGTAATTAAATGTAATTATTATTAAGGAACGGAGTAGTGGACGATAATTTATATACACCAGATTACTTCTTATATAGAGGAAAGTAACCTAATACGGACACTTTAACAATACATGGTCATAACATTTTATGACTCATTATTTGTATTCAAAAATTACAATATATTTTAATATTATATGATTATAGATATTATTGTGATTTTAAAATTGTATTTTATCTTTTAATTCCATAGATAACGGGGATGTCCGTATTCGGTACCATTGTCCGTATTCATTACCCTATGTTATAATACTGACACCCTATATACCACTAGATAAACTATATATTTTTGATGAATCAATCAGGCAAATTACAATTACATTATTTATAATTAATTTTATTAACAATTTATTCTAATTTAATTAGTTAATAATTTATTTATTTTTATATTTTTTTAATTAATAATACAATTTAAGTATCTAAATAATAAAAAACTTAGATTTAGCTTTATTGGTGGTATTAATAGTATATATGCGTTATAACGCACGCGATTTTTTACGATGACCTCTAGATATATGCTTATAACTTAATGAATATTTGATAACAAATATAAAAATTATATATATAATTTTAGAATGCTTTATTTTTTAATTTTTTCTTGAGAAGGTTTTAAGTAGAATTTTTTTTTCATAAATTCAAAAACGTATTAAAAAAATCATTTTATTGGATATATCAGCAATATTTTGTATAATTAAAAAATAAAAAATACTTTTTTAGACTATTTATATTATTATGAATACATTATTCATTAAACTTTATTTTATAGGATTTATTGTTTCTGAGATACCGAGAATGTCCGTATTCGGGCACTCTCCGTATTCGGTTACATTCCCCTATTAATAAATATTGAATTTAAAGATCTTATTTTTTTTTGAATTAGCTATAAATCATAAGGTCTAGAATACTGTTATTTCACTTTTATACATTACTGAATAATATTAACGATTTATTAGGTATTACAAAAGTAATAAAAGCATTAAAAAAAGGTATTTAAGGGGTAGTGGACGCTATTATTCAATAGATATTCAATAGATGTCTCGTAATGTATTCGATTTATATTTTTTTAATTACATAATTTATATAATTACATTATATGTAATGTTAAATAATTATATTTATGATGCATACGCACCTTATTTGATTCAATGATTTAATTATATATACACACACTCATACACATAAATAAGTATATATATAATCATGTTTCTGTTAAAATTTGACAACAAATGGTTACGTAATAAATTAGAGTAATTCATTACTTATTTTTTTTAAATGTACTTTATATTATAGACATTTTGATTATCTAAATATTGTATATAGAACTTGGTATCCTATTTAATAGCATTTAAGCTTTAATTAAAACGACTACTACTCCGTTCTCGGCCACTACCCCATTCCGTCCTATAACGGTTTATATATCATAATATTTATAAATTAATTATTAATTGCATAGATATTGACATAGCTAATATATACACATGTGTGCACACACACACACACACACACACACACACACACACACACACACATACACACACACACATATATATATATATATATATATATATATATATATCTATATATATATATATATCTAGATGGATTCATCCTATTTTTAAATGATTATGTATATAATGAATGTATCAATAGCTATTGATACACGTATATGATACATGTAGCATACTCGTATACGATTATATTAATGTCAGTATAGGTGCTATTGTACATATCGTAATGTAATTAATACATGAAGAAAGCATGACCTCGTAACAATAGGTACGTACAAAGTCTGTGAATCATACTATGCACAAAGCCCATTTGCTATGCATAGTACTCACGAGTCGTAATATTACACGGTCATGTTGAAATTAAATAAACGCTTTCGACGAATGTAAATTTATGACGATAAAATATATTAAGTATACTTATACATATATGTAAATAAAATCATACATTAAAATACAAGTAACTAATAATAAACTATACTAAAAGGGGTTTGCTGTATACATATATATATATATATATATATATATATATATATATATATAATAATATATAAAAATACCTTATTTTTTTTGTTAGGCATGATAGATCAATCTGTATCCTAATTTATGTTTATAAATGTATTATATAATTAAATATTTCATTTGTATACTAATATTATAAGTTTTACTATACTATATATATATAGTTATAACAATAATATATATAACAGATAAGTGGGCTATCATATAGTTATATACAAAATGATGACATAAAATAACGTAGGTATTTAAATAAAATTATATAAAGCGGAAAATTAATATTTGTCATATGTGATACTATATATATATGATACATATATGATACTATATATAGTATATCAATGATAATACAAATTGTATTGAATAAATGTATGTTCTTATATATGTATATATTTACTATATATATACATGGTATAGTCGAAACGAATATTAATATAGTATGATATACTATATCATACTATATTAATATTCGTTTCGACTATACCATGTATATGTATAGTAAATATATACATATATAATAACATATATTTATTGTATTACATATAATAATACTTTACATACAATATATAATAAAACCTTAGTTGAGCGAAGCGAAAAACAAACAACTTCAACAAATTCGATATCTATAAATAACTATTTTCTATTTATATGTTTCCATGGATATTTATTATAAAAATAAAATTTATAATTATTGGCGTTTCCGTTAAAGTTGATATTTAATATTAAATACACAGACTTTGAGGGGGTCCCCCTCAAAGTCTGTGATTAAATAATATTGCAATAAATGTAATGTTTTATAATAATTACATTATATTTATATTTCTATATATATATTTCTCTAAACATATAACAATGCGGCATCGTCGCGAAGCGACGATTCTACGAAATTAAAAAATAAATGCAAGATCGGAAGACACCAGTTATACTCATATTTTATTCCTCTGTAATATGCACTATCAAAATGTTACATTGTGTCGTGTTATCATATATTAAAGTGGATTTATAAATTAAGATTTTAAATTAATTCGCCTCTAATAATCAATAGGTGGAGCTTTTTAATAACATTAGTTTAATCCAATGAGATTCATGGTTACCAGTAATCTCGTACGAGGTAATTTCGTACGATTTATTAAATTTATTTTAATTTATTTCATAATTATACAATTCTTATACGAATATATATAACTTATTTTATTGAGAGACGAGGTTTTCCTATAGGGCTAACTACGATAGGGCTAATTCAGATAGGGTTAACTCAGATAGGGCTAATTCAGATAGAGCTAACTCCTATAAGGCTAATTCAGATAGGGCTAACTCGGATAAGGCTAATTCAGATAGAGTAACTCCGATAGGGATAATTCAGATATGGGCTAACTCAGATAGGGCTAACTCCAATATGGCTAATTCAGATAGGGCTAACTCAGATATGGCTAATTCAGATAGAGCTAACTCCGATAGGGCTAATTCAGATATGGGTAACTCAGATAGGGCTAATTCAGATAGGACTAACTCCGTAGGGCTAACTACGATAGGGCTAACTCCGATAGGGCTAATTCAGATAGGGCTAATTCAGATAGAGCTAACTCCGATAGGGCTAATTCAGATATGGCTAACTCAGATAGGTCTAACTCAGATAGGGCTAATTCAGATATGGGCTAACTCAGATAGGTCAAACTCAGATAGGTCAAACTCCGATAGGGCTAACTCCGATAAGGCTAATTCAGATAGGGCTAACTCAGATAGGGCTAATTCATAGAGGTCTAACTCCGATAGGGCTAACTCCTATAGGGCTAATTCAGATAGGGCTAACTCTGATAGGGCTAATTCAGATAGAGCTAACTCCGATAGGGCTAACTATGATAGGGCTTACTCAGATAGGGATAATTCAGATATGGGCTAACTCAGATAGGTCAAACTCAGATAGTTCAAACTCCGATAGGGCTAACTCCGATAAGGCTAATTCAGATAGGGCTAACTCAGATAGGGCTAACTACGATAGGGCTAATTCAGATAGGACTAACTCCGATAGGGCTAATTCAGATAAGTCTAACTCCGATAGGGCTAATTCCGATAGAGCTAATTCAGATAGGGCTAACTCAGATAGGGCTAATTCAGATAGAGCTAACTCCGATAGGGCTAACTATGATAGGGCTAACTCCGATAGGGCTAATTCAGATAGGGCTAACTCCGATAGGGATAATTCAGATATGGGCTAACTCAGATAGGTCAAACTCAGATAGGTCAAACTCCGATAGGGCTAACTCCGATAGGGCTAATTCAGATATGGCTAACTCAAATAGGGCTAATTCAGATAGGACTAACTCCGTAGGGCTATCTACGATAGGGCTAATTCAGATAGGGCTAACTCAGATAGGGCTAACTATGATAGGGCTAACTCTGATAGGGCTAATTCAGATAGGGCTAACTCCGATAGGGCTAATTAAGATAAGGCTAACTCAGAGAGGGCTAACTCCGATAGGGCTAATTCAGATAGGGCTAACTCCCATGTATTATGTATATTATATTAAACTCTCAATATTTGTTTTTTATAACATAATTAATTTAAATCAAATAAATAATATATTTCTTATTTCTAAAATACTCCTAGATCATGCAATTTGTTTAATAATAACTTATAATTATCAACTATCCGCACATACACCGGGCCAAAACAGCTAGTATAAATATATATATATATATATATATATATATATATATATGTAAATATATATATGTAAATATATATTTAAACTACTATTACTATAAATACGCATATGAATAGAGAATAATATGACATACATATCATTTATATTTACGTCAATATTTAATAATACATATTACCGGACTTTGTGATAATATATACATTAGTTGATTATAATTGGTATACCCAATAAATTTCAATTAATTACGTCATATATGACATAACTATTGTCGTGTTTTTCATATCATTATTTACATAGCGACTGGCGGAACACGTGTTCCGTTATTTACAATATAATAAACCACTGATAATAACATTGTGCTGTGTTGTATAAATAGATAATAAAGTTAATTTATAAGTTTATTATAAGTTAATAATATGTAAGATCAGCATATATTTGTAGTTTACCATCTTTACCATGTTAGGGGTAAATAAATATATAGGATAGATACATATATGTAATTAGGTAGATATCCTAATTATATATATATATATATATATATATATTAGTGTTGAAATTGAACTTCGAACAGATACTCAAGCATTTCGAATTAATGCCATAAGTGAACTCACTTTTTGAAGTATCAATACTTGTTCGAACTCACTTTTTAAAGTATCGATACTTGTATATAAATTACGCCAAGAATGTTGATAGGGTCATGACTTTGGGTAAATGATGCCTATCCGAGACCTTTATTCTACAAGTAAAAAACGAACCAGGACTATTAATGTGCTCAAACCAAATTGAGACCCTTAGGCTACTAGATATAACTGAGTACAAATGATGATTTGTATGTTACATTTTAATCATAATTTGTATATATTTATTATAGATATAAATATTAATCTATATATATCTTACATAATCGGTGTACAAATGAATGTTATTATTTCCATAGGTGGCTAACTTATGCATCGATGCTTTGGGTAACCGAGACTGAGACTGCACCGATACTTTGGATAACATAAATTAATTATATTATCAAACATATGATTGCGAGGTCGATAATTTCATACAAATTCGAATTACGAAAGTTCGATACTTGAGTTCAAAGTTCGAAATTCGAAATCATAAGTTCAAAATTTGTAAAGTTTGAAACCGATTTTTTCTTCAAAGTTAGAAGTAATAAAATGTCGATACTGATCGTTACGTGTTTGAACTGCCCGTGTTCATTTACAGTATTATTTCGAACGGATACTTATACTACATACTTATAAAACTTCGAACTCGGACACGAAATGATACTCGCCTATTTCGAACTGATACTATATTTCAAGCGTTGCTACTCTTTGTTTAATAGTATATGTTGGATCTTCACATCTCTTTTACATTGCGGATTTATAAATTCATGGTTGTAAATTAAATTTATACACATGAGTAACTAATTCTCAAGAAGATATATCAATAAGGATATATATATATATATATATATATATATATATATATTCTAACAAGTAATTCATATATCTATATTTATATACAATATTTACACGTATAGTATAAGTCTTATACTCACATATTTATATCAATATTTTAAACAATTACATGTCTTTAAAAATAGAATATATTGATGTTAGTATTATAATTTAAATACTTATTATTATTATGATAATTATATTATTGAGCGATCACTACAAATAACGAAAGTGGCAGTTATATATCGCGAAATTGCGTATACATTTTACATATTCATAATTATTATTCAGTATTATTCTCATATATATATATATATATATATATATATATATATATATATATATATATATATATATATATATATATATATATATATATATATATATATATATATATATATAATAGTAGTAGTATTAAAATTGAACATCGGATTTCGAACAGATACTAAAGTATTTTTAGTAATACAATTTATTAGATACAATGCAATTATTTGTCAATGAGTTTTGAAAGAAATCGTATAGCAATCCTATATAAGCTTGATATTGGTCTGTAATTTGAAGGTATACTAAGATTTTTTGGTAGTTTTTTTATGAGAATTAGGTTTATAATGGAATATTTTAAAATCATAGGAAAATACGCGAGGTAAATGCATTTATTAATAATATCTCTTTATGTTAGTGACAAATAAGTGACATTATTTGTTGATAATTCTCGAGTTCAATTATTATTTTTTCTGTAACAAGACATTATATTATAGAAGTTGACTATTTACATTTAATGATTACACTATTACCTCTATATACGCGTTAAACAATTACCTATATAACAACATTTTGTAACGGTGTTCATAACTTTTACTATTTATGCATAAATGTCCATGGACAATTAGTAATGGTTTATCTTGGTTATAGTCTATAACTTATAGATATATAATGGTTTATCTTGGTTATATAGATATATAATGGTTTATTATTTAGTTTATTACTACAGTGTAGGTACCTATAGATATATTCAACTATAGTGATATTCAGTGTATTCTCAGATAACACATCTGTTGATAAATATATTGATATAGCTATAGTTTAATATTCATTTTACAATTTGTTTAGCTTAACTATAAGTATAATAATTCAAGAAATATGTGCTGATAAATAGGTAGATAATTATATATATATATATATATATATATATATATATATATATATATATATAATAAACAAAACAGACAATACAAAGTAATACAATATCAATATATTACTGGGAAAGGTGTGACTAGAGATTCGGAAAGGTGTGACTAGAGATTAGGAAAGGTGTAACTAGAGATTGTGAAAGGTGTTCACACAGTCATGACTAGATAACGGGATTGATTGGGAGAGGAGAGATCCGAATCGGAAGATCCCAGCAAACAGTAAGAGCAGCATAATAGCAGCATAACAGCAAATGCTAGAGCCTCAAATGTTTACATTGTGCTATTATGCTGCTATTAAATGTCTATTATGCTGCTATTAATTTGTAATGATATTATGCTGCTATTATGCTGCTATTATTATAATAGCAGCATAATAGCAGCATAATAGACATTTAAAATTAATAGCAGCATAATATCAGCATAATAGCAGCATAACAGCAGCATAACAGCAGCATAATATCATTACAAATTAATAGCAGCATAATATCAGCATAATAGATATTTAATAGCAGCATAATAGCACAATGTAAACATTTGAGGCTCTAGCATTTGCTGTTATGCTGCTATTATGCGCTCTTACTGTTTGCTGGGATGAAAGCGAATTATAGTAGTAGCGAATCTTATGTATAAGTATACTTAGTGCACGACACGTACTGCATGTATACGTAGTGCATATATGCATACATGAATTGTACATTACTCGATTATAAAAATACAAGTAATATCAAATCCTCCCCGTTAATACTATTATATCAGAAGTAAGTTAATAAAGGGCATTATTGGGGTTACTTATTGGGGATAGTTATTTGGGTTATATACGGTGTCTATTCTATTATTTAATATCCCAGTAATAGTAATGAGCGATTTATCACTATATGGGGATAGTAAGCTAATACGGACACTTTAACAATTATTGGTCTTAACATTTTATGACTCATTATTTTTATTCAAAAATTACAATATATTAATATTATATGATTATATATAATCATATAGATAGATATCTATAGATATTATTGTGATTTTAAAATTTTATTTAATATTTTAATTCCTTATATAACGGGGGACCCCCCCGGACCCCCACCCCCGATTACGGACACCCTGTGTTATAATGCAGACGGCGTCCGACGGACGCCGTCCGTCGGACACCATATATACCAATAGATAAACAATATATTATTGATGAACGTATCAGATAAATTACAATTACATTATTTATAATTAATTTTATGAATAATTTAATATAATTTAATTAGTAATTAATTTATTAATTTTTATTATTTTATTAATTTATAATACAAGTTAAGTATCTAAATAATAACATTTTAGATGTATCTTCATCGGTGGTATTAATAATTTAACGCACGCGATTTTTATGAAAATCAGAATAGTTCACACGCTGCGCGCTGATTGGTTATATGATGACGGAAAAATAATAGTGAGTGGACTAATAAGGTTTTTTAAATAACGCGAATTTTGAAAATACGAAAGTTTTTACCATAATAGTTTTTACACGATATAATGAAGTTACCAGTTAATTATATTAAGAAAGAGTTAACAGAACGTGATTTTCTATATGAATGTATGATGGAAATTAAAAATAATCTACTAGGAGGTACACTAATAACCTATTTGTAGTGGATACATATATGCATACTAACTATAGTTACATTGATACACATGGAATATTGCAGCATTGTATTGAGTGACAACAATGCGATGATTATTGACACATACTATATACTACATATTAGCATAGCGTAATCGATATATTTAATTAGGTGTTATATATATTATTGTAATATTATATATATACTATAGTATATTATATACTAAAAATGGTGAATAAGAACGAATACATATTTATTTATATATTTATTTATCATACCCGATATATTGTTATTATATAATGACTATTTGATACTATACATTACTAGTACGCTATAACGTATATATATATAATAAACCTTATCCTTTATAGATAATGTTATAATTAAAATTAAAGAATATACAAAAATACAAATTATGGTATACGTTTATATATATATATATATATATATATATATACATATATTACAAGTGATAAAATGAAAAGAAATGGATATACTAAAAGATATCCCTAATATAATTTACAGGGATATAATATATATCTTATAATCTATAGATTATTATTATAGTTATATATAACTATAATAATAAATAACAAATATTATACCTTTAGTTTTATATTTATATATAACACATGGATGTGGAATTTATTCACCACAATAAATTGTATATTACTTATTTTGTATACAAAATAAGTTTATAGATTTCTAAAATGTTATTCATCGGATATTACAAATGTATATTAATACATTCTACATGCATACTTTCATTAATGTATAATTGTATTTGTATTATAAAGTTTATTATATATAATAAACTTTATAATAAATATACAAATATGTGTATACATATATGCATATAAATATATGAATAACTTATTAATAATAATTCTAACACGGCTACATCGTTTTAATAATTGATATATTAATAATAATATGGCTCATCTAATTATGCATAATTAATAACCGTCTTATAAAGTACATATTTTAAATGCATTATATGAATGTTAACAATTAGTTGTATATGAAATATTATAAATATTACCTTTAATTTAAAAATAATATAATATATAATAGATAATGGGTTAATACTAGTGATGTAAATGATGCCGAGCTTTTGATGCCGAACCGAGAATTTTGGTTGTTGATGCCGAGCCGAGACTTTCATTTTCGGAAAAAAAACGAGCCCGAGCCGATATAGACTCTAGTCAAACGAGCCTGAATCGAGCCGATACGCTATCCAAATGAGCCCAAGCCGAGCCGATATTCTAGTCAAACGTTCCCGAGCTGAGATGAGACTCTTACAAAACATAATCGAGCCGAAATGATTATTTTTTGAAGTTATATTTTAAACATAATTTGTATATATTTATCCATATTTGTATTAAGGTTTCCTATATTATGTGACATAATATTAATTATATGTATCTTTATTTAAATGTGTTATTAATTTTTAATTAGATTTCATATATGTCATAATTGTAATATTTAATAGCCTATGACTAATATGTATGATAATATCTTAGTTGATTTAAATTTTAATCGCTATTTATATTATCTTATTATTGTAACGACAATTCTTTTGATAACTAGATATTGTTATTTATTAGAGTTTATACACTTTTTAAATGACAATTAACAATAGTGTTTATATATAATAACAAGGTAATATAAGATAACAAATACAATGGTAATAGGCTATATGATAGTGCTTATATGCTCGTGATATATTAAATAACAAAAAATACTTTATAAATCATAGGCAATTATAAATAAATGAGTTTTTAATAATGTCTTGAATGATGATGTTGACGCACAAGGTCTTACATCAATATCGAGCGTGTTCCACTCGATAGGTGTCGCTTTACTAAATTATCTGCCAGCGTGTGCCGAGTATTTTGTTGTTTTGCTTTAAATTTAATGTAGATTATGTGATCTCTGTACTATCAGAATTAAATATGGCTTTATTAATTTCGCGAGGTATGTCGTTGTCTTGTGATGATATGCAAAATGTGTAGTTACCAGTAATTTATAAATAATGCGGAAATTAAGTTGTAATAGGTGTTGATGTCGCATCAGTTCAGTTATTCTGATCGTCTATTGATCCTGATGGTAATTTATATAATACGCGCATTACGATCACATTATTTTATTTAATGGCATTAACTGATAATCAGGTATATTAATTAAAAGTATGTTACAATTTGTAACTTACAATAGTCCAATATATATAAAACTAAGATTTTACATTTAAATTTATAAAAGTAATATTTTTTGCTGATTTGACTTTTGTTTTATGAATATATTAAAATTCTTATCAATTGACACTTCGCTATTTTTTTCCTTATCTGATAGTTTGTATTGTATATTATGTATTGTAATGAAATTATTTTCGTTTGATATACAACATAATGATTCTGGTAACTGACATTGAAACTATATTGAGCTTATGAAAACACAGACTAATACTTAAATGATGCCTTTAATGAGCATGAGTTAATAGAAATACATTTTATAGAGTCTTATAGACTGCATCGACGGTTTAGATAACCAATTCTGAGACTTAAACGATGCTTTTGTTATTGGCATTGATACTGCATCGATGCTTTAGGTATTGCCATTGAGACTACATCGATACTTTGTATAACCGAGACTGAGACTGCATCGATGCCTTAGGTAACCGAGTTTGAGACTACATCGATGCTTTGGGTAACCGAGACTGAGACTGCATCGATGCTTTAGATTTGAGCATCATTTATATATGATGTATACATCACTAGTTAATACAGATATTAATCTACTAATTGGACATATACTATATATATAAACTATCATGATATATAAAATACATTATAAATATATAATATGGATATTTAACATTATTTAAAGTTTATAGTTATAGTTAAAGTGTAAGTTAAACTTTATTAATTATGAGTCATATATATTATTAAATATATAATATAAATAATCTAATTAATATTTAATAAAATATATATAATAATATTAAATTTCTCATATATATATATATATATATATATATCCTACCCGAATAACATTGTTTAGGCTTCAATAATAATGTTATTATTAATTGTTATATTTCATAGCAATTGCTGATGAAGAATATTAATATTCTAATTAGAATGGATACCAATATGCGATATATGTTGTATGTATATTATATACGTAGAATATTAGACATGTAATATAGACATGTTTATAAGCAATGTGTACATACGCCTTAAGTCGTACGCCTGCATTGCCAATAATAATGAAATCCTAGAATAGTTAATACATTGTATGTAATAAATGTATTTATAGGTATTTCCTATACATTCATTAACACATGCGCAATACGTCGTGTTCATATGTTAATACAATAGTGTTAATGAACACTAACCATAAACCTACAATATGTTATTACATATTGGGTAGGATATTGCCTTTACATATTGCTTATATATATATAGTTGATAATAAATATGTTCATTAATTATAAAATAGTATAGTATATTATGAGATATATTAGATAAAATTCACTAAGATTTCAATATAATTATTAGATTATATAATTAACATATAATATCGTTGATTATTATTTTAATTTTTATTTAATTTAATTTAATTTAATTTAATTTAATATTAAATATACAATAATGTAAGTAATGGGTAGAAATGACTACATATATGTAACTAAACGTACCTAAACGTACCTAAACGTACCTAAACGTACCTAAACGTACCTAAACGTACCTAAACGTAACTACATTTACCTATATACAAGCATATTATATTCATAATTCACCGAGTATGCTATAAACATGTATCTGCTATTCGACCTCGCTCTAGCGCGTTCAACCATGAATCACAATATCATTATTGACCATATCAAGGAGATCAGCATTGTAGTATATTCTCTGAGGCGGTTACTTTAATTGTTATTGAATGTAGACTACTTTATCTGTTGAAGCAATGATTACATTTCTCCTCGCATTAATATATCCAGTGGATTTCCTTAGGGTTCAGTCCGTGCACGGCCCATGGGCCTTTAATATTTTCTATTTATATGCATGTTATATTTAATATTGTTAATAAGTTCTCTAATATAGCTAGAATATTTATACATCGCCATATACGATGATGATATTACGTTTGTCATTATACTTCATATTATTAGCTTAACTCTAATTTCTAAATTGTACTTCAGAATTGTTGAATATTATGCATAGATAATACGTATAGATAATACGTCGACATCCGAATTACTGAACGTATCTCTAATACCCATAACTTTCATATCTATGATCATTGGTGACAAGTGATACAACCTTCTGATGCAGTCCGTAAACACGACTTCATTATGGCCGCGATTCTTTATATTTTGGTCATCGCATGAACTCAATACGAAAGGATGATAAGGTACACCTATAGGTGTCGTGTATGACATATGTTCTACGTAGTATTGGTCGTGTTATAATGTATTGCTATAACCGTATTATTAAACAACTTATTAATATACGTAATCTATAGATTATTATTATATTATATATATATATATATATTCTATATAATAGATTAGGGATACCTATACTCTGGATCACTTTGTAGTGAAATCTATAACAAAAGTAGACAGGATTATTCGCGCTGCTATACTCCTTATGTATAATGCATATCGTCTGGAACATGCAGATATGCACCGACATAATCTCAAGTGCATGTCATTTAAAAATCGAGATCATGTTATATTTATCATAACAAAACATTATCATTATGTAGGCCTGGAAATTTCTCCAGTTTTCTTCTACGTAGATTCATACCGAGAAAAGCAGAACATCGGATTTAATTATATTATACGGATGCACTATACAAATATATTAAATTAGAGTGCTTTCCCTTCTGTTACCAACTACATAGAACACCATATAGGGTACGATATATCGTACAGTGTACGCCATACGGTAGGGTGTTCGATTAGAATGCACCATGATACATATATACAATAGGATAGAAGAACTCATTTTAAATGGATATAATAAATAAAATATGTTTTTTTTATGAATTACATGAATGATATTATTTAAATTAGGTAAATAACAGAAGGTCTATACTGTTTATATAGGTTATACAATCAGGTGATTTAATAACTCTGTAATATTTGAAAACCATCGCGATCTCTTTGAATAATGGTGGTCTGATACAATACCATGGTGGTCAGGGTGGTCAGGGTGGTGGTGGTCAGTCTGGTCAGGGAGAAATAGAATATATATATATATATATATATATATATATATATTCTACTATAGTTTGATCACTTATACTGCATTGTAATTAACTATGCGGAAAGGAAAATGTCATTATACTTTAAGTATACTATAATATATTATACATGGTAGAATACAATGATATTCTACATTGTAACCTAGGTTATGGTAGCTACCATGTAATATACCATCATATATGATTATACACCATTATATATACATTGATTATACATGATGGTTAGGGGCGCTGCAACGGGGGGGGGGGGGACCGGTGGGATATGCCCCCCCCCACTTTAAAATCTAGGGGTACCTCCTATGTATTGGTCCCCCCCCCCCGCCCACTTTTACCACAACATTTATTTTGATTGGTTGGTCCTCCTACATACACACAATCGTTCCAGCGCCCCTACTATTAGCCCCACCATCAGCCGATGGTATACTGTAAACATGTCACTGATGACAAATGATTCTTATTCTGAAATAATTAATTTGCCTATCGCGTATTAAATCTAACATATTTGAGAATAATATTTGTTTAATAATATTAATAAAATATATATATGCCTATATAGGCAACGTTTAATTATTTATAAACCTTATTATTCACCATATTATTAATATAACACGATATATATTAATTATTGCTGTCATTATTATCGATACTAACATATACCGACCACACTAATTGTATATGTGAAGCAAGGTCTATATATTGTGCAATCATTGTTAAATAAATGTCATTTTCATAATCTTAAATTAAAGTTTAATTTATTTGATATAGCCGGTGATAATAATTTAAATACCTTCTTATAATATCCATCCAATTATAATATTATATAAACTAGGTATCTAGCTATATATATATATATATATATATATATATATATATATATATATATATATATATAATTAAATATATTAATTTTCTTTGACTTTATTTATAGATAATTATAATAACCACATAGGCTAAATATGCTCATTAAAAGTTGACTAATATATTAATTTAATAATTTAATTATTATATTTCCTACACATTATTTAATGTAGGGAAGAGTGCTCTAATATCGACATGCACGTAATATCGACATCCTAGAGATCTCCTAAAATATAATTCTAATCAAAAAATAATTAATATATGAAATATTAATCAATATAATTCTAATTCATATAAGTATAATTTTTTTTAATATTTATATTTTTTTAATTATAAACTAAAAACTGATTTTTACGTTACATAAATGTAATCATACATGTTCATTTATGAAATTTTTGAAGTACAATATCGATTCTCAATCATTTGATAATTTAAATATTTTAAATATATTAAATACATCATATAGATCTAATCATATTTTACAATGTGCCGAAAAGATTTTGTATTTTTTATAATTTGTTACAAAGTTATTGACGTTTACCTAGGAAACGTACATTTTCATAATACCGACACCCTAATTGCACGTAATTTCGATACACTTTCAATTATATAATCAATCAGCGTTATTAGTTTATTAGGTCCATTACTATAATAATTTACGTATCGTTATGTTATATTATTTTATACATATTATATATTGTTTCTACTTGAAATTAAATAGTCTTTCAGAAACTATATAAAACTCCTATGTACTATATTCTACAACAGCTGTTCTATATAGGGAATAGAGTTGTTACTTTAATTTACGTGACATCGACATTATTATATGATTTTTTTTTATTAATTTCAACCCTGAACACCTCCATCCGTCAGAAAAACTTGTATAGATCGATGATATGAATATAAAATAATAACAGCTATAGCTTATCGTATACGATATTATTGCGCAATATAATTATTCATTATATCTTTATCAACATTTAATATTAAGTACACAAAAGAGTTAGGTATATTTATATATTGTAGAATTTCTTGTATACAATTAACATATATATCATCAACATATGTTTATGAAATTAATATATATATATATATATATATATAATATATAAATTATTTCATCTTTATATCTCATGAGAATCATTAAATATGATAAAATATCAAAAACTTATCAACGAGGCTTTTTAATGTTATCTTACATGTAATATATTACATGAGCAATGCATAACCACTGAACGGATTTAGAATTAAAATAAAATATCAAATATAAATAAAAAACTACAATATAAATTTAAGAATATTAGGTCAATAATTTTCAACTTCGAATCATTAAGATATATATTCATTTAGTTTATAATTAGTTACAAATGAGAATTTTCTTGTCAGATATCATAAAATTATACAAATTAAAATAAATACAAGAAATGAATTACAAATTAATTGTATACAATACAACTGCCCTATAGGGCCCCACTATGCAGATTCGAAGTAAGATCGAACCACATTAACAAGACCATGATATATATATATATATATATATATATAGGTATGTATGTGTAATTATAGTATTGTATTAAACATCTTGCACAATTGTTGTATTTATTTAGATATATCGAATATTATATTCATAATGAAAATAAATTTGGATTTTTGACTAAACAAGGTATACCAATATAATACCATATATGGTTTTTATTATAAGCATATCAAAGCAATATATTTATATTTACAAAAGTAACATCATCGTTATAGTATTTATAAATTCAGACAATTTTATAAAGATTTATCGAACAATTCAAACGTTGGAATCTTCCAAACATCATAAATTGTGTAAACAAAATATACCGAGATATAAGCTTCTACAATTTGTCATGTAATAAATATCACACAATAATATGTATTGTAATGTATACATGATTATGTTTATAATATTAAATAAGATAAATATAGTTAATCTTGAATGACATGTTATTAATTATTTCAAAGATAATGAATTATAATTAAATATTAAAAACAATATTTTAAAGTAAATCATTTTTGAATAAAAATCAAACGAACGATTTCCTCTAATAATAACTAGAAACATTAACATAATATTTACTATAATTCACCTATATCGATATAGGATATATGAGTAATTAATAATTAATTACAATAAAAACGTATCGTATCACCAGTATTATTCACCTATCTATAAATAGATTACCAGTTCTATAAATAGAAGATATTTACCGTTACGTTGTAAATCACGAGCGCGTTTTTGCGAATACGTCACGCGAACAGCGGGTGACCCGCCGGGTGTCGTTGTATACCGTATGACACTGTACAACTCGTCGTTATACACTGTGTAACGAACACACGTATATACACACTGTATAACGTGAACACACGTGAGCACAGCGTGATGGCGGCATACTCGCGAGTTAATCGAGACTCGCGGCGGCCGCTAATGAAATCGTAACGTTATCGCCGACGACAGATCTATTAATAGATCACTAGCCCCCCCCCCCGTCCCCCCGCCGAGGTTTAATGAGGTTAACGGTGTTTACAATGAAGCTATTGTGATTAATCATCGGCACGCGACGTGTTAATGATCCCAGGATGATAAATGGATGAATTGTTATTCTATAGGACATTATAGAACATCGTTATTATATAGGACATAACAGGACATTGTTATTCTATAGGACATTAATAGGACATATTTATTCTATAGGACATTACAGGACATATTTATTCTATAGGAAATTACAGGACATCATTATTCTATAGGACATTACAGGACATTGTTATTCTATAGGACATTAATAGGACATCGTTATTCTATAGGACATTACAGGAAATAGTTATTCTATAGGACATCATAGGATATTTTTATTCTATAGGACATTACAGGACATCGTTATTCTATAGAATAGGACATTACAGGAAATCGTTATTCTATGTCCCCTAGGTAGCCATATAGTCACCTATATATCTCTATAGATATGTCGTAATTCAATCTAGCAAACACGTACAGTGTACGTCGTACACTGAAGTACACTGAAGTACACTGTACGTCATACACTGAAGTACACGAAGTACACTGTACGTCGTACACTGAAGTACACTGAAGTACACTGTACGTCGTACACTGAAGTACAGTGTACGTCGTACAGTGTACTTCGTACGCCATTTAATAGATAAATTTAGTATATATTAGTAATATATAATTATTTATCTTCCCCTTATCCTATGAAATATGGTGTTCCCCACGGATCAGTACTCTGTCCTTCACTTTTCTCTATTTATTTATATCCACAACCATTCATAATATCTAAATATCCAAATATCTATTACCATCTATATGCAGATGACATACAACTATATATGTTTCTTCCCACTAATTCATCACCAGGTCTCAATAATCAACTCTCCAACTATGCTAATGATATTAAAGAATGGCTTATTTCTAATAATCTTCTCTTTATACCTCCAAAACTACATTGTTGAATCTTTCTCCATCACCAACTTACTTCACTCCTTTATTATTGAAAACATTGTGATATCTCCTTATATAATCCTATATATTTTTAGAAATAGAAAAATATGTGGATGTATTCTCTTTCCTGGTCTTTTTTTTATTGTTAAATATCTTTTTGATTAGCATACCAACAAGCACTTTATTTATTATATCCAATCGTACGTTTTAATATATAAACCCAATGGTGACTTATAGGCATAGATTTGTATTTTACTGGTATTTTACCGTTAAACTATACATCTATGCTTATAAGACTTTATTGGTTGAAGTCACACTACTCTATATACAAACCACTATAACTCTCTATATATAGACTAATCTATAGAGTATATATATATATATATATATATATATATATATATATATATATAGAATACATGATCAATATGTGGTTATAACCACATATTGATTATGTATTCTATATAGTATTGCGTCATAATTAAATAAACTCTTTGACGCAATATACAATGATACAATCATATCATGAGATATGATGTATGATGTAATATATTATACTACAATTATACATGATCGTCGATAATACGACGTATCATTGTATAATATATCATAGAAATATATCCATATGGCTGTGCATGATTAATTATCAAACGCAATATTACGATCACTTTTATTCGTAAGTATAATCTTTAAATAATTTGATAACCTCAACAATATAGGATTAAATACCTAGAAACGTGGAATTGGATACGGGGGGAGGTAATCGTACAGCTGATTGGCGGACAGGCGATGATAAAGAGATCAATCACTTTCGCACGCAATGACGCCCTCAATTATAACTAAATACCTTTCTAGTAAACGTTGCACAACGATTGTTATTTAAGTATTCTAGGGATTATTGTACACTTGTACCCTATCTTCTTATTATATATATATCATCTCTATTGTTGTAATTATATTATTAGTTTATATCAATCTGTTTGTATATATTATATCCATATCACAACGAAAGGTTAGTTGATCAAATAGTTTATCCAATGGTTTATGAATAATATCCATATCGTATCCCTATAGGGATATACGATATAGTATTAATAATAAAATATTCTACAATAATTTGTAGAAATAAGGTTGTATACCATTCTTGATAATTATTTAAAAATAAAATATGTTATTAAATATTTAATCATGTAAAGTTGAAAAATCAATCAAATAAAATAATAGGTGTAATACATATATTCTCGTAATTAATCTGAATTAATCGATTGATTAATTAATTCATTAAGGTGATTTGATATCAATAAATATTACATTAATGTTGATTATGTCTAATATAAAGCCGGTTCTCGTGATAGAAAATCAGTAAAACAGAATAAAATAGTATATAATATATGTATTAATAGTTTAATAATAAATTAGTTTTCATATATTTATTTATCATATAAATATTCAGTTATTTCTTTGATCAAATAATTTATAATTACGACAGGCTATTTTCCTCGTTGTAGTGGAATAAACGTCAACCAAACATTAAATATTATTTTTAGTCCAATAAATATATAATTTTTAAGGGGTACAATATATGTGTACTATATATTATTGCATTTATTTTTAATTTTGTGGATATATTTCAATCCATACAAGACCTTAAATGAAGTTTAATATTTGTATTTGAATTTAATATTTACTTAAGTTAATATTAAATTAAGTTAATACAGATTTGATTGAAAACTAATAATGTTGTATATATAAAATCTAGACATAGGATATAAGATAAATCTTACATATTATTTCTGAATTATTTTATTTTTCGTAAGGAGTTATATAAACTGTTGTTATAGCCGATGTCTCACTATCGAATGTATTGCCATACTGAACTATCTAGGTAGTTTATATATAATAATAAATAATAAAATCAGATTTGTCAATTGCCGGGGTGAAGGAAGAAGCATAGCTTATAGAGTCTTTCACCCATTTAAGATTACGATAATAAAAAAATCATATAGGAATATAATTAAAAACAAGAAATAGTTGAATAATAAATAGAGTAACAAATTAAAATATTATAATAAATAATTATCACATAAAGCACAAAAATCTATAGTATATCAACTTTCCGAATATGGGTTCATCAAGTCCAAACCCGTAGGGAATATACTTTCGCCAAGAGTATATACACTGGTAACATTTGGAGCCAGCAAATGCATCCATACTATAGTATACCCGATGTAAAATATGACAAATTTATAAATTAAGAGTCTACAAAATACAAAAAAAAAAATTACATCATCATTCTACTACCCCTTAAATATAAATATATAAATGTAATAAAAGAAAAAATTAATTAAAATTATACAATTATAAATAGTAAATAATGTATAAGTTTATATATTATATAAAGATCAAAACATTATTTAGATAACATATTAAACATACAATAATAATATTAAAAAACTCCTCGTAATCTATTCATCATTTAAAAAAAAAATATATATCAAAATAGATAAAAAATTATAAAAATATATTTAAAAATTATAGTAAATAAAATAATAATATGTATATATATATTTATTATATTATAGATATTTTATATTCACTAACATACATTTTACAATAAATACATCAGTACACAGTATGTACATAGTAACATATAATGAAGAGTTACCTCAGTTATGATATCAACCTATAGGTTAACATCTTAACGATATCCCTTTTGAGAAATGTGTAGCACATTTGAAACATATTCTTATTCATATTCCTTTACAAGTATTTAATAGTTTGTAGAATATATATATATATATATATATATATATATATATATATGTGTATAATACACGTATACGTGGTGCTAATTGGTAAAAGGCATGTTCACATCAGGGCAGATTTAAGCAGGCTTAATAATACTATGGACCCCTGGCAAAAAAACGTAAAGTCCCGAATTGTATAACATATTAATAGGGTATAAAAATGATATATTATTATATTTGTGATCAAATTATGTAAAAATATTTAAAATATTTAAAGTTGGAGTCTTCAGTCTTAAAAAATGTTGTTTTTTTTATCTTTTTGCATGTATCTTGTGAATGAGGTCCACTTTAACTATATAGAAGGGTTACTTCATGCTATTTATATAAATAGATATTAAGATGTCCCCTTGAAATCATTTCAATATAATATTTTATATTTCATAAATTAATTAATAATAAAAAAATAATATATGTACAATTACATATTTATTTTACTCGATTTCCTCTACACAATGAGTATTATGTATTCAGTATAAATTTCATTAAGTCACTTTGGTTCAAAATATAATGTATCCAGACTTGAAAATATGTATTGCATCAGATAATTTTATAGACAATTATTTATTAGTTTAAGTTTCGAGAAGCTTCTCTCTCAGGTATAATTATTTGCCATTACATATATTGGGATGATAATTTCTACATTTGGATATAGCCCATCATATTTTGATAATCCGTCCCTTTGAGGTATATATCAATATAGTAGAATATATGTTTCAATGAATTATATTATTTACGAATCATCTTAATTACTGATATAAGATGATATATATATATATATATATTAATTATTTATATAATATAATTAGTAATAACTACATGATTATCTTTTTTTATATACTTATCAATTAAATTGTCAAATATTGGTAGAAATTGATTATTTTTAACTTCTTATATGATGTAACTTAACTAGTTAACTAGTCAGGAAAAATTAGTCGTCGTAGGGGGAACATATTATGTCGTCATGCACAACTTCTTCCAACTATAACGGTCTTTCGTTAAATCGAGTAAGGATCTTGTAAACATACCGGTCAACTCATAGACGTTATCCATCAAATTCCTTGTAGAGTGACCTATTTTCCTTGTACCATCAACAATATGTTATAAAATAGTGTTTGCTAATCTGTCATATCTAAACACATGGTCAAACAAACTCATTTTTCTCCTTTTCACTTTCTGTAAAAAAAATGTTCTTCGAACCAATTCTAGATATCATTTTGTCATGGATATATACATTTGTATTTCGTTGTTTATATATGATGTACATTCACTAATTTGATCATATATTATCATTATACTAATTATTTTGTAATTTGTTTTGTAATTAACTCCTCATAATCATTTATTTTCTCGCCTATATATTTAGAAAGAACATCAATATTATATATTACCGCTAGTATCTCAATTGAACCTAATTACAGCATTTAGTATCGACTCTATTATACAAATTAATTAGCTCCACGTTTTTCATAATATGAAAGTCTCAAATTTTTGCATTTTATTGAATAAATATGTTGACTCTATTAATGTAATTTAATTTTTCATCCCATCCAGGAACTTAGATGAAGTTTTCACTTATAACCATATATGGCTCAAATGCCCCTTCGAAATCTCTCTCATGTTTAGGCATCCATGGTTTTAAATAGTGACGATCATTTATTTATACAATTATATAAGATCATTTCTAAATATTATCGAAGACCTATTTTAGTGGACGTGGCTTAAACTTGCATCTTTCTGGTTGTGTGTCAGAATCCTTAGCTTATTGAGTCACACAGGCAATATATATATATATATATATATATATATATATATATTATATAGACAACTTACTATACTTTACTTTAGTCGAACTCTCGTTCGACCCGATTTTGCAATTTTCTTCCAAACATCTCTCATCATCATCACATTTCTAATTTCATCAATTTCCTCCAAGTCATTATCTTCCTTTAAATTGTCTACAAAGGTTACTGCACGCCGTCCTTGTTTTCGCTTTCCTTTTGGTTCCCAGAATATGAGGTTATGGGTTGCCTCTTCATTATGACGGATACAGTGTCCAGCAATACTTAGACGACGGGTAGCTATTATGTTAGTAATTTTTGACATGCCATTATATAGTTTCTTATTGGATCATTTATTTTTCCAAGACACATTTAAAACCATGCGAAGAATGGTGTAGCATCCATTAATTCGCTTTTCCAGTGATTTGTTGATATTCCAGGTTTCGCTTCCATATAATATAATACAATGGTTTCTATGGTAACCTTGAAAATTCTAATCTTCAGTGTTTTGGCTAGATTTGATTTCCGGAGCTTTTTCATTTTGTGGCACGCTTTCCAGACAAGTGCTTTACGGAATTCAAAATCCTTAAGTGAGCTGCTCATCCATGATCCAAGATATTTTAAGTTATCAACTATTGTAATTTGTGAATTTAACGTAGTGCATATATTGACTGGGTTTGTTTGAGCGAAAGCCATGATCTTAGTATTTTTCGAGTTTATCTGAAGTCCAATTTCTGAAGCATTCATTTCTACTATGGAAAGCAATTCTTGTGCTTGCTCAATTTCATCTGATATTAGAGAAATATCGTTGCATAACTTAAATCAGAGATAGCTACTGCAGGTTTCCTGCGACTTTGTTTCCTAATTAGTTGGAAACCTAGTTCCACTTCATTATCCTTTATGGCTATTCTCATTGCATAGTCAAGTACTATGACGAATTAGAAAGTTGCTAATGTATCGCCCTGTAATACTCCTTTGGATATTTGAAACTCTTTGGTTTCGCCATCAGGGGTATACACTAAAAACATTATAACATATACACTATGACAAGATACACTTTTTTGTAATACGAGCGTATAGATAGTGACAGTATTTATAAATAATTAGATATTTTCAAAATCATAGTTATCAAAATAATTATATTATACTATTATAAACCTATATAGAATATTGCTTTTTTGTATCCTTTGTTTTTATAATCCTTTACAAATATCCGAATTCATAGCTAAAATATATCTTAATCATATTTAATTTTAATAATAAAAAGTTTAATTTTGTTTTCGTAAACGATAGCTAAAATTAAACTATGGTTAAGATTCCCTTACATTTAGTATTATAACACATTTCTCTGGTATACTTTATAACTTCTAGTTTATCAAACAATTATTTATCAATTCTTTTCATACTATTTTATCTTATTTTATTAACTATATATAGTATATATAGTTATACCTTCGTGTTAATTTAGAAATTTTTATAAAATTCACTTTTCACATCGTCCTAAATGACTCATATTTAAATAATTCATTATATTAGTTGTATGTTTTTAATTAGAATTAGTAATATTTAAGAAAAAGAATCTATAAGAAAATTACAGTTTAACATTTTTTTTTATATAAATAGTAAACAAAAATATTTCTAAATAAATTCATAGGCGCCCAAAAAGTTGAAACCCGTGCAGTTGCACGATTCCCTCCTTACATCAGCCCTGATATACCTGCACCTCGCACTTCTGTACAACTCGTATACACACTTTAACCCGCACAGAAAATACTACAGAAATCCTCAAATTATCTTCAAATTATCATCATGTAATACTATATACTATCATTATAACATCTTCATAATAATATCATTCAAAAGTCAATGTATTATTTTACATTAAAGTTTATCATAAAAATATCATAAGTATACATATATATATATATATATATATATATATATATACATATATATATATTTAAAGAAAGATATATATATATATATATATATATATATATATATATATATAAATACAGCTCGAAATATCAATAGAGAGAAATAGGTAGAAATAAATAGAATGTCATACGATATATTACAATATAATTGTTATTTGATATTATAATTATAATCACCAATTATAATATTACCACTTGTCTATATATAGCTATACTTCACAAACTAATTACTACACCTAACCATTGACCAGTACGGTGTTGACACCGATACCACGTGACTCTCTCGGCGCCATTTTATTACGTAACGCATCGTCACTCGTCGCTAGGCAACCGTTCGAGATGGAGAACACTAATTCGTGAGAAATGTCACGTGATTTACAGCGTGTTACCATGGTTACTGTTTAATAGCTTATATTATAATACATGCGCAGCGGTGTTATTATATTTATAAAACTATACACACTTATATAGATATAACTGTACTATTGAATATTAAATTAAATATTATTTTAAACATATAGATATAAACATTTAAAAACCTAATTGTGTAAAAATATTATCTTTCCTAAATATATCTGTACTATTGAAAATTAAATTAAATAGTATTTTAAACATGTAGGTATACAAATTTAAAAACCTAATTGTGTAAACCTATATACATATATGTATATATATACATATATATATATATATATATATATATATATATATATATATATATATATACTAATGTATTTCTCAATAGACATATTACCAAACGAAGTTCCCGATCGAGAATATAGGACAAAGGGTG
Source organism: Osedax fenrisi (assembly GCA_964019155.1). NCBI lineage: Eukaryota > Metazoa > Annelida > Polychaeta > Sabellida > Siboglinidae > Osedax > Osedax fenrisi. Next base: position 53,544,948 of record OZ025240.1, on the reverse strand, counting down.
CCAATTCTTCAACTCACCTATTCTCTTATATCCATTGTTAGTCATTTATTTAATTATTTATTACATATTAAGTATACATTAAGTACATATTAAGTACAAATTATGCACATATTAATCACACATTAAGTAGGTATTAAATAAATATTAATGACATATTAGGTACCTATTGATTACATAATAACTACGTATTAAGTACCTATAGGTATTAAGGTATTAATTAGTTATTAAGTACCTATTAATTATAAATTAAGTACATATCAAGTATACATTACGTACACGTCGACTACCCGCACCGTACACACACATTGCCGCATCTGTAGATAGGTGTTATCGGCAACAGCATATCTATCATCGTGCTGTCGAAGAGTGAGAACATCCGGTCTACCCTCTCCTATATACTGCTGGTTAATATCATCGCATTCACGTTACGTGCTACACCATACGCTCATACGTGTATGGTGAGTACAGACACGCACACATGCACATACGCATGCACACACACACGCACGGCGCACAGTGTGCGTCGCACACATATATATATATATATATATATTAAATGATATATATCATAAATGATTCCCTACATTATAACTTGTTAGTCCGTGTAATGATGTTCCGCTCGATGACTATTTTGTTTATTAGTTACGTAATAAGTGCGATCATTAATCACAGGCGCGCATTACAAATCTATATTTAGATTACATACGAGGACGTTTCTCTGTACGAACACGCGCATCTATAAACGCGCCCACACACATACGCCTACGCATATACATATACTGCATTGTATATCTGTAACGCGTTCAATGCTAGCTTACCATGATGAAATCACATATCACACATATTCACGCACACTGTTTCACTGACATATATGACACTCTTACACACGGGATATTGACACTCTTACACACGGGATATACGGGACACTATAATGTATACTATGTTTAGTTTCTATTTCATACTGTCACAATTGAAATACTAACACTATGTTAAATAGATAAACACATACGCTAAAATATATAACATACTGACATACTTACACATGTTGAAATCATTATCAACTATAGTTTCTATAGAAATATATATAGATGCTATATATAGCATATATACTGTATATACGGTATATATACAGTATACTGTCATAATTTAAATACTAACACACCGACACACCGACATACGCTGCGACTGGCTGACACCTGCCATCCTACAACAGTGTAGCCAGAGTATAATAGACCTGTTCACGTGTCTGAACACCCTGCTGATGATGGCTACCGGGTATTACTACACAGACCAAGGACTGCACGGACGGTTAGTTTAGGGGACACGACCTAGAGAGGCGTAGAGGTGCTACGGTGTGTAATAGCGGGCTACCGAAGTAGGGATGTTTACATAATTAAGCGATTCTTTCTCAAATATCTATTTATATACTAGTATTTCTATGAATATATCTATTTAATATAATTTAATATAGGAATTCAATTTGGTAATTTTTTTTTAAATATAAATTTAAGAGTGTTCATTGTAACTTATTCATAAACATCTAATAAAAATTAAATTACCTTTTATATGTTTGCATTCATAATATTTGGATTAAAATATATATTATTGTGGTTTGTTAGTTAATCTGATACGTTTGATTCACTGTAACCGTAGCATTCTCGTTAAAAATGAAACTGTTGTGATAAGTGGAAATATCTTATGTGTAGAATAATTATCTTAATTAATATCCTAAAAAAGGAAAGTAATGTATACTATATAATGAAAATTAACCTCATTTTATAATTATCTCATACTTACATACTCATATATACATAATTAACTCATATTATATATATATATATAAATATTTTATAAATTTTATAATTAAATATTGTATTTAATATTATTTTAATTGTATGTCTGATTTCCCCCCCCCCCACAATCACACTGGGTGAACGACTTGATAAAATCTACTTTTTCGTTAATCCAGGCTAATGCCTAAACTCTGATTATTATTATTATATTATTATATATATATATATATATATATATATATATATATATATATATGTATATATATGAGATTTGTAAATACAAAACTTGCACATATATAACACATTTTATAAATTGAGCCATTCAAATATTTTTTAATCATGTTTATATGACTCCTAAAAAGATTTATTACCAGCCATAATTATTATTGTATCTGACCTTATTAAATTACACGAATTTTATATTAGAATAACATTCAAGCAAGACAGGAGAATGATCTAGTACCCATAGAATTGGACATATCTATGCATATAAGGAATTCACGTAATTTAAATAATTATCATTATTCTCTTAATATAATATCATAAAGGTTTCACACCAACTCGAACGCAATTATTAAGTATAATAATTAGAGTTAATATTTCGATCTAATAATTTGACGTTGAATTTTTCATATGTAAAAAATATGGAAATTAAAATTTAATAAATTTGTATCCGATTATAAATTAATATAAATTAATATATAATAATATAAAATAAATGAAAAATAAATATTTATTATTTATATTACTATTAATATTGATTTATCAGAGTTTAAGCAGCAGATATTTAAAAAAGAAATCTCATGAGAACTATAAATGAAATAAGTAATCTAAATACATAGATAAATTCAATTTAAAATTTTGTAACTTCAATTTCAATACACGTAAACATATATGACGATGATGATGATGATATTAAGTTTATTAGTACTAAAATAGGGTCATGTAGACCCCTTCGCTCGTGCGGGAAGGAAATAATAATAAAATAATAGTAATACGATAATAATTTAATAATAATATACATTCAATATACCATGGACAACAATACTAAATAATATAAAGGACTATTATATATTATATAGTTTCATTTATATTTTTATCAATTTAATAAATATCTATATATTAAAATATTCAAAATGATATATTAGGTCTAATTATTAGAGTTAATATTTCGAGGCGGTGTGTAACGGAGATCTAAATATTAGATCTAAATATTAGAGTTAAACATTTACCTCTAATTATTAGAGTTAATAATTGCGTTCGAGTTGGTGTGAAACCCTTTTATAAAGGGTATCTAAAAACTATGTTACTATTATATATAATACTTATATATATTATAATATTGTTATAGAATAAACAATACTACAATAACTACATTAATTTACATATATTTTTACATTTTTTAATATTTTGTTTTTAATTATTTTATTTTGAAATATTTTAATTATTTTAATATATTATTTAGTCGGCATTATGTAGAAATAATCATATATTTGTCTTTAAATTTACATATTACTTATAATATTAACTTTGAAATCTAATAAATGTATGACATATTAATGCTATTAATAAACTTAATGACAATATATAAATATTATTTTTAAATAACAAACCCAACACATATTTTTTATATGTCTTATCTATGTATTATAAAGATATTATACAATATTGAGGTTTTAGGATGTCCTTCTATTGTTATATGTGATATTATTTAATTATATTAATGTATTTATTAGTTTATATATATATATATATATATAAAGAATATAAACCACGTTATTTTATTTAAAAATGTATTTTAGATTTTGTTTCTTTTTTATTTGTATATTCTATGCTATTATATGTTTACTTTAATATTTGTATGTATTATATGTTTACTTTAATATTTGTATGTATTATATGTTTACTTTAATATTTGTATGTATTATATTTTGAAGTTTTATAACGATGGTAATATCGGGGCGTATAATGGTAACCACTTTACCCGGGATATATAATATCAAGGGTGCTCCCGGTATAACATCACGAGTTAATTAATTATGTGATAAGTTTTAAAATTGACTCTAAAATGGAATTCATAATATTTTAATAATAATATATATATTTTATTGAAAATAATTATTCATGATTACTATAGTAATTAAAGGATATTTCTCTCAGAAAACTGTTATTCTTCCATAATTAATAATTATTGATTATCAGTTTCCCAGGAGTCATAGATCTTATAAAACATACATACTAACACACATACACACACATACACACACATATATATATATATATATATATATATATATATATATATATGAATTAATAAGTATTTTCTGAATATTTAATATAATAAAATGTAGCTTATTCAGAAGCTATAGCTAATTATATACGTAAGTTTATATTAAGAATATCCTTAGTATAACAAACGTATTACAATTTGATGAAGTAATAATAATAATAAACTAAGAACATATACTTCTATCTACGATACCTCATAATATACATATATCATTTAAATACTCTATGATATACATATACTATGATATATTACTAGTCGCATATACGTGTCGTATACGAGGCGTATCATTAGGATTATACTATTACGTAATAATAGTACGTATCAATATTGTATAATAATATTACGTAAAGTTATTACAATATTGCGTAACACTATTGCGTAACGATATTGAGACGTTTACTAATAACGTCGCCGCATCAAGTTACGTTAACCTCCACACCTACCCCGTGACCTCTCTGACCCCTAGAATCGGCCAGCTCATCTGCTACACGATGGTCAGCGACTACACGTGGACTACATCGGTGGTGATCTCCACTAACAACCTTGTGGTGTTGTCCATAGAAAGAACCATTGCGGTCAGTATCAGATGCGTGTCGTACAGCATGTTATATATACGTATACGTATACGTATATATATATATATATATATATATATATATATATATATATATATATATATATATATATAATATATATATATGTATTACGCGTGCGATTATAAACTTGCGTAATATATTACGCACATATATATATATATATATTTAATTTTTTTATTTTTGTTGAGTTCTTTAATCCCAACCATGAACTTAGTTGAAGTAGTTTCTACTTATAACCATATAATTCGAGTTCCCATTCTAAGCTGCACTCGTGTTAATGCATCCATTTTAATTGAGAGCCGATCAATATTTTATATATAATTATATCACTTGTAAATATTATGTTAATACCTATATTAATGTCCGGATGGGGCGTGAACGGCGTTATATTGGTTGTATTAGTCAACTGAGCAACAACAGAAATTTTAATATATATATGAGTTAATAGCGTGTATGCGGATGTATTTCACGCAATTCTTATTGAGATGCTCATTATATTATTATTTTTATTAGCATCTCATTATAATTTTAAGTACCAGTATCATAATCATTATCATTAGCAGTATCACTAGAAGTATCAATAGTAGTATCACTACAGTGTATACACTATTATGTTACAAGGTTACTACTACTACTACTACTACTACTACTACTACTACTACTACTACTACTACTACTACTACTACTACTACTACTACTGCTACTGCTAGTAGTAGTAGAGTAGTATTAGTTGAAGTAACCTTGTATTCTTGTAACCTAATGGTGTATACACTGCCATCAACATCGTGTGAGTTTTCTGCCGTGTTTCGAAATTATTTATACGCAATTTTTAACAGGTGGGTTTTTTAGTTTGCGTTTAAAGAGTGTGGTTGAAGAGATTTCTCTTATTTTACAAAGGAGGTTGTTCCATAATTCGGTGCAGATATTGATAATGCTATTTCTTGTTTACGTGATATATATTTTGGATTATGTATAAGTAATTTATATTTGTTGGTTTTTCGTTGTATTCCAGATGTGTTGTTTTCTATTAGTATTTCAGTAAGATAGTCAGGATGATTATGATGAATAACTTGGTGGGATATCAGTAAGGTTTTGTATTGAATTCGTTGTGTGATGGGAAGCCATTGAAGAGATTTTAAGTATGGAGTTATGTGAGTTCTGGAGTATTTGGGGATTCTATAGACAGTTCGTGCAGTGGAATTAAGAAATCGGTTAAGTGGTATTAGTGAGTTTTTGGGGAGTATGTGAAGTATGAATGAATTATGAATGAATTGAATGAATTATATTTATTTTACTTGTATATTATAAAGTAATAATTACTATAAATGGCATATATATGTATACAATATAATTTAAGTTATATAATGAGTAAAAAAGGAACCCTTTAATAGCAATATGCTTTCGAGAAAGGATTCCACACAAAAATATATAAGAATTAAAGAACAAAAACAAAAGAAATATGATAATAACATATCTATAATAATATATAATGCAATTAAATTACATAGTTAATCAAATAATTCCAATCTCACGTGCGGCAAACATCTACTCACAACATGAACACATGTCTTGGTATATTAGTCCAAAAGGATTTTATTGGTGTATATTATATTTCTATCTTAGAAAACCGTAATATGGACGAATTAACGGTCATGTATGCATGCTATAAATAGCGTTAAATACACGTAAGACAAGAGTATACTCTAGTATACTCTAGTATACTATAAGAAACAATACGTAAATAATTAAAAATAAATATAGGTATAATCGAGCAATACAAAATAATAATAAAATTAAATAATATAATAATAGCATAATAAATAAATAATATCTTCAATATCAGGATAAAAACATGGAGTTACAGTACTCAAGTCGTGGAAGAATGAGGGAGGTTGCTAGTAATGTTGACAGTTCGGTAGTTATATATGGTCTGATTAGTCGTATTGTGTGTAGTGTTCGGTTAATGTATTTTGATAATTTTAATAATATTAAATATATTCGTATTACGAACGCTATACATATATCTGTCCAGTTCAATGATCTCATTTATGAAACACATTTAACCAAATAGGATTAAGTTATCAATATATTTAAAATAACTATTTAGTAATATCATAGGGCTTTAGTAATACTAAACCATATACTATAGGAATACACCTAGTAATGAAATATACACCTAGTAATGAATATACCTAGTAATGATAATTCACTATAAGATAATACATATTAATATGATTTAGTGGCATTGGTATTTAGAGATATTATTCATAAGTGATTAATACATTGGTGACTAATGCGTGTGTTGATTATGTACAACTATAGGATGCCATATATTAACGAAACATGAACAATAATATTTGTTTTTATTTTTATTACGTAATAATTGAATACGTTAGTTGTAGTTTCTTTGTGGGCGTCGACATTATTATCCTTGCGAAATAACATCGGTGTGTTGATTTCTATGTTCTTTGTCGGTATTTCTCCACTTGCTTTATGGGTGAACCGGATGTGTTTAGCTTTCATTAGGTTCGTGTAGTGTTTGCTTGTTTGGTTTAACTTATCTTGTTGTATTGCTGGAACACGTTAACATTGGCGTCTGTATAACGCCGAGGTGGCAAGTGATTCCCGATATAAGTGACACGGTGTCACGGTGTCAATACGCCTACTATTATGGGCGTGGTTTGCGCGCGTCGCTATCCTCAAGGAGGCGTATCGGCTACATCTACTTGCGACCTCCCTTTTTACCACCGGCCTTTTTCTTAGGCGACTTCATGGGTGACTTTTTCGCTTTCTGACGTTTCACCGGAGATTTAGGCGCAGCTATCACGGAATCCTGTACACTGAGCAACATGTCGGACTCCATAGTCGCCAGGTCTCGGTAAGGAATCAGTGCTTGCTGATCGTCGGGGTGTGACGAACTAATGGCTGTGGCGGAAGCTAGTCTGCGTCTCTTAGTCGTTTGTAAGTCTGCGGGCGTGATAGGGGCGTAGTTATTGTAAGGTGGGCGTGGTTATTAGTATTATTGTTGGGAGGATATCGCGATGCTATGCCGGGAGTATTAGGCGCGATTATACATGTTTTCGCATTCGAAATAGGCTATTATACCGTATCTAAAACAAAGCAGTATTAATAGCATCATCTTAATCATCATCATCATCATCATCATCATCGTCATCATATGCGAATACGTAATAGATATTTATAATGACGACTGTTGACGTTGTATCGTGGCGCAGTGAGTAATAATATCAATATGTCATTGTTCTCAATATTAATGTCTATCGGATAGGTGTGTACATGTCGTACACTGTAATATGTGTAATATGTGTACTTAATGTGTAATAAATGTATACGTAATATGTACTTAATATGTACTTAATATGTACAATGTGTACAATGTGTACGTAATGTGTACTTGATGTGTACAATGTGTACGTAATATGTACTTATTGTGTACTTTATGTATACAATGTGTACGATGTACACACACTATACACCCTAGCGGCGCTAACCTTGCGAGTCGTGTTGATACACGGCTACATCAGTGATATCCGTAGGATATGTCCTGTCCACACGTGCGGGGGTGAACGACAAGTTCTCTTCCTGTGGGGTGCGAAGATGTACGGGGTAATACGGGGTGTAGGCTGTACGTTATTATGTAAGTGGGGTTCGCTATGAAATACGGTGTATGGTATGGGGTAGAGTATCATAAAGTTTACGATACCACATTCTTATGTCTCATATATGTGTATACTCTATAATATATGTAGATATTAAAGCGAGTGTAAGATATACTATATTAATTCCTAGATACTAGGAACAATACAGATTTAGATAACAATATATTGTATATAAATATATATATTGTGTATATCTATATACTTAATATACTAAGTTAACGTGGTGTAAGGTGAGGGCTAACGTTTTGGAAGGCCGAGTTAGCGATACATCCCACATTACAACTAGCGGCGCGCATACAGTCCGCTAGTCTGCGACACTCTCCGGGGTTGAATAGGGAGTTCACTTCGCTGTCGTCTTCACCCACTACGGAGGAGCGCGCTCTCTTCGCGTTCACTATATTCCTGGGGTGGGAGGGGGCGATATTAGCGAACGTTTGGGATTACGTCATTAATTATTATATATTATGTGTAATTTAATTTATATGTATTATATATATACATTTAAATATTGTATATATATTTATATTTATATATATATATTTAAATATTCTATATCTATTTATTGTTCATATTTCAGAATAATAATAATGATAATAATAATAATAATACTTGTTGACATTGTTAATACTATAGTTAACTATTAGTACACACATATAGTACACTACTATATAGTATAGTAGTAATAGTGATGGGCATCTGACCTTCCGTGATTAGCTGTTCGCTCGATATTGCTAAGAGCTCTCAAGGCCGCGATATCGAGATCACGGTTTTCTACGGCCTCATTGATCATTGTTTGTCGATTGAGTTCGGGCTACATACGGGTATCGGTATTGTTATTGATGTTGTTATTATAAATATAAGTATTACTATTATTATTATCATCATCTTCATATCATCATTATCATAATTATATATATATATAATGTTTACTTGATAATTACTTGTGATGTATAGATTAAAGTATACAGCAAAGTGTACTTTCCTTAGTATACATCATTACAACTAGTACATGACGATACGTCACATTGACATACTTTCAGTACATCGTACGATAGAATGATATAGTCGGGTAATTAACACAGTTCCACAAATGTCAAACACATCACGTGCTCAAGACATGCACATCACGCGCTAAATACATGCCCGTCGGTGATGAATCATCATATTATCGTTAAGCTCGTTTACGTTACGTAATAAATAAACAAGGAGCGAAAGTAAACGCATGTAAACGAGCGCACCTACACGCGTCCGCACGCGCTACCAGAACGCACGTTATGTCGGGTGACAATGGGAACAATAGGTCACGTGTAACGTATTATTACGACGTCCGATGAACGCTTACGAGCGCAGATGGTAAACAAACGAATCGAGATCGCAAAAAAACTATCGTGATATACCTACATTGTGAGATAGGTAATCAGAGCCTATCTTTTAATAAAAACATGATCTTGAATATAATACGCCAATGGATGAATTTATTACACATAATAAAACATATATGTGCCGCGAATAAAAAGATACGAATATGTCGGACGCTTAAATACACCGAATATTATGTATTGTGTACTGCATACATACACACAAAGGCAATACTATAGACAGGAACGACACAGCTGTATGCGATAAATAGAATTATGCGCATGACAAACATATATATATATATATATATATATATATATGTGTGTGTGGTCATGCGCAAAGAACTAACGTTAGTTACGATCGGTTTAACTCCGACCAAGCGCTTGCACTTCTCAGTGGACAGCATGATATCAGACTGGCTGGCACAGATCTGACTGATGTGAGTCAACGATACGCGTCTCAGCTCTTTGATCTCCAACATCTCACTAGAGGGCGTGGCGTGGCGTGTGTTATTGTTACGTAATAGCGATTGTATTGCGTAACTGATTAGGCGATTTAACTATGGGATACGTTTACCTACGCAGAATAGTAGCTTACAAATATATTTAAATAGTATACATATAAAACAGTAATATACGCTATTATATATATATATATATATATATTATACACATTACATTATACTATAATTATATATATATATATATATATATATATATATATATATATATATTGTTATTGTTATTGTTATTTTTATTTGTTATATATATATATATATATTAAATATATTAAATATAATTCTATATAGATATGCAATGCGAATGTCAGTGGGTTCAAGGGTCAAGTGTCAAGAGGGTACTAACCAGATAGTGTCCTTGATAAGCGGTGGAACCTGATTGTAGTTCCACTGCATGAGTTCGCGTTCTACAGTGGACTCGTACAGGGAACGACCGAACCGTTTGCACACCTTGATCTCGTGCATGTATCGTAGGAGACGGTCTCCTCCGTTAGACTTCAACATCTTGGGGGCCTGGGCCTATGGGGCGGCGGGGGGGTTAAAGTATGTGGGGGTGTTGTAGATGTTAACTTATTAAATAGTATTACTATTATTATTATTAATAATAATATTATATATATATATAGTAACTCTACATCCTGATACCCCATGGTTTACTTCCCACCTCATGTCCTTGAAACGATCACTTCGTAAATCTGAAAGAATATACATATCCTTGAGATATTCATCTTCTAGAGCTTCATTCATTGAGCAACGTAAGATCTACAAGTTAGCAATTTCCTATGCCAAATCTAGCTATTACACTCAGGTTATAAATGATCTTGCTTCTGATAACCGACAACTTTTCAGACTAGCTAATAAGTTGTTATCTCCCCCAAAACCAGCATTACTACCATCTATGATTAACATTTCTCCATTACAATTAAGCTGTCTTTTCTCCAAAACATTTTTTAATAAGATTGACTACATCATAATAAAGATCAATAACCATACACTTACTGCCAATTATCCTTCAATCATAGTTACCCCACCTATATCTGTTTTCTTAAGTTTTTTTCGTCCGCCACATATATATCTCATATCTAAACTACTAAATGCATCCTCTTCGATATCTCCCTCTGATCCTGTTCCACTATCTATTTTTAAACTTTACTCCGATTATCTATGTCCAACTATCTGTAACATCATCTCATATTCCCTAAATTCCGGTACTGTACCTTCAATTTTTAAACAAGCAATAATCACTCCCATTCTTAAAAAACCTTCACTCGATCCTGATTCACTTCTCAATTATCGCCCAATTTCTCAGCTACCTTTGGTGAGTAACATTTTGGAAAGGGTTGTCTCTCGTCAACTAATCTCCTATTTAACGGCCAATAATCTCCATATTCCTCAACAAAGTGGTTTTCGCCGAGGACACTCCACAGAAACAGCACTACTAAACGTAATTGATGTAATCACTTATACCATTAATACTAAAAACTGCTGTCAACTAGTAATGCTGGACATATCCAGTGCTTTCGATACGATTGATCACAACATTCTACTGTCCCGTCTACACCTGCTTGGAGTTAGAGACCTTGCTCTCTCATGGTTTACTTCATATCTATTTGACCGTAGTAGCAGTGTAAAAATATATAATTCTTTTTCTTCCCCTTCTCCTATGAAATATGGTATTCCCCAGGGATCAGTACTCGGTCCTTCACTTTTCTCAATTTATTTATACCCATTACCATCCATAATATCTAAATATCCAAATATATATTACCATATTTATGCAGATGACATACAACTATATATGTTTCTTCCAACTAATTCATCACCAGGTCTCAATAATCAACTCTCTAATTGTGCTAATGACATTAAAGAATGGCTTATTTCTAATAATCTTCTCCTTAATACCTCCAAAACTAAATTGTTGAATCTTTCTCCATTACCAACTTACTTCCCTCCTTTTCTTATTGATAATATTGTAATATCTCCTTCTCCTACTGCATCTAACTTAGGTGTAATTTTTGATTCTACTCTTTCCTTCATTCCTCATATTACTGCCATCAGTAAATCTGCAAATTATCATCTATTTAGAATTAGAAAAATACGAAAATCAATTACTGTATCTCTTACTAAAACTCTAGTTAATTCCCTTGTACTCTCACGTATAGATTACTGTTCCTCAATCCTTATAAATCTTCCATTATCATCTATCTCTCCCTTAAATCGAGTTATTCGTTCATCAATCCGTACAACATATAACCTACGTATTCGAGATCATTCCTATACTTCCTCATACCAACACCTATCTCCATGGTTCACATTTAACAAACGCTCTGCTTATCGCATATTATCTATTGTTCATTCCTCAATATACTCTTCAAATTGCCCTTCATATATTTCTGCTTCTCTTGTAAAAAGAGCTCCCCTTCCATCACTTAGAAACCATGCATCTCACCTTCTATCTACCCCTATTCTACGTCCCTCAAAAATGAATACTCGGGCACTGAGTTATATTGGTCCTAAGCTATGGAATTCACTCCCGCCCTATATTAGATCCATAAAATCGCATAAAACATTCATGAAATATATACAACAATTGATCTCAGTTGGGAACCTGAATTACTTATATTGTTTGTCATTATTATTTTATTAATTAATTTCCGTACGGCTTATTCTATTTTATTGTATTATTATTATTGGTATTTATTGTTTACCTACTTTTATTATTTGTATTCTATTATATACACTTTTGAGAAATCATTTATGATTTATTTAAGTGTCTAAATAAACATTCAATCAATCAATCAATATATATATATATATATATATTTATTTTTGATATATGACATTGTAAATATTATCTATAAATCCCTTGTAAAATATATGTATACAATTACCATTACTCTCTACTATGGTATCCATTAATGTTTTAAATTTAAATTGTTAACTTATTTGTTAACAGAATTTAAAAATGTGTAGTAAAATTTAAGTTCGTAACCGAAAAATAGCAAAGTTAGTAATTTCGCTATTTCGGTTGCGACCTTTATGGTATACTATAGTTGTACTAATAAGGTATACTATAGTTACAACCATTACGGTATACTATAGTATGATGACGTACCAATATAGAATGCATTACACATGTATACGATGCAGGTATCACTAACCAGTAAACAGAAAGTAACGCCCAACATGAATACGTCTGACTTGTAGTTGTAGGCCTGTTGAGTGAGTATCTCAGGGGCGTGGTACCCGCTGGTACCCACCTCCCCGTTACTGCTTACGATGTCGTCAAGGAACTCGCTCAGGGTGATACCCATGTCCACGAAACGGAATATTATCTGTGTGTGATGTGCGAGTGTGCGAATGCGTGTGTGTGATGTGCGGGAGTGTGTGCGGTGTGTAAGCGGCATATCATATTGTATTATATTATACTTTAGTAATTATTATTATATATATATATATTATGGGTTCGGTTTTTAAATGTAAGTTATATATATATATATATATATTTATATATATTTATTAAAATTTAATATCATTTAAGTGTGTATATATAACTAACGTCACTTATAAATCCATCTCTGCCTCTCGAGAACTGTTTGTGATGGTATCATGTATATATTAAATATATATATATATATATATATATATATATAAACTATAGGGTGGCATGGGATATCGATATGTTGGTTTGACACCCTTTGAGTAATATCAAATGGGCGTGTCTATAAGTTGACTGACCTGAAGAACGACTATATTCTTAAGTTTTATATCACGATGGACAATCTTGTTCTTGTGCATCACCGACACGGAAGCCGATAGTCGACTGTATAGGTCAAGGGTCACGTACATAGGTACCTGTTCTCTCTGGTATCTGAGGTACGAAGGGAGCGTTAGTCAATCGGTACACGTGATATGCGTATGCGGGTTGCACAAGAACACTTGTGGTATATATATACTTATGGTATATCTAATTTCTAAATATATATTCGAGTATAGTAGCCATTTATAATATTTTAAGTCTATAGACTATCGAACTGGTTATCTTAATGTATACGCGATGCTTTCTATCACCACGTGATCATCATTTAACCACGATAACGTATTTTAAACATATTAATTAACTAATTTGTACTAATTAAGTAATAATGTAGAATTGTAAATTATCTATTAGTCAGTAGACAATATGTTTAAGAGTGTCCACTTGGTAAACTAACTGCAGTAACATTAGCCGACATTGATGATTATGGTATTTATATATAAATTATTGTTTTATACTTTACTTTACTTTTACTTTTTTTGGTTTATGGATCAGTGCGTTAGCAATCGGCCGTCCGTGGGAGAGAATTATTGAGTGGGAGGGAAGGCAAGGGAGAAATAATAAGTCTTAAGGTGGCGTTTAAAGGAGGGAGTTGATGTGTTTGTTCGTAGGTGATTTGGCAGGGAGTTCCAGTGGTAAGGGGCAGAGAGGGCAAAGGATCGTATATTGGAAGAGTGGAGTTTGTGTAGATGGGAGGTGGTAAGGATAAAGGTGTTGTGGGAACGGGTCTGGAGTGGAGTGATGGGTGTGTGTAGATGTAGGAGGGAGGGTATATATTATGTATACTATTGTTAAAAATACCAGTACAAAATATATAATGGTCATTATAAGCCAGTAGAAATGTATTAAGTTGACAACCACCAAGATAAATCATCGAAAGTGAATAAAGTATACCAATTAATAATTGATTTCTATAATTTTTATAAAATGTTATTTGTTAAAATCATTTACTAATGAAATAAAATATGAAATAATATAATTCATAAAATAGAATTAATTAACGTAGAAAGAAATTGGTGTATTCTGAAAATACAAAAACGTACACTATTTAAATACACATGTATTACGTATGTGTAGTAAGACTCCGATATCGTGAGGTATAACTATCCTATAGCTGTATACAGTTCATATGTCTTGTGTATATACGTAATTTATAAGTTAAGATATTGTACGACACAACTGTTATAACATGCGTATACGATGAACTATAATTATATATATACATACACATAATTATAAATATATATATATATTGTGTGTATGTATATATATATAATTCTGTGTTATTATATATATACTTATGTATATATAATTATGTGTATATATATATATATTTATGTATATATATATATATATATACATGTATATAATTAGATGACGATAATAGTATGCAAATAGTGGTTATGAGTCATGACTAACAGTTCAAGAAGGTTACAGACTCCCAGTTCGGTGATAACCACTATCTGAGGTCCATCGTTAGGTCTGCGTATCCTTTGTGAGGCCGAGCTATTCAGGGGCATGTAGGGCTCGGGGGCTACTGATATACCCAGCACTCGTAGGGTGGTCGGTACCATGGGGTTGAAGCAAAGTCTGTCGTGTGGGGGCGTTGTGGTATTAGTGGTAGGGTAGGTATTGCGGTGGTGGTGTATATGTAGAGATAGGGTGGTCGACGACCACTGGTCGTATTAGTAATAGTGGTGGTGGTGGTGGTGGTGATATTAGTCATAGTGGCAGTGATATAGATAGCAAGGTAGGTGTCGTGATGGTTGTTGGAGGATGTGAAGTGTAAATAATACAATACAACTATACTATATTAATATATATATATATATATATATATATATATATATATATATATATATATATTGATGTGTGTGTGTGTGTATATATATATATATATATATATATACACATCATTTGTGGTTTTATATTAATTATATAAAGTATAGCATATATGGTTAAGGTTAAGGTTAAGTAGTGTTTATGTGTGTGTGTGTATGTGTGTGTGTGTGTGTGTGTGTGTGTGTGTGTGTGTGTGTGTGTGTGTTACTGTTGGCGTAAGTGTTAGTGTATATTTTGCAGGAAGATGTATACACATACACACATACACACACGCACGCACAAACCCACATATGTGTGTAAACATGCACACATACATACCTACATTAGCATGCTTATTTATACGCGCAGTGCGGACACACACCCGAAAACATACACAAATGCACAATATGTATACATACACCACCACATACACATACACCCACACACACATGCGCACACTTTCACATATAAAACCACACGCACAGTGCGTCGCACACCCACAAACACACGAAATCCCACACACGAACACCCACAAACGACGTGTCAAACGCGCGCATACAAACACATGTACACACATACATATACTTACTCTGTACACATATATGCACACAAATACAAACACAAACATTCACACATTTAAACATACACGCCCACAAACACACTAACACACACACTAACACGTCCACAAACACACTAACACACCCACATATACGCCCACAAACACACGCGAGCGCGTCTATACTAACACTTGTAGCTTGACGGAGCCGAGAACGTCCTTGACGGCATCTTCACCGTTGCAGTAGTATCGTTTAGCGGCGGCCTTGACCTGTATGCCCTCGTAGAGCACCGTGCACTCGTAGATGACCCCGCTACGACCTCTGCCGACCTCGCGCCCGTACGTGATGTCGGCGTCTTCGAACATGGCGATGTCGGCCTCTTCCATGCAGCGATTGTCTACCATCTCGACTATAAGCTTTTCCATGTGACCCAGAGTTATGGGAGGCTGGTCTTCCTTCTTGATCTTCTTAATCGTTTGAGTTGACATCTTGTTGTTGTTTCGTTGGTTGATGGCGAAAGTAGTAGTTGTTGATATCCGAAAGTGAACTTGTCGGTATGAAGGTAAACTAATAATAAATAAATTGTTCGGATATTACTAATCGTGAATTTTATTTTACTTAATTCGCTAATTGATTGTTTATAAAATTAAAAATTTTGTTAAATATTCAAAACATTTTTGTTTATTAAAACTTACGTATTATATTCGTTTTATTGAAATGTGCCCGTGAGAAATACAAAAGTATACAACTACAAATGAATTATTTAAATAATTATTGTACGTTTTAAAACACGAGATGTGTCCTATGTACCTTTACATCCACATTCATATACATTTGTATATGTTTGTTTATGTTTATCTATGTAATATTATATGTATATTAATTCATTTATTTGTGTATTCTATAGTGTGTATATGTTTTATTTATATAAATGTGAAATTTGTTTCGTTCATTGATATACTTGTTGCATCAATTTCATGCGAAGGACAATGACACACACGGTGACACACACGGTGGCACATACTGTGACACACAATATGGCATGCACTATGACATGCACTGTGACACGTATGAGTGTAACATATCTTCGCGTGCTTACTGTTCATGCATTTAATGCACATGTATTTGAGTATACACCCTACATATATTGTTATATAAGTAAACAATTATAGTATACGTGTTGTCACCTATTGTTATGTATATACCTATATACCTATAGGTATATATATACCTATATAGTAGTATATAGCCTACCTGTAGCCATAGATATATCATATGAAAGGACTATAAAAGGACTATAATATATATATATATATATATATATATATATATATATATTGTTATTGTTATTTTTATTTGGTGGAGTCCTTTCATCCTATCCAGAAACGTAGATGAAGTTTTCACTTATAGCCATATATTGCTCTAATGTCCCTTTGAAGCCGCTCTCATGTTAAGGCATCCATGGTTTTAACGAGAGCCGATCATTTATGTATACACAATTATATAAGATCACTTCTAAATAATATTTTAAGACCCATTTTATAAAATTAATTAATGGTCCGGATGAGGATCGAACCCGTGTCCTACTGCGTGTGTGTTGAACGCCTTAGCCACTGATCCACACAGGCAGTTAATATATATATATATATATATATATATATATATATATATATATATATATATATTGTTAACAATATTAGTTATACTAGAACATATATTCAATATATATCATATAGCATTATATAAGTACTTAAGTCTACTTAACTTTATTATACTTAAGGGTCTATTTAATTCTATAATTATATATATTTATATATAATTATAGAATATATTAACCTATTATTTTATAACATATTATAGTAATATGGTAATGTAGGAACCACTATAACAATCTAGTAGATCTGGTAACCTATTATAATAGTATATGTAATAATAATAATCATACATCCACGTGACAACAATACCCCCCCCCCTATAAGGGGTGTGTTATTTTCCATTCTAAACTCCACTCGCAATCTTCCGCAGATTGTTGAATTCGTAACTCTACCCTAAACCCCACCCCACTCATGCAGTACGTAGTGAGGTGTGAAGTGAGGTATAGAGTATAGTGACCGATGGTGACCCATAGAAATAAACACATATTACATATTTGTATTCTCATTTATTATATTATTAATAAATCTTCTAATAAATTATTCTGATATTATATTTATATATATATATTTAGTTTGAGTCTTTTCAACCCATCCAGGAACTTAGATTGAGTTTTAAGTGATATATTAGTATGTATTGTATATGAATGCACGTGATGGTCGAATGTATTAGATAGTATCTGTTTTCACATGGAAACATGCTTATGCAAGTGCACTATACACATTGTTACCCATATAATTGAATAAAGCATATTATAATTTTATTAATTGAATTTTCCTAGTTATATATTAACTATGAATTAATTCCCTTAAATTCCCTTAAATAATAAATATTCACTCTAATAATACTAATACAAATATATACAAATATGAATATACACCGCGCGTGCCGGTGGTAGATTAATATTTGATATCGGTACATAATTATTATAATGTCTATATATATATATGTATACTTAATGTAGACATTATAAAGCCGACACATTGTACACACTCTTCCTTTACGACCTCACATTAAGATCCGCCCTGTGATTATGTCACTCATAAGTACTAAACAATCTCCGCGTATACATACGTCGTACGTATATGTACAGGTAGTACCTATAGGTCATATGCTCACTACCTCTACACATAATAAGCCCTGGTCATATTCATTTCCTAACTACCTCTATTTGTGTCCAGTTCACCTCCGAAATCACTGAGCCAGATACGAGTGGACGCGAACCTTATTAGGTCACCATCCTGGAATCTATTTATAGAACGTGTGCATTAGGTTGCGAGCGCGTGAATTCGCGATCATGCGCAATTCGTTATTAGATATATCTCTAGGTAATGTACGACATACAATGTACGTGTCTATATTAGCTTGTTAGGCACGCCGCACTTCACAGAAAGGTGTGACATATTACATCATTTTAATCGACCACCTAATTACGTAATATGTCTTTAATGTGATCGTGCATATTACAATTGTTATTAATACTTACAAAACGTATATATTTATATAATGTAGTAAGTCACTTAACTTATATTTATTTCCTGTAGGATATATATATATATATATATATATATATATATTCACACATATATCTTAATTGTATACGTACATGTTATTATTACATACATATAATGGATTAAGTAATTATAGTTATAGGTTTTTAATATTAAATTTTTATATTTATATGTTTTAACTAATCTCTCATATATGCATGTTCGTGAAATAGTTATATAATAATAAATATTCGATGTTAACTATTACATGTTATATGTCTATACACTTCTATCTGACATATATTATCTAAAGTTGAGAAGTTGTGGGTGTAATTATAGTATGATATACAAGAGTAGTTTTTGAATGTAATCATAAATATGCTTGTTTATACGGACCTATATATAGGAATATATATATATATATATATGCCGGCATATGCCGTGTTTGCACGGTAAATGTATGTAAACACAAATTATAGACATAGTCATAATTATACGAGAGTTAACGATTATGTAACAATGGTCATGGTTAAATAGCACTATTTCTAAATATAAACGCGGTTTTTATATTTTAGTCGTTTGTGAATATTCGCTAATGCGATGTTTCCTGTTAATATTCTAAATCGAGGCCTCAGTTAAATACGACTGAAGTATAACAGACGCGATTATTACTTGTAAATAGTGGTGACTATTGAAAGTATAATCTAATATTTATAATGTTAAGGTAACGTAAGAATAGTATTCTATAGAATTGACGGCGACCTAATTTATATTAACATATTATCGGCATGCCCAAATATGGTCACACGTGTTAATTTAATATGTATTGGCTACTCTATAATTACCATGTAAAGTTCCCATACGCCAGTCTTAACGAATACCGACATATAATCCGTGGATATCATAACCAAATCGCTGCAATGTCCCTTCGAAGTTGCTCTCATGTTAATGCATCCGTGGTTTTACAATTTTTTATTTATGATAAAATGATATAAAATCACTTCTAAATATTGTAAGATCAATTAATTGGTCTGGACATAGTCCGGTGGACAGGGTTATACATATTGTACATATTAACTGTGTGTATGACGCTTTAGTCATTTATGCTACATGGGCATTTATATTAAAAGGAGGACAACATATATATATATATATATATATATATATATATATATATATATATATATACTAATATATATATATATACAGGTATACATTCACTATTAGATAAGTGAGACACGATTTGACAGGGACCCAATAACGATATGAAATATAGACGTATTATATCAATAAACTATAAACCTATAGGTAATATATTATGACAGTATTATCAGATACGGCTGTAGAAGCTCATTTATATTCGTGTTATATTCGTATTCAAAATTAGTATACTTAATAATACATATATATATATATATAATACAATTGTTAATTTTAATAATTTAGTTATTTATTACATTTTTGTTCGTGTCTTTTTTTGCATATCATTTCATTTTATAATTTAATAACACTATAATGTTAATCTGAATGCGACACACTACATCTATCTATATATACACTACACTAAACTACTTAAATCAATACAATACCGCGTGTATTACGCAATGTACTGCGAGTTCATGTATTACGTAACACGTCGAAGTGTAATACCGATGACGTCACCACAGATCACGAAACCGATCTTCCACCGGGTGCACATCACGCGGCGGGTGGTGATCTCCATGGTGATAGGGGCGTGGCTTATAGGAGCCCTAACTCAGGCCGCGTTCTTGATACCCACCACCGGTCTCGTAGGGGACAGGTGCGTCGACTGGTCGCAGTTCCCGAATATCACCGCAAAGTTAGCTTCCGTCCGACGGATGGATGCCGTCCGTCCGTTACAATGGCAATACGTGTACTAACCTTTCATATATATATATATATATATATATAACGTAAATATTAGTGTAAACTATATTCTTTACTTATACACGTATGTTATATAGTGAATGCAGATGTGCGACACACACACCCATATATGTGTACACACACACACACATATATATATATATATTATAATAATAATACCTCTTAGAATCCGCTCCATATATATACATGTAGGTACGCTACTCCGTATTCATATGGGTCCTATATAATACCACCACCCCTACATGGGTCCTATATAATACCACCACCCCTACATGCGTCATATATAATACCGTCACCCCTACATAGGTGATATATAATACCCCACCCCCTCATACATAATACCGCCACCCCTATATTGGTCCTATACAATACCCCACCCCTACTTAAAACCCACCCCACAGGAGAACTTTCGCCATCAGTCTGTTCGTGCTAACCTACGCTCTGCCCGTGCTGATACTGATAGTGTGCTACAGCCTGATCTACCGTAAGATACGACATCTTAGTCTGTCCGTCAGAGCAGGGGTGGAACGTAGCATCTCCACCTCCACCCATTGCCACACTTCAATGCATGATCAGCAGTCCCAGCATCCCAGTATTAAAGGAGATGATCGTTAGCAGATAACCGGGACACTAGTCTAATTAATACTGAGTTACAATTAGAGTTACATTCGTAATAATAGTAGTATATAGAAATTGTATATACATGAACAAAAATTAAAAAGTAATTCGTATTTATAAGGCCTTTTGTATATCGAGAACGCAAAATATATTCCTATTATTTTATTATACAAATAAAAAGATAAAATTACAATAAATAATTATATATATATGTATTATAATATTATACTTTGAATACGTAAAAATATCAGACATCTGATACATGTAATACTTAGTAATCTAGTAATTATTAACATATAATTATATTATAAAACTTATGATATATTAATAGTTCGTAATGAAAATGGTAGCTATAACTACTATAGTAGGTATCCTACCCCTAGTACATTTTACATGCGTTATTTATCGTAGAATTAACTAATTGTACGCATGACCATAGTATTCAATATTGTATTCGTATTGTATACACTTGAGTTATATTATCATATAATAATAATACATATATTCAATTTTTGATCATTTAATTATAATTTCAATAAAATACGCACATACAAACTTTATATCAATAACTGTGTAAGAGAAACTATAGCTCACATAGAACACCGTAAGTAACAACCCTCTTCCTATCTCACCGCAGTGACATCTCGCAGTGTGAAGAGGAACATCCTGAAGACGCTGATCATCATAGTGATCTGCTTCGTGCTGTGCAACACGCCCAGAGCTATCGTCTACCTAGCCTACAGGACCGGCGTTAACGTAGAGATCACTTCGCTACAGTATCAGGTAGAGGGAGAGACACTTGCTATAGGTGTCTGCCGAGTGGGGCGAGTGTGGCGATACACAAATGTATTTGTATTATAATACGCAATTATTTAAAAAATAAAAAGTATATAGGATCGATAGCATATATATATGCTATTATATGCTTATATGCAAAGCATATATGCTATTAAAATGAAGATTCACTCAAATGTCTATAACTAAAATATAATGGCGACTGTGATCAATAACCATAAGATATATCAAACAAGTTGTATTACACATAACATATTAGTAATTTAATGATGAATATGAATAAGTATTTTGATTATCAAAATATTCAATTATATAATAGTTATTTGATAAAATATAATATTCTGGTTTTAATTTTTAAATATTTGAATAATAACTTTAAATCATTGTGAATACATTATTAATTAAAAGAAAATGTAATGCTATGCATAATATTGTAAATCCATTACATTTTTATAACAATTATAAAAATAATTTAATTTTAATAACTTTTAACCAATATATCTTAACTATAGCAACTCATGTGATTTTCCTATTACCGACACCATAAATTACCCTAATAACGACCCCATGTGATTTAAAATAACCAATCAAAATAGATCTTTATTTTACTTTAAAATATGTCGTAAGTTGTTTATGTATCCTACAGATTTAGAATTCATGATTCCAGTTGATTATATACATACTGATTAATAAATAAATATTAAATAATAATATAAACTATTTTAATATACTTACTATAAAGTTTAAATTTAATATTACTATTAATACATAAATTCAATAATAAATAAATTGCTTTATAATTAATTATATATATGTATATCTACTATTTTGTTTTTATATTATAATACTACAAATATTTATACCACGATTATTGTAAGGGTCGGTATTAAGCACATGTATTCAATTACCGACCCCCCTGTTTACTCTTGTAAATATAATTTTATGAAAAATTTAAAATAGCCACATTATTCATTGCTATAATATTACATTAATTAAAAATTATCAAATAATATATGTAATATATTATATAATATATACTATTATATAA
This sequence comes from Osedax fenrisi, assembly GCA_964019155.1. NCBI lineage: Eukaryota > Metazoa > Annelida > Polychaeta > Sabellida > Siboglinidae > Osedax > Osedax fenrisi. The sequence continues at coordinate 53,521,006 of OZ025240.1, read as the reverse complement.
TATATTTAAGTCATTACAAATAATCGTTTAGAGGTCGGTAATAGGAGACTTTCCCCTAAGTTTTACGTCATTAATCGGTAACTGTACCCACATATGTATTACATTCTTTATTCTTTGTTTATTTCAATATAGTTTGTAGCAACTAAAATTATGCTTTATATATTATTATGTTTAGATTATATACGAACAACCACGGAATTAACACACCTACCCGTTAATACCTCTATAGGGTAACTCGTTATCAACCCTACCCGTTAACAACCCTATCCGTGTATACAGATTCCGATGATAATGAACTTCAGTAACTCGGTAGTCAACCCTCTCGTGTACACGTTCCAGTACAAGGAATACCAGAAGGGGTTGAAGAGATTGGGGGTATCGATTAAAGAGTGGTTTTCAGAAAGAAGTATCATTTCAAGAAACACTTAAATATAATCACTTATTTAACTAATAATTGTATACAATTATTGGTATATATATTGGAATGCCAGATAAACTATGAATGCTTGTACAACCTCATGTGTACAATGTACATTGTAAGGGTGGTCATTATTATATATAAGTGTATATATATATTTATAATATTTTCACCTATGTATTTATGTATATATATACTTATAACATAATATTTTTACCGTGACACAATATTATTTTTAACAAAGTAATTTTTTATTTATTTCAATTTATATTATTAAATAATATTATATATATAAACTATATTATTTTGTTTCCTACACATAAATATACTAATATGTGGATATAATATATTTGAAATAAATAGAATATATTATTTCTCAATTATTATAGTAAATATGGAAAATATCAATAAAGAATATATCGTTATTTAAAAAAAATTTGAATTTATACGGAGTATTTATTTCAATAAAAATACCCTTTTAAGCACTTGGTTTTAAGATTACATATCCGGCCTATCCAGGCATACATGATACATCAGTAACAATGTAATGTGTATCATAACAATATAATAGGAGTATGAAACAATACAATACGTTAGGTAATTATAGGTAAAATATTAAACACATGTAGTTTTATAATTTAAAAAGAAAATCTCAATTAAGAACTTAGTGTGCGGTTTAAAGTGTTAAATTGGTTCGATATATCCCCGATAGACGGGGTCGTACACGGCTATATAGCCGGTACTACCCCCTATATATACGACATACGTATGTATAGTGAATGCGAGGTTATTATAGTTATGCGTTAACGTATAGGTTAGGGTGGTAGACAACTCATAGTTAAATATACCACTTATTCAATGTACACAGATAGCGAAGTAGGTCATTATATTTATCTTTGTCATTATAATAGATTGTTAAATAACTCACGTATAGGGTATATACTAAACTACGTGCATGTACAACCTTTCAGAGTTATTATATTAATATTACAAATGAATATATGTTTAAATGTAATATTTAGGAATCAAGTAAATGTATTTAATTGTAATATATACATATACTTATATTAATACTAATCCTCCATAATGTAAGCAATACGTAGTCATGCCATAAGAGAATCATAACAAAAGTATATTCTAAAATACTCGTAATTAAATGTATTATTCAAATAGATTATATACGATAAAATATCGTAGACATATATTAATATTAATTATAATTTAAATAATATTATATATACATATAATATATATTCTGATATAATATATTAAATGAACATGCAAATAATTTGTATTCCCCTTAAATACGTACATATATAAAATAGTAATGTTATTATAACAACTGTCAACCCTCGGACGATGTCCAATGGACATGATTCCCTCTATTAGGTATAATGATTTGATTTCAATAGAATAGTATACTATAATAATTGTTTATTACGAATTATAGATTCCGAATACGCGTACAGACAAATACAAACAAATAATTATTATATAATAACATTGAATTCGTACATAAACATCATATTAAAAAAAAAAGAGAAAATAACTCACATAATATTAATAATAACATTAATAATCACATAATATATTAATATTAGATATAACACATGATTCAGATGTAATAAAGTTAACTAAGAGTATGTAATAAGTTGAACTAATATATGTGTAATATATGTATGTGTATACAATGAACTAATGTTATGCACTAGTGTTATACTCTACTGGTCGCATACATAATGTGATTTAACGATATTAGAATTATAGATACAATAATTCAACTGACAAATAGATATAATAGCTTTAGATAAGACACGATAAGAACATTGATAAGATGTTAAACACTTCTATAGTTAGTGTATTCAGCTTATTTATGTACGTGTAACGTATTCTTCCTAGAACCATGGCTTTCATTGGTCGGATTGGCTTCGGTGTCGGCTTTAATAGTCCTCATGTCGAACGATAGACTTCTTTGTTGTTTCTTATTATGCATTACATGTTTAACTGTTGGTAGTGATTATTTATTAGTGGGAAATACAACTTATAATTATTGTAAACAAATTGTATATGTAGGTCCTATTACTATGTTATTATATTATGACTATATTATATAGTATAACCAAAGATTTTCCGAAGGAAAGATATAACACTTACGCGAAATCGTGTAATTCGAATTTGTATACAAAATACCCTGGTGCCACCTATAGCGGGTTACTTTTAGGAGCTATGCGTTGTTTATAATGTAAATTCGTATCAAACTATACACTTTTAACATGTTAAATAATATGCTTTAAATTAATATTTATATGATGAAAACTAAGTGTTCATTACTAATATATAACAAACAAATATGATATTTATGTTTTAAATGCTATAATTATATATTTAGTAAGTAAAAGTTAATTTATATTGCATGTAATTTAATAGAGCAATGAAAACATTGTTGTATGCAAACAGAGCCTAAATATATTTCAGTGATTTCGATACTAATGCTAGCAGCGGTTGGGGATATTACTAAATTACGTTGCATGCATAGGGAGTGTTATATCTTTGCTTCGCAAAATGTTTGGTATAACTATATATATATAGTTATTTTTGTAATATATTTGTAAGTTTAGTGATAATGTATAAGTAAGCATATAAACACCTTGTAAATATAAATGTACACAGTTAAAAAATTAATTGTAAGTGTATTCTATATAAACTTAATTAATTTAGCTGAATTATATATGATACTATTATTACTGGGAATTGAATATATTCAGCTTTACGTGGGAACCTGTTTCTATTGTAACCGATGTGTACTATAGCTAACCTTTGTTTAGATATCATATATACAATATACATTACATAACTATAGTTATGCCTATAACGATATATTAATAAAAGTGAAATAAATGATTTCAATTAATTTCCCGAATATTTACGTTAATTATCGATTGTAATTAAGCTACATAAATATAATATAGTCAGTTATTTAAATATATATATATATATATATATGTGTGTGTATGTGTGTGCATAGGATAACTAACCTTCATGCTCCAGAGAGAATTTCGGTGAATATTCAGCCGCTAAAGGCATTTTATCGTTGTCCAGTTTCAGCGAATCAGATTCGTGCGTGAGAAGGCTGGCCAGGGCGGTTTTCTGCGGGGCTACCGTCGTCGAGGTCTTGTGTTTCTTGGAGGCGGAGCTACGAGGGGCGTAACCGGTAGCAGCGGCGGCGTCAACTTCCGCCCAGGCACTCGACGTAGTGGAGTCCGCCGCACCCGTCCAGCTATTACGACCCAACAGTCCGGTAACGATGGACGACATGGATGACCCTTGACCCGGTGTTAGGCTCTTCTTGTGGTTGGTGTTGTCGGTGCCGGCGCGCATTATAGAGCGAATGTCCACGCGACCGTTGTTCACTAGAAGGCGGTCGTCTATCTTGTTCTGTGGGCGTTACGTGGGCGTAATTAGGCGTTATGTGGGCGTTACATGGGCGTAATTAGGCGTTATGTGGGCGTTACGTGGGCGTAATTAGGCGTTATGTGGGCTTTACTTGGGCGTAAATAGGCGTTATGTGGGCGTTACATGGGAGATATTATAGTATTTATAAACGTCGAACGTCCCGATATCAGGGGCGGAAAAATGGGGTACAGGGGTATAATATGTGATCGTTAAATCGCACCCACCAGCATTAATTAATATTTATATATATATATATATATATATATGGTTTTACGTCTTTACAATTAATACTGTATACAGTATTATCTATGTATATATACATAGATTTGTTTTAAACAACCCACATTTCCGGTTAGACCCTGCAGGGTAGCCGATGACTACACACCCCATTACACATAGTGGTGCGCGTGTGTGACACCACAGTGATAGTGATAAATGTTAATCTATAGTTACGGATTAACAATATTGTTTACGTAACTGTTAGTTAGTGATTTGTCCGGTAATATATTATTAGTAAAATCGAGTTTGTCTTTAATTATATATATAATAATAAAATCAATTAAATAATTCAAAAAATTTAGTTATAAAAAATAACTATGTTTGACCAAACAGGATATGATTTTTATTATAAGTGTATCTAAACAATATATTTATATTTTGAAAAAAACCTATATATAACCATGAATGTATTATTTATAAATACTGGCATTTTATAAATATTTATCAAGCTGTTCAAATAGTGTAATATTCCAAACATTGTAAATTGTGTCCAAATAAATTTCGAGATACAATTGTAGAACAAAACATTAGAAGCCTCTGCTTCTAAAGTTTTGTGTGTATTGAATATTACAATATAATGTTTATTATATTTATTACAATAGTATATTTATAAAGCACACATTCGATACTTATATATATATATATATAATAGTTATATAATAATTATGGTTACTTTCTAATAACATAGTATACATCATTTTAAAGATATATGAATTATGATTTACATTTTATAGTAAAATAATGTATGAACAAAATTAAAACGAACAATTCACATCCTAAATTTGATTAATAATCAGAACAGTTATGATTTATTCGGTTGTAATTTCATACTAAATCATCAAACAATGTTGATACACTCGATATATCGTATACGATGATTTTGGATATATGAATTTATGTAATCAGAAATACAAATAGTTGAATTCGTCATAGGTCTAATTCAAAAACTGGGGATCCAAAATATCGTTAGATTATACCCGTATTGTTGACACAAGGGGTGAGCGGAGTTACAATAAACCGCATGTACTGTGTATACACACATACACACATATATATACATATATATATATATATATATATATATATATATGTATATGTATGTGTATGTGTACTATAAAAGTATGCGCGTCGTGTACACACCAGGTCGGAATTCTTCATGTTCATATAGACGGGTGGTATGAACTGCGTTTCTTTAGCCTCTTGTATAGCCTCCTCCAGGGTCTTAGTGACGTCATTAGGGTTGCCTTGTTTACTGGCCTTGGTGATCATCGTCTGTATGTCGTGCAGCTGAGACAGCTTAGGAGCTGTGTAGGTGGGCACGTGATATGTGTTACGTCACGTGATATGTGTTACGTAACGTGATAGGTGTTGTGTCACGTGTTACGTAGAGTGTACGACTTACGTGTAATGTGCAATATAGTGTATTAGTAGTATAATTAATTTAGTAATTATATCCAAATTTAAATAAATTGTACGGAAGTGAGATATTTTAATGCGGCATCCATAATAATAAAATAAATATAATAAAATAATAACAATCATACATTGTTTGGAAATCTGTCGTGTATTAAAGTGTTAGTTAAAGTAAATTAGTCCATTCAATTAATATATATATATATATATATATATATATATATATATATATATATAGTGCTATAATATATGTATCCACATTTATTTATTATAAATAAGTCTTCGAATAATAAATATTATTCTATTTATATTAATAATTATATAAATGATAATATATCTATAGTATATACTTATAAGTGTAATTATGTATCTAAATAACGTTTCCTCAAATATATAATTAATGAATTGATACATTTTTAATTACTTCTATGCGATTATATAAACATGTATGTTCACCGCAGTCAATATTAAAAGTATTTCCTAATTACGATAACATGAATCATTATATTTTTATTTCTATTACCAACATTTTCTAGAACTATTTGTAGAAGTCGGATTACCGCTATCGGAATTTTGAGACATCGTTCCGTCGTGTACCCTATGTGTTATCATGTGTATATACGTCATATACCTTTATAATAATGGATATATTTATAGTATAAATAATCATAATTAAGTTAGCAAACAATATAGGTATTTTCTTAAGTTTAAAATAGAATCATAAACTATTTATCACTCATTTTATATATAAATAAATGTGTTCACTAATAATGTACCTCAGAGATCTTATGATTTTAAAGTATAATTTAGCTAATACTATTTACCAATGTTTTAATATTCTATTAGGTTTTTATTATATCCTATGTTAAATATAAATGTATTATAATGTGTTATCATTGAACTAAAGTACTTAAATGCAAATTATATTTTAAATTGTATTGCAAAATTAAATTCTTAAAGTATGTTATTAATAATAAAATTATAAAAAAAAATTTAATAATATTTATTTACTTATATTATAATGTAATTCTAGGTCTATATACATATTAATGATATATTCCTATGGGTAAGTAGTTGATATATAAATATGCCAACTTTATATTTATATATCAACTACTTGGAAAAAAGCTACATATATAAAAATTAATATAAATATGTAGATTATATTAAAATCTAATATATACTTGTAAATATTTGATTTTTGTAACATATCTCACAATCCAGTTCTCATAAATAAATGATATCATTGTATAACATAATATACACTATGTGTGTCATTACGTCATATTACATACTTATGTCACGTGATACACATATAACTCGAATAAATAAATGTTCTATTTTATAATAATCTCTGTATCATCTAAAATATATAGTTTTAAATTCAAAGATACTGGCGAACAATATTTTATTATGTAATATATTATATAACGAACAATGCGCAGGTTACACAAAACAGCGTACAACAATGTGCTTAGGAAAATGCTACACATACTACACTGATACCAAGTGAACTGTAGAACGATCTGGAAGCTTTAAGGGGATTCGCGGCCTTTTAGGTATACAATGTATTAAGATAGGAGATATATATTTTTATGTATTTTAAACAATTTAAAATTTTTTTTTCAGCACCTAGGGTTTTATCCGATTTCAATTATGTAAATTGCATATTGTTAACCAATATAATGTTAATAAAACTTGCATATTTAAAAAAAAATGGTTCACTAAAAACCCTAAATTAATTTTTTTTTTAATTGTTATAATTTTGTATATGTTATACTATGTCTATTACATTTCTTTTAAGCAAGTTTTAATATACATATTATAATGAAGATAATGTGATAAATTCATCAAATTTGGATAATTATTGAGAGGGTTGACAAATTTCTAAGATTATAAATTAATTAAATTCAATATTCTGAGTAAATCGAGTTTAAAGTTTGACTAGATTTATTTTTAATTTTATGGTAATATTTGTTTATTATTTCTACCTTTTACAACATTTATAGCATTATACTATTATAGAATACCACACTAATATATCCATAGAGTTATTATTATAATATTTATATTATATATAACCAATAATTACACATAATAAACTAATATTTATGACATTTAAAAATAATTAATGACGCAATCTCAATTACTTTGTTTATAATTCGAATTTTACAGCCAATATAATGCGTTCATTTGATATCAATCCGTTAATTATAGATGTCGCTAGTTGACATCATATTATATAATAGATCATATATAACACTGCATTATTTAACAATTATTTAAAAGTATACACTTATAGATATAATATTATAAGTTTAAAATATGAGTATTTTGCTATTATTGACGCAATTTTTTACACAATTTTTGTTCACCAATTAGGTACTTTTTACTAAACTATCAAATTGTATCATTTATAAGTATTTATTTGCTCTACAAGTTTCAGAGAATATTAAATTTATATTAAATAATACTTTTCTCAAATAAAAAAAAAAAAAAAATTATTATTTTCAACGCATTTTAAAAGGCCGCGAATCCCCTTAAGTCATGTACATCGAAATCTTTAATAACGCCGAACGAGATAAGATAACGATAGGGAAATAGCTTAATGTATTACTTATATGTAAGTTAATACCTCTCCGTATACCATGGTTACACCATGTTATACCATGGTTACATACATTAATGTAATTTGCTATGCATAACACTCTAATAACTATGTCCATATAAGGGTACATTAATATACATATAGGTGCTTTGTATAATCATACGCATCTCCTAGATTTGTCAAGGGGTTAAGCCCGAATTAATAAAATAAATGTATTTATATAGTATTAAATTTAAAGATGCGACATAATATATTGTATATATACCTACTAAACAATCTCTACAAGGGGTACGTATCCATATGCCCCCCGGAATAACCCCGGTACAACCCCCGATACCACATATGTATCACACACACACACACACAAACGCACACACATACACACGCACACACGCACACACACGCACACGCACCCACACACACTCACACACACTCAGGTAGGTGATGTCACTAACGTAGCGGTCAGCAGATGTCGCTGCACTATTTCGTGCCATTTCTTGTGTTTTCTATTTATTCTAGCCTATGGTGAATGGGATTCTCTATTATTTAAATATTATATCTGAATGTATAGGAGTTTATTATAATATGTATATTAGTTTATATTGGCTTACGTATATTAATTGTATAACTCCTTGATATATAAACTACATACACATAATACAAATGTTATCACAATAAAGTACACATATATGGTCAGTAATTAGATATAATATTATATTTTTAAAATATATGTTAATGTTTCTTTAAATATACACATATGTATTATGATTAATTTACATTTTAATTTTTACAATATATCGTACAGGGTTTATAGATTAGTAGATGCCAGCTAATGGAGTTATGATAATTCGTGTGCAGTATTCTATGTATATCTATAGTTCATAGGCTCGTATTGTGCTAGATTGTGACAGAATGATATACAAGATTGAATATCCGTTACATTGTTGAAATGAAAAAGTGTAAACGAACGAGGTCTGATGCTGATGAGGAGCGTTATACATATACTTATATATATGGTCGGATGTTGCTTGTGATAGATCGGTAGAGAAGATAATAGATATACTACGAGTAGTGTACACGCTTTAGATTTACATTGATAAGAAGTATACTTTATTATAGAAACTGATAAATCTAATGTTTGATTAAGTTCTGTTCTTAGTAAGATACTATAGTATCTTACCTATGTATACACGGAGAATCATTGTGATATAGAGTAGGTTGATAAAGGGAGGATCATCGAGAACATTATTCATCAAATAAACGAGGTCTCCTTGATGTAGTATAGGCTTTAATAGATACATTAAACTATTAGTTACGAGGGATTAAATATATTTACGGTTTATATGAATGTTATTTAGAGGGTGTATTACGAGGTTAGAGGTCAGGGTATTTAGGAGCGTCTAGAGTCTAGGTTCTAGACCATTCGATTTGGGCTCTCTTGAATTGAAATAAAGATAAACTATCAGATGGTAGAGAGAATATATTAGTAATGATAGATGCATACGAATTATATATAATATGTATACGTATATTATACGCCGTATAATAACTATACTATATTTACTTAGGTTATTCCCACAAGGAATGAGTTTAAGGTATTTGACATTAAGTAGATAAGATAATGATCCGCGTTATTGTATGTGTTAACGTAAATAGAGATGTATACATTAGATCTACTATAGTATATCTAATAGTATATCTAACAGATGATCTAAGAGTAGATCTAAGAATATATCTAACAGTATATATAACAGTTGATCTAATAGTACATCTAACATTATATCTAACATTATATCTATCAGTAGAGACTAGAATGATAGGGACAGAATGGGATTAGTTATTGGATGCAAAGTAGATGATGGGAGAAATAAATAGTAAAGTAAGACATATTGCATTAAACTAAGTAAAATATAAAAATCAGGAAGATAAGTTATATACTGGGAAATTTGAAAAAATAAAAATATGCGTATTGGGAAGTAGGAAATTAGAAAATATATTAGGAGATGAAAAATGGATAGTAGAAAGTAAAGTAAAATTCACTTATATAAGTATACAATCAAGAATTGCCAGGTAAAAAGGGTTTAAAATAGTATATATTTTAATTTAAATAAAAATTATATCATAGGTTATATATTATAGGTATTATTGTGGTTATACAAATATAGTTATAAATAATTAGTTTTATAAGTAGTATGGTTATTAATTTTTTTTAATGTTAATTTTTAAATAATATGGTCGCTATTTTTCGGCAGTATTGATAGTTGTAGTAATATTATGCGAGTTTGCGCAACCGTTGTATATCAATACAATACTGGCTATTGTTCAGTGGATATTCACACTTGATTGACAATGAATTGAAATAAGTCTGGAAATCAATCTTCAAATTAATTGGAAATACAAAATAGATAAAGCGACAAGTCTATACTTATACGTCTATAATTATATATTATACTTAATCATCGCGCTTATAACACGCACACATACACACATACATGCCTACATATATATAGATACACACATACACATAACATTACAAACCTGCTCGTACACCAAACTCAAGAATAACTCGCCGATGAGATAAGCATCGACTATCAACTGAAACGAGAATATAATAATCGTGTACACTGCGTGAATATTGAGTAATGATTACGATTGTTTACGTTGTATTATTACGTAATGATGATGATGTTATGTTGTGTTCTATTATTATGCAATACTCGAGTTCGCTGTAATAGTTGGTGATACTAATGATGCGCGCATACTGCACGTTAATCTTATGTACTAATAGTGAACATGTTATCTCAAATCTTACGTATATCCTATATAATATATGGTATATGTAATGTTATAATAATAATGTGTATTATATTGATATATAATAATAATTGTCATCATGTCACAATAGGTATTATAGGACATAGTTTTTTTTATCAAGTAGGAAGCTATTATACATATTCATACATATTTATATATATATATATATACATATTAATAATCATTAAATAATAATAATTAATTTATATAAATCGATAAACACTTCTTATATTTTATGAATGGTTCAAAAATAACATGTTAACTATTTATATTGTTTTAGCCGAGTGTATATATATACACTATAGTGTCTATATATAGTAGATAGTGTATATATATAGTAGATAGTGTCTATATATAGTAGATAGTGTCTATATATAGTAGATAGTGTATATATATAGTAGATAGTGTATATATATATTTATAGTAGATATATACATTATTTAATATTATTAGTAAGTGACGTATATGTGACTATTTCAATGCGCAAAGTTACACTATAGTTTATGATTAGTGGTCTGCTATTTCCATTTACCATTATCATAACTATTTGTACATTATATTCTTACTATAACCAGACACCTCGTTAGTACATCATTAACCTCGTTAACGTAACACTATCACTTACCCAATCCGGATAACACATCTGATTGTATTTTCGTCAGGCACCCCTCGGAATTGGAATAGTATTCAGAATAAGAGAATTGACACAAATCCGGATTTAATATGAATACCTATTATTGGTGATTAATATATTATATTATTATCGTGTATATATATATATATATATATATATATATATATATATATATATATATATATATATATATACTTTACTTACTTATTTATGTGTAAATAATATTTATAAAATCGAATTTGTATTATATCAATAATGTAACCGCATTGTTTATTGTTTATTATTTGCATAATTAGTAAATATATCTATTAATATAATGTATAAGTACAATAAGGTAGATTATGTGTAATCGTAATAAACATTCACTTTATTTACGGGAAGGTAAATGCAACCGAATGCGGATGCGCTCAGTATCTCACAAATTAAATCCTACAAAAAATGTTTAATATATGAAATAGAATATATAATAACTATTTATATAATATTCATAATTATGTAAATAGTATAAATAATTATTTTTAATTTTTTAATTATTAAAAAATAATGCTGATATATCCATTTTTTATATCCTATAAACTTATTTTTTATTACGTTTTTTAAATTTATAAAAAAATTTCAACCAAAAACCTTCCAATGCATATAAAATATTCAAAAAATACTCAAGCATATGTATTAATATAAAACATAATAATATATATTATATTTAGTATATACAGTGTTGGGCGTCGTTCCGCTGATCCTTTTGGAACGGGAACGGATATACAAAATAGGAACACGAATGGGAACGCAGAAAGGAACGGATAAAGAATAATGAACGGGAATAAGGGAAGGGAACGCTTATATAGAAATATAGGAACTAGTTCTAGTGGAACGCGTTCCTTTATAAGTACGGAGATTTATATAGTATTAATTAAAGATATTTTTTATATTTATTTTATAATCTATTATAATATAAATAAGTATTACAACGATTAGCATTACAATTATAATAGAAGTTTTAATATAATAAATAAATATACAATAATAATAATAAATACATTTAACATTTAATGCATATTACCACGTAATACTACCATATACTCGAATGTTTTATCGCCAATTCTATTTATTTTTGCACTATTAATATGTGTTGCTAGCGAAAACATTCGTTTGACAGATGCTGAAGATGGCAATATAAACTTATATTTTATAAATATTTGCTTTATTATTTTATAATTATTAATCATACATAATTCCCTTGCATTACTATTCAAATAACTAATTATACTGTATAGGTATACCTATATATATATATACAAACATATATATATTTTATACTGTGTACAATTTACCGATTAATTAGTACACGATATTACCGGATAGGTAATATCGTGTACTTACAGTTGAACTTATTCCGTAAAATATTCACAATACACTGTTTAGTAGGTACTGTACAATGTACACTGTGAAGTATAATTTGTATACTGTATTTTATGAATACTAAAAAACTAAACTTGAACGTTACATATCAAAGGAACAGAAACGGGAACGGATAAATTAATAGAAAGGGAACGGAAACGGATAATGCTAAAAAAGGAACTTTACCCAACACTGAGTATATATATATATTATTAATAATTGATATACTATTAATATTGTATACTATTAATAACTAAAGAATTATAAACATTATATACATAATTTCTATATTTTTATCAAATAGTAATTAAGTTATAAGCATATATCTAGAGGTCATTTAAATCCCTAATACGTAACTATTGATGTCTTAAATTCGGACACTCTATAACCAATCAGCACGTAGAGTGTTAACTATTATAATTTTAATAAAAAATCACATGTGTTATAATAATAATATAATCAATTTATTAATATGTGTCATGCGTATTATGTATATACTATAATTGTAATTATTAATTCATAAATAGTAAAAATTAATTAATTAATTAATAATTTAATTATAATATATTATTTATAAAATTAATTATAATTAATGTAGTTTTAATTTATCTGATTGATTCATCAATAATATATAGTTTATCTAGTAATATATAGGGTGTTCGTATTATAACACAGGGTGTCCGTATTCTAACATGGGTATCGAATATAGAAACCCCCGTTATCTATTGAATAAAAAGATTAAATAAAATTTTAAAATTAAAATAATATCTATAATCATATAATATAAATATATTATAATTTTTGAATACAAATATTGAGTAATGAAATGTTAATACCATTTATTTTTAAAGTTTCCGTATTAGGTTACTTTCCCCTATTTCGAACGCATATTTACTTGCGGCTAAATATGCAGCTCTCTATTGGGACATGTGTGGAGGAAATAGTACGTATATCACTGATCCAGAAGTAAGCTTCATTCATAAATACCACCTATATAATATATAACCTATATAAGCTGTATATGCTGTATATGCTATATATATATTCTGTATCTACATAGTATTCACTCTAATTATTTATATTATCTATATTAACTCATTTCGATTATTGCAGATAATCAAATTTAATATGTGATATTGATATATATTTATTATATATATAATTATATAGTATATATATTCTATGAGTTATAAAAAAAGGGATTCATATGGATATATATATATAATGACATTTTCCGGAAGTTTGTTAACCATATAACGACCCTTATGCATAACGCTTCACATTTACTTCTAATGATTATAATTCATAAATGTTGTGAATATGTCATTATATATACCATAGGATGATATTTTGTCTTATTCAATCACACATATATGTTATTATAGTAATTTATTATTGTTGTATATCAATTGTTATAATTTAGTTTTAATTATATGAACGAGACGTTTTTGTATTAAAATGTGATTAGAATTCTAACAATTGTTAACTATTAGTTAGAATTTTATTTAAATTTACATATGATATAATACCTATAGGTATCACATTTTAATACAAAAACGCCTCGTTCGTATAATTAAAACTAAATTATAACAATGATATACACAAATAATAAATTATTACAATAATAGAAATACTTAATTATTAGTAACTAGATATATATTAGTATCGCAGCTTCGAACTCATATAAGTAATATGACATCCATTATTATGATAATTATAGTTATAATAATTGGTAAAACTAACTTTTATATATAATTTAAAAACACATAAATAACTTGATTTACTTTCTAGTTAGTAAATAAAATACATGTACTTAAGAGGAGAGTGATAACCCTATATATCACTGGTCATCTACCTTTCTCGGATTACCCCAATCGAAGTCGTCGTGGTTTCTGATCGTACAACAGGAGAAAGGAATTCTGGCGAAGGCAATCGCTTCACGAGTATGGTAGGCCCTGTTCCAGTTGCTACGTGTATATGTAGTATTATATTAAAAATGTAGGGTAGTTATATATATATAATACAAAATATAATAGTCTAGGTAGTTATATATATATATATATATATTCTAGATATGCTTATTTATCAACGATATATTACAAATATTCTTATAATTTCGAATATGTATTTGTGTGAATTCAATAGTTTATTTAAAATATGAATTTCGTATATCCTCAATATACATATATATAAAAGATATATATATATATATATATATATATATATATATATATATACAGTAAAACCTCTCTATAAGAAACCTCTTTATAAGAAAAACCTCTTTATAAGAAAATTGTTTACACATTTGGTTGGAATTCAACCTTTTCCACATTAAAAAACCTCTTTATAAGAAAATATTATAAGACAAATATAAGAAAAACCTCTTTATAAGAAACTTATTGTATAAAAAATATAAAAAATAATTATATATAAATAGAAGTATAATATATTGATAACAATTATAGAAATGAATTATCATATAAGATATTTTTTTTTCTCTAAAAATATTATATATTACATAAATAGCTTGAAATGAATTAAAATTAATTAATAAATGTTATTTTTATCATTGAATTTATTAAATTTAATTAATAAATATTATTGTATATTCATAAATTTATTAAAATAAATTAATGATGTTATTTCCTTAAATTTATTGATGATACAATTTAATATATTATAAAATTATTTATTATATATATATATATAAATATATAATAGATTATTATACTTAGCATACAATTATATTTAGCGAATAAAAATTCATGACAATATTATGACTCTATTAATATGTTATCTAAACATTGTACAGATACAATAATTTAAAGCAAACAATTATTAAAAACTATTTTAAATAAATCATATTTCTAAACTATTATTTTTATTAATACTTTTAAATACATATAAATATACTATATATATATATATATATATATATATATATATATATATATATATATATAACATATAGGTTATATAATGCATTTTCAATTATAAATTAATTCTTAAAATCAATGGAAAAGTAAAAACCTCTTTATAAGAAAACCTCTCTATAAGAAAAAAAGTACTGAAAAAAAATAGTTTCTTATAGAGAGGTTTTACTGTATATATATATATATATATATATATATATATATGTATATATGAAGAATAAATCATGACACGTTGACATTTCATTTAACCTCAATGTCCATATATTTTTTTCCTTATCGAAATCCCTCTGTCCGTAAATACCACAGCATTTGAAATTTATCATTATTAAATCAAATATTCTGGAAAGTTCATTGCCTATATTAATATCCATATAGAAAAAATAGAATTTTATATAATTTAAACTATAATCCTTATTGATTATAAGATTAATCGATAAATAGTATATTAAAAAGATGAATACTTTGTTTCATATAATTAATAATAAATTAAATACTGTTATACAAAATGTGTATTATAATAATAATATAAATATATCATAATATTATAATACTATAATATATATATATATATATATATATATATATATTTAAATTTAAATTTGTACAATATTAGAATACATATACATATACTGGTTGTGAATAGTATAATGAACATATAATGAATTACAATCTTATATATATATATATAATATACAATACTATGACGTAATGCTAAACAAGATGACGTAATAACCTCTGATCAACATCATGTTATCATTGCCCAGCGTGCTTCCATTGTACTGTTGAGCTATCGTCTTGGTCAGGTAGGTAACCACTTCATGTTTTAACTATTATGTAGGAACTATTAATATATGTGATACTTATAGTTTATGATATATGAATACCTCATAGGTATTTATATTATATACCCTTGTATATAATATCCCCATTACCAGACTATATATCTATCATATATATATATATATATATATATATATATATCCATATATGGTAATGCTCTCGCTTAGTTCATCACATACCTATCTGACCGTTTCTATAAAATGAATATCAATTTACTTATTCTAACCGCAAAATTACATGTAGATCAGTTTTTGACCTAATAATACAACATATATCTAAGTACACATCTTTCTTATAAATACCTCACTATAGACTATAACTCATACGATGACGAAATCATACTGTAAGTACACTGTAAACTGACTGACCCTAATAAGGACATAAATATACGTATATATATGTATATATATATATACCTTTCTTACACATACCTCCCTATCATTAAACTCTCTAAAAAATGAACAAATATTACAACATCCAATACTATATTACTTCCACCATAAATCACCTTAAACAATTCATCTATTCCTTATGTTGATAAAGTTAGAAATCTTGGCATCACTTATATTTCATATTCAGTATAAATTCCTTTTACATTAACTATATGCTATAGGTGTATACGCAAACCACATATCATAATACCTTCAACTTCTCGTCACATCCCTAAATCTAACACGCATTTACTATTGCTCAAAATCATATCTCCATGCCACTTCATTATATATTATAAGTATACTCTGAACGACTTAAAAACTCTATCATATTCATATTCAACTTACCTAAATATTCTAGACAACATATATTCCCCTAAGAATCAAATTAAATTAGCTACCTATTAAATCTCGTACGCTTTATAAGATATGTTTTATAACGCATGTCGCTACTCTCCACAACATACCCGACTATCTCTCTAACCTAATACATACGAATATAACTATATATGAACAAATACAAATACACAAATTAAACTCCGTTTGTCATATTTAACATTATCTAAATATACACATGTTCTGCACATGTTACCAACATGTGCAATACTCTATAGAACATATATATATACCTTGCAATATGCGACGGATATTATCCGCTCCATAAGGATAACTTATACTGTACGACATACATTATACGTCATACAGTGTACGTCGTACACTCCTCAAAATATTCCCGTTCATACAATAATGATGTTATATTTGAATCACGCACGAACATTTCATAAACAATGTATACAAGAAGTACCTAAACCGATTACGTAATAGGAAACGGTACCATAGTACCGACATCCATTACGAGCGTATACACATAGTCATACGCGCATCCATGACATATCCTTGCGTGCATCCACGTACACGATGTACAGTAAGGGCACGGGGCACTCATGTTTCAGTTACATGTAAAAAATACAAAAAAGGACTTTTGAAAAATCAAATCACTTAGTAATATTAATTAAAATTATTTATTTTTGTTTATTTTTATAGTAATTAATCTGATCCTTGTAATAGACGTATGTTGTTTTAAGAGTGGTCATTAGGTAAACCGAGCGAGCGGTTCTGCATTAATCTAAACGATCACCGCTAGCGTGCACGATATGTATACATCTATAGGTGTACCTCGCCTCACTAACGTTGGGTATCCGTGACACGGTCTGGGTGAGGATAGTGAAGTACCAGCACATACTGCCTATGATCAGCAGCCCTATGATGATCACCCTCCACCACTCGGTTACCACGATGGTCAGCATTACCAGCAGTGTCTGTGTGTCGTCATGTATTGATACGTATGTAAGCGGTGTCGAAGGGATGTGAACGCGGAGAGGGTGGTGCATTATCCGAATAGTTTTAAATTCTGGCATAAAAATAAGAAAATTTTCGTATTTTTAAAATAGGTGTTAAAAGCGGGTTAAGCTAAACGATTCCGAACTATCGGAAAACACTAGACTCTATATGTGCGTATACGCATATATACTGTATATATACAGTGATATATCACGTATATGTATATATCAGGTTGTATATGTGTATATATATACGCTTTTATATTTAAATATAAACTATTATATACGTACATACTATAGTATATATATAATGATAATTTCGTCATGAATATTATATGGATAATAACATTACTGGATAATTAACATTATATTAATATCATAGAAAATAATGTATAATTGTGTCATTATATATATATATATATATATATATATCTTAGAAACCATGCATCTCTACCCCTATTCTCCGTCCATAAAAAATGAATAGTTGGGGCCCTTGGTTATATTGGTCCTAAGCTATGGAATCACTCCCACTTTATATAAAATCTCATAATACATTCATTAAATATATCGAAAGATTGATACCAGGTGGCAACATGTAATACTTATAGTATTTGTTATTCTTATTTTATTTATTTCATTCTGTTTATTTTATTTTATTATTTGTATTCCTATACACTTTTGAGAGATTATTTATTATTTATTTAAATGTCTAAATAAACTCTCAATTCAATTCAATATAAATATATATATATATATATATATATATATATATATATGTGTGTATGTGTGTATACGATATATATGTATGAGTGTATACGACATATGCTCGTCAATAACCTTGATGAACAGTATGCAGCATCCCAACAGTACGATACCGATGAGACTGTATTCGTCGACGTTAGCTCTATAGTCGACAGCACTTCTAATGAAGAACCTTCCCACCAGGGGACCGAACCCGTAGTACTCGACGTGCAATCTTCGCAACGAGAATAGCGATACCACTAACTGATGAGGCGGGCAGGGGGCGGGGGAGTTAATGTGGGCGTTACTCGGGGGGCGTTAACGTATAAGTTATTTTTGTTATTTTTGTTATTTTTTATTTGGTGGAGTCCTTTCATACCATCCAGGAACTTAGATGATGTTTTCACTTATAACCATATATGGCTCTAATTTCTCTTCGAAGCCGCTCTCATGTTAAGGCATCCATGGTTTTAACGAGAGCCGATCATTTATTTATACACAATTATATAAGATCACTTCTAAATAATATGTTATGACCCATTTTATAAAATTAATTAATGGTCCGGACGAGGCTCGAACCCGTGTCCTACTGCTTGTGTGTCTGACGCATTATACATTGAGCCACACAGGCAGTTTTGTAAGTAGCTACTTATTTATTACATCATAGTTATTACCGCTTAGTTATTGCATCATAGGTATTACCTTACAGTAATTATATCATATTAATTACCTTTAATTCACCGAACACCTAGGTTATAACTAAACGGTTATAACTAAACGGTAATACCTATGATGTAATAGATAAGAGAAAATACCTATAAATGAATAACTAAGCGGAAAAAACTAATAGATAATAACTATAGTTTACTTCTATTACAGAAGTTATATACAAGGTATATCATTTGACAACAAATAATAGCTATGCGTTAATAAAAATGATGTATTAACTATGCGGTAATAACAATGATGTAATAACTATCTGTAATAACTATTATATTTGAAGAGTTATAATATAGAAATGTAATGTAGTGAGGACCGTGTAAGACTTAAAGGTAGACTTACGTAATACACTACATCGTTCTCCTAGTTTATACTATAGTATATCATATAGGATAACGATATTATTGATAACAAGTATAGCATAATGGATGTATATATACATTTTAAAATTAAACATACTAATAAATAATATTTTCGTAGTTATCTTATACCATGGCCTAGATATAAATATAGGCCATGGTACATGTTATTTATTATTGTTGTTTAATTTTAAAACGGGCATAACGTCGTTTTAATGATTTGTAATTCATAATTGATATATATTGATTTTATAATTGAAAATATATCATCATAAATTAAAAATCTCGTTAACGATGCAACGTTACTGAAGTAATCGATGTAGTAGCAATGTGAATCACTGAGATGGCTAATCGAATACATAGTGACACGTGATTATTATCGTAATAAGTTTAGAGTTTCTTAGTCAATAATAGCATATGGTATTGCGCAAGTTATTCAATAGAGTTTACGTATTTTCGAGCAGTATTTCTCTATATATATAGATTATTATTTACCGGGTTAACGATATTCCTATAGAGAATACACTATATTACTGTGCTGTATTCAGATTGAACTAACCCACACCTGGCCCACAATGAAACAACGATGGAAATAAAAGTTATTTTATAAAATATTGTACATCGTTAATGCTATGATTAGCCGTATGCATTACAGATGAGCAGGTTACCAATCTTATAAACTATTGTGAGAGCAATGAAGAAAACAGAATATAATATTGAGAATAAAATATAATAATGTATCCATTTATGATATAGAGAAATGAAGGGTAAAATATAGTATAATATATCTTCTTTATATATATATATATATATCTGAGTTGATTACCTATTTATAGATCTAAAGATTACTACAATATTGTTGAATTTTATGTCGATATTATCGCGATAAAAGTGTTTTAAATGTTATTTGTTATGTTTATATTGTACACTATGTAGAATACACTATCGGTACGGTGCAGTCGGCTTGAATTATTAAATAGGATATGTATATGTATATATGTTATAGATAGGATATTTATATATATATATATGTATATATATATATATATATATATATATATATATATATATATATAATTGGTCATCAAAATTACTATAGAAATTATTGTAACCACTTTTACCACAACACACAATAGAAATTAAATAGTAATATTTATGTTATCTATCGGAAATAGTATTTATAAAGAAGCTATTAAAACTATACGTTAAATAGCTATAGGTCAGTATTTGAATACCTATATATTTGTAATTTTAATTATACATTGAGATAATAATATACTATAGTTTACAATATGTTATAGAATATATATATATATATATATATATATATATATATAATATATAGCATGATTATAATAGAACTAACGCACAACAGATTCACAATGAACACTCTGATGATCTGATAGCTGCGTTTCTTGAGGTACCACTCCTTGCCGAGATCTTCGGGTATCACATCCTTGTCTCCGTTGAACAGGATGTTTAGATATCCCATCGTGGCGGGCGTATCCTTCCGCGAGAGATCGCGTGCGTTTAGATTACTGCCGATGCTTCTAATATGGCCACCCTATAACGAATGCCTCTGTGTCGGGGCGTGTGTTATGAGGTAGTAATGTCACGTGGAGAGTACGTAATATACTGTAATGGAGTTTCCCGTTTAGTGGCGTCGTCGGTTGCAATCACTATTCTCTACTATTTTTATAATAGTTATACAAAGATGGTTTATGATAGTTGTTTATACATTCATGAATTAAAAATTAAATTAAATACTTCTATTTGTAAATTATTTGTATAGTTGTTTATTATTTTTAAATAAATATTTAATCTCTATAGAAACGTATTTGTCATAATAAATTTGATAACATTTAAAATTTAATTTCGATATACCTATACTAGTAATTTACATAGTATATAATTAATATTACGCTATAAAATATACAATATAGAATAGTGTATACATTTTATAAAATGTATATATACCCTCTTAAAATTGTATCCACTTTAGGGGAAAGTAACCGAATACGGACAGTGCCCGAATACAGACACTTTCGGTATCGCAGAAACCAACAATCCTATAAAAAATTATTAATGAATACAATATCCATGGATATTTACTATGCATAGTTATATAAATAGTCTAAATAAGTTTTTTATTTAATAAAATTAAAAATAATGCAGATAATAATTTGATTTTTTTATTACATTTTTAAATTTATGAAAAAAAATTGAACTTAAAACCTTCTCAAGAATATACGAATATATCGATATAAAACATAACAATATATTATTTAAAAAAAAGCATTCTTAACATTATATACATACTTTCTATATTTGTTATAAAATATTAATTAAGTTATAAGCATATATCTAAATGTCATATAAGTCCCTAATATGGACACTATCTGATTTTCATAAAAATCGGGTGCGATATAATATTAATACTACCAATAAAGCTACATCAAAAAATATTATTATTTAGATACTTAACTTGTATTATTAATTAATAAAATAATAAAAATTAATAAATTAATTACTAATTAAATTATATTAAATTATTCATAAAATTAATTATAAATAATATAATTGTAATTTATCTGATTGATTCATCAATAAAATATTGTTTATCACGTGGTATATAGGATATCAGTATTATAATACAGTGTCCGAATTCGGAAATTGACACCGAATACAAACACCCCGTTATATATTGAATTAAAATATTAAATACAATTTTAAAATCACAATAATATCTATAATCATATAATATTAATACATTGTAAATTTTGAATAAAAACATTGAGTCATAAAATGTTAAGACCAGTTATTGTTAAAGTGTCCGTATTAGGTTATTTTCCCCTAAGTATATTATAATATTAATTTATAAGTTATAATCTTAGATTTATAGTTTATCTAGATTGGTAGTCACGTGATTTTTCTCCAACAGACATGGTAAAACAAGGTATATCTATCTAATGTAACATTATTCAATAGACATTGTGCCTCGATGTAGGTAACTTAAAATGGCCAGCCATCACGGATATAGTAAATAACCTATTATTTAATCAAAGTAAAGGTTTAAATTATATTGCATACCCAGTAAGTAAATTAATCAAAGATCATAATCAGATTACAATCCAACAAGTAATCTGATTACAATCATGGGGCTATGTATTGATTACGATCACACATTTTGATTCGATTACAATCGTATTATAATCAATGATTACCAACTGATCGTGAATCTATGTTAGTGATCAGTTAACAATCATTGATTACAATCATATTACAATCAATGATTACCAACTGATCGTAAATCAATGTTAGTGATAAGTTAACAATTATTGATTACAATCTTATTAAAATCAATGATTTAGAAGTGTAGTTCGTAATCAAAGCATAGTTGCTTATCAATGATTGTAATATTATTGTAATTGTATTGTGATCAGTTAATCACAAATCATGATGATGATCAAACTATAATGTAACCACAATGACTGATTAATTTACTTACTGGGTATATATAATGTATAATAAAAATAAATATAAATGTTCATTTTGATATAATTGAAATATACCTTATAAGCGTAGAAAAAAAATCAAAATGTATTTAAAATGCAATATTATTTGTTTGAATATTTATTATTAAATGAATATGTCATGAATTTAGGTTGGTCATCTTATACTTATACCTACATCGAGGCACCATGTATGTTGAAGAATGTTACATTAGCTAGATATAACAATATCGATCCTAGGTCAAATACAAATAGGTAACCTATTGTTATAATATAAAATTAAATATAATTTTTAAAATATTATTTCAAAATTAATATAGGTCTATATAACATACAGGCTATATTAAATACAGGCATTTAAATACCTATTTACAATATTAATGCTTTTAAATACTATTTCCGCGATAGATAGATAAAGATTACTATGTTATGTATATTGTGTGTTGTGGTAGAAGTGGTTACAATAATTACTATAGTAATGTTGGTATCCAATTATATATATATAATACTTCAAAGTAATCTAACAGGAAAATGATGCATTCATTTTTTGATATCAATATAAATTTAGGTAATATATGTCTTATATATTATGTATATAGAATAATCTTAAGTTATTCCTTTATGTTTTATATATATAATATGTATTTTACCTTCGAAATATACTATGGTATTCTATAGTATACTAGAAGTATATATATATATATATACTATTTAAATTTACTAAATAATATGTATATATATACTCATAAATGCGAAAACTACATATATGATCCTATGGGATCATGGCCCATCTCCAATAAACCGTTAAGTATACTTAACGGTTATTATAATGCTAAACAGGCTACTGCACTTAACATTACTACTTCTTATTCTTCTTTTCAAATGTTACTCTGAACAAAATGATTATTTCTCCCTCCCATTCGTCTAAATACATAGGATTCATTTGATGACAAAGTATCCTTTATTAATCAAATATAATCCAGTACAAAATATTACAACTTTTATCTATTCAGAATTACAAAAATACATCGTAACTTTATTGAAACTTTACTAAAACATTAATACATGATCTTATACTCTCCCGTCTTTACTACTATTCTTCCATATTGAACCTACTTCATTATACATCTAACTATTTACTAAATCAGATAACCCGTTCCACACAAAGCTTTACAAGCTTATTCTCACTATTTTGATATACACAATATATGGAGTTGGGAAGATTCCACCTTTTTAACCATTCGAAATTATACAAAAATGTCAACTTTTCTAAATACTATATGGAAGATGTTATATATATATAAGTGGTCCTAAGCTATGGAATTCACTCCCGCCCTATATTAGATACATAAAATAGTATAAAACATTCATGACATATATACAACAATTGATCTCAGGTGGGAACCTGAAATACTAATATTGTTTTATCATTATTATTTTATTTATTAATTTCCGTACGGCTTATTCTATTTTATTTTATTATTATTAATAGTATTTATTGTTTACCTACTTTTATTATTTGTATTCTATATATATACACTTTTGAGAAATCATTTATGATTTATTTAAGTGTCTAAATAAACATTCATTCAATATAGTAACTATAGTTATTTTGAAAATATAAATATATTGCTTCGATATACTTATAATTAAAAGCATGATTTTTTTTACACTTTTTGACAAAATAAAGTATGGTTTATATTATAAATATACCAAATCGGTATATTTATATTTTAAAAAGTTTTCTTTATATATTATTTATAAAATCTTAAAATTGTATACCAATTTATTGACGATTCAAACGGTGGAACCTTCCAAACATCATCAATTATGTAAACAAAATACTGAGATAGGTAGAGAAAAGTAATCTAATATATTAGAAAAGTAATCTAATATATTCGTATACGGACACATTAACAATACATGGTCTTAAAATTGTATGACTCTATATTTTTATTCAAAAATTACAATATATTAATATTATATGATTATAGATATTTTAGTGATTTTAAAATTTTATTTAATAGTTTTATTAAAAATATAACGAAATTGTCTATATTCTGTACCAATTTTCGAATACGGACACATTGTGTTATAATACGGACACCCTATATACCACTAGGGGAAAGTAACCGAATACGTACAGTGCCTGAATACGGAAACTATCGGTATCTCAGAAATCATAAATCCTACAACAAAATGTTTAATGAATAAAATATTCATAATTATATATATAGTCTAAGAAAATATTTTTTATTTTTAAATTATTCAAATTATTGCTGATATAAATTACTCCAATAAACTGATTAAATTTATGAAAAAAAATATCTAAAACTAAAAACCTTCTCAAGAATATACAAATGTATAGATATAAAATATAACACATTATTATTAAAAAATAAAGCATTATAAAAATTATATATATAATTTCTATATTTGTTATCAAATATTCATTAAGTTATAAGCATATATCTAGATGTCATATAAGTTCCTAATACGGACACTCTAAATGTCTTAATACGGACACCCTATAACCAAAGATTTTGCGAAGCAAAGATATAACACTCCCTATGCATGCAACGTAATTTAGTTATAGCCCCAACCGCTGCTAGCAGTAGTATCGAAATCACTTAAATAGATTTAGGTTCGGCTCTGTTTGCATACAACAATGTTTTCATTGCTCTATTAAATTACATGCAATATAAATTAGCTTTTACTCACTAAATATATACTTATAGCATTTAAAACATACATATCATATTTGTTTGTTATATATTAGTAATGAACACTTAGTTTTCATCATATAAATATTAATTTAAAGCATATTATTTAACATTTTAAAAGTGTATAGTTAAATACGAATTTACATTATAAACAACGCATAGTTCCTAAAAGTAACCCGCTATAGGTGGCACCAGGGTATTTTGTATACAAATTCGAATTACACGATTTTGCGTAAGTGTTATATCTTTCCTTCGGAAAATCTTTGCTATAACTAATCAGCGCGCAGCGTATGAACTATTCTGATTTTCATAAATATCGCGTGCGTTATAATATTAATACCACCAATAAAGCTAAATCTACAATTTTTATTATTTAGATACTTAAATTGAATTATTAATTAAAAAAATAATAAAAATAAATAAATTATTAACTAATTAAATTGGAATAAATTGTTCATAAAATTAATTATAAATAATTTAATTGTGATTTATTTTATTAGTTCATCAATTGATATTAATAATATATAGTTTATATAGGGGAAAGTAACCTAATTCTGACACTTTAATAATAAATGGTCTTAACATCTTATGACTCATTATTTTTATTCAAAAATTACAATATATTAATATTATATGATTATAGATATTATAATATATTGTGATTTTAAAATATTATTTAATTTTTTAATTCCATAGATAATTAGGGTGTCCGTATTCTGTAACCATGTCCTAATACGGACACCCATGTTATAATACAGATATCCTATATACCACTAGATAAACTATATATTATTGATGAATCAATCGGACAAATTACAATTACATTATTTATAATTAATTTTATAAACAATTTATTCCAAATTAATTTGTTAATAATTTATTTATTTTTATTATTTTTTTAATTAATAATACAATTTAAGTATCTAAATAATAACATTTTTAGATTTAGCTTTATTGGTGGTATTAATATTATAACGCACTCGATATTTATGAAAATCAGAATAGTTCATACGCAGCGCGCTGATTGGTTATAGGGTGTCCGTATCAAGACATATAGAGTGTCCGTATTAGGGACTTATATGACCTCTAGATATATACTTATAACTTAATGAATATTTGATAACAAATAAAGAAATTATATATATAATTTTTAGAATACTTTATTTTGTAATAATATAGTGTTATATTTCATATCGATACATTTGTATATTCTTGAGAAGGTTTTTAGTTGACTTTTTTTTCTTCATAAATTTAAGAACGTAAAAACAAAATCAGTTTATTGGATATATCAGCAATAATTTGAATAATTAAAAAATAAAAAATACTTTTTTAAACTATATATATAAATATGAATATGTTATTCATTAAACATTTATTTGTAGGATTTATGGTTTCTGAGATACTGAGAGTATCCGTACTCAGGCACTGTCCGTATTCGGTTATAACCGTACACACGTATAAAGTATACTTTCCCTTAATAATAATTAAAAATTACAATTAACTATTGAAAACTTATAATATAAAATTAAATATAATCGATTTTTGAATACTTATTACTTCATAGAATACAATATTATAAGAATATGCAAATATGATATTAAAATTATTTCAAATGTATACATTGTATGTTATAACATATATTCAAATACTTCTTGGTTAGTATAATAACTATGACTCATAGATATTTATCAAATTTATAAATGTTGACGATAATAGAATATATTCTAGTATACTATAATAATAACATTATAAATATATTTTTATATATAAACTGGTTTATACTATAGAATGCTATATATATATAGCATAATGTAATAGACGAAATATTATACAAGTATTTATATTTATTTATATATTTCCTATCTAATAAGTATGAATATTTAAAATACGAGTCTAATTTATCGATGGTTAAAGTATACATGGGCTAGCTACATGCATTTATTAAATATATTATCCTACTTTATTAAACTTCACCAACATTTATGATTACATTGATATATTAATGAATAAAGTATACATATAGTATTACATCTTCAATTATCTTATAAATTAAATTTTTTTTCAAGCTCAGAATAAATTTGATATTCTATATATATATATATTTAAGAGATGAATACTTTTAGAAATAATTTAAGAGTAATAAATAAATTAAAAATATAAGTTGATAACAAATAAAATCATTATTACTTACTTATCATTACTTTACATGTTATATTAATATCCGATATATCTGTACATGTGTTATCAGGCATAACGTATAATTTAAATAAAAAAGACAAATTTATATTTAATATATATGTATCAAATGATAGATTAAAATACTGTGTT
This sequence comes from Osedax fenrisi, assembly GCA_964019155.1. NCBI lineage: Eukaryota > Metazoa > Annelida > Polychaeta > Sabellida > Siboglinidae > Osedax > Osedax fenrisi. The sequence continues at coordinate 53,492,062 of OZ025240.1, read as the reverse complement.
ATGAGAAATAGAATATATGGATATAGTAGATACAGTAATATTTGTAATGTCAGAGAATTATATAATATTATTGAATACTAAATACCTATATGCTATAGTATACTTCATCATCTAAATTACTAAATGTTATTTTATAAACAAAATACGAAGAAAGTATAATATAATATGTATTTATTATCAATACATATTGTATTTCATATAAAATATATGTTAAATATATAAATATATGTTAAATATATAAATATATATATACAAATATATAAATATATGTTAAATATATAAATATATATATATATAAATATATAAATATATATATATATATATAAAGTTCTATACATAAATAGTATCACAAGATGGTATACAACATATGCCATGCATATTTGTAGCATTGAAGGTATAAATAATTCAAAAGTATGTCAACGATAATAGTCAATCGAGTTAAAAAATATATGTACAGGTCGTGTGGGTGGGGTGGGGGTGGGGTGGAGGGGTGGGATGGGGAAACATGGACACATCCAACAATATAAATAACACATAGATAGACAATGAGCGCGGGGTTATCTACAGCCGCACGACTTTACGATCATATCGTCGTATACCTTGAGGACCGAATTCGATTGGTCGGTTCGCTTGTCCTTCTCGGTGTAGAGTAGGGTCAGCGGTTCAAGGACGGTGGGCACGCAGCACGGTTCCAGCACAGGCGTATCGATGCGTACACTGTGCACCAGGGAACGAACTATAGCGTGATTCGTAGCGTTCATGTGGTCGGCGAGGAAGCCGCGACATCTGCCGGCGCAGTAGAAAGCGTCGTAACCGACCGGCGCCATTATCCAGTCCTTCCAGCCGACGTCGGCGAACGAAACGTACAACGGATGCCGGCGACACTTATTGTGACCGTTACGCCGCTTCTTGCCCTGGCGTTTTCGACGACCTCGCCGGTTTTTCGACTTTTTCGACGTCGTCGAGCGTTTTCGGCGTCGTTTCGCGTACGCCATCTTGGTTTCGGCGTAGGTGGTCAGCGTCGGCTGCTCGGGTATCGACGCGGTGCTTACGTAATGACTAGTAGAGCGTTTACCCCTGGTCTCGTCGGACAGAACGTTCACCGCGAACCGGATACGGCGATGTTTACGATTGTGGCGAGCTTCTTGTAGGGAACGGCCTACTTTGAATATCAGCCAATCGTCACGCGCCACCGGTTCGCGTAGTCGTCTGGTTTCGAGGAGCCGAACTACTTTATCGTCGTACACATCGTAAAGGTGTACGACCTTTGCACCGGTGGCGCCACCTAACATCGTCGAGTGTAGTCGTAGTTCAACCCCGTGAAGCATCTCCTCAGACTCTTTGTACATCGTGGATATATCGAATATAAACGACGGGATCGTATGCCTGTTTCCGAAGCTACCGATGGTGACGTTTTTATGGAGATCGTCTGCAATAATTATTATAGTCATTAATGTATATACATATGTTATTCGAGATAGCTTTAAAATATTGTAAATAGATCTATATATATAAATAAATACAAATATGTATATGCGTTTATACAATGAACGGAAGTAATTGATCAAAGAGTATACTACAAAGTAATAGTAGTATTGACATAATTAATAAATAAAGTTGTATTACTTGATCTGATATCATTTAACGGATGTTGTAAATATAATCTGTAAATTAATTATATATTATTTATATGAATAATTAATCGGAAGTAGATATAAGTAGGTATATATACATGGGAATAATTCTATACAGAAATGGTCACAACTACTGATAAGATACATTGTACCTGTCGCTCTATGGTATTATTAAATACGTATTATTCGCAATTATAACCTAGAGGTCTAAAAGTTCTTATCGTGTCACCCGGAAAGGCTGCATGCGATCTCACATCATTCAATCCCATCGTAAAGTCGTATATATCTCGTACATGCTGAAATAATTAATTTATATTAATATACAATATCAATAAAAGTAATATGTTTCTCGTAATTAATATTAATAATCATTTTTCAATTCATTTTAGTTGTTAAATTTAACTTCTAGTATTTCGCATCTTAATTAATGCACGGAGTTTGGCGAGAATGTAATATGTAAAACATATTACAGAATTATTATAATATGTCTATACATATCAGTAACTAGTAGTTACAAACTACACTATTTATATAGAAATAGAAAATATACATATATGTATTATATTGCTATTGGCTGTGATGTTATATATAAAATATTATATTTTTATAAAGTTGTTATTTACATATACAATGCTGCGTACTATGGCTTAGTTTATGAGAGTCTGGCTCTTAACAAAATAATACATTAAATATATATATATATATATATATATATATATATATATATGTGAATTTGATAATGTACATGTATTATTTATTTAAAATAAAATATACACATATATATTATAAATCTTCTAAATAAAGTTGTGTATGTGTATATATATATAGATACATCTGTAAATGTATTAGGTTGTCATGCGTGTAGGTGTGTCAGTGTGGGTGTGTGGGTGTGTGGGTGTGTGTTTGCGTGCGTATATTGAAAGGTTATTTTAGCGGGTGTGTTTGCGATACAAAGTTTGTATATACATATAAATAAATACTATGAATAAGAGTGCATCTCTATATACTAATATATTTATATATATATATATATATATATATATATATATATATATGTATATATATTTATACAAAAAGTATAAGTAATCTATATATATGAACAGAATACGCTAATAAGTATATGGCGTAAGTGCACAATAAGTTATCTCAGCATGCGTCCGAGAAATTAATAAACAGTGCGTAATACATTATGATCTATTGGGTTGAATGATAACCTATGGGTGGTATTACGGTGTACTTGTGGGATAAGCGCGGGTGTTTACATGGTGGAGGTGTGGTTCCTATATAGAGTGTATGTTTATGTATAACGGTATAGCTGAGATATGTGTACCTATAATGAGAAGCGTGGGTGTGTGTATACTTTATATATATGTATATATATATATATATATATATATATATATGTATATATATGTGTGTAGGATCTATAGGACCTACAAAATAGATCCTAAAGTATATGTTCTACCTATAGAGTATGTGTATGCGCGTGTATACCTGAGGTAGATGTGTAGCTTTCGGATCGAGTGAAGGACTCGGTCTTTCCTTGAAGCCGAGCTGCTCGAGAAGAGCGTTCTCCACGTCGACTATCTGACCGGAGAGCGCGTGCGTAGACGACGACGAAGTTGAGGTGGGCGTGTCTACCAACGCGTGCACCATAACCACCACTAACAACAGAGTTAATAACAAAGAAGACCACCAGGTGTAGCTGAAGAGCTGGGGCTGGACGTTACGCATGTCTCCAGCCGACGATCTCTGTGTGATGGAGGTAGTCATGCATGAATGAATTAATACTATTTATTTTACTTATATACTATAAATAAATAATTAATACACATGGAATATGTATCAATACTATATAGTTATATAATAAGTAAAAAGGGAACCCTTTAACAGCAATATGCTTTCGAGACAGGATTCCATACACACATATATAAGAATACTCGATATGAGATGAGGTTAGGGGAAGCTGGACCGTTATTCGAATGATACTAATAATAATTAAGACAATTACAATACTGATTAAATCCCTGCATTAACATGTATATATATTATAATACACATATACGTAATATAGTAATCGCATTACGTAATATAGTATTGTTTAGCGAGGATGACGCGATTGCTATGATACGCTAATTAACTCTTGCTATACTACGCTAATTCGTTAATTAATAAGTGATACTTTTATTTGAAATTCGAATATATAAAATAGATATATTACTCAATATTCGTTTATGATAATGTCAGATAAACTTAGGTATATATAATAGTAATAATAAATATGGGAAAATATATTTACTTTACAGCTGAATAAGATAAATTTTCACAAATTTGAAATATCAGCTTGAGCTGTTTTTAGTTACTATTTTTTCTATGACATTGAAACATCTACCAAGAATTTAGTATACATCACATATGATGTTATGTAGAATAAATTCATAGATAGATGATATTTTATAAAGAGTAATATTACATATTTATAAAAATACCTAAGATAACTTCGAAGAAGAATTGCGAGATTATAGTCATGTATTAAATACATATTGTAAGTATTGATTTATTATATAGATCACAGTATGGCAACTTGTTGGTGAATAAGTAATATAAATAAGTAAAATTCGATCAGTATTAACAGATATAAGCCAGTTATCCGAAATTTATGAATGTTGTATACTGAAAGGGGAGGATGTTAAAATGTATGCTATCTTTAGCTCAAACTGTTTATTGAATTATGGGAAATAGTATTTACATATAACATAATGTGACATGATACATATTAATAGGGACATTACCTTGAGGTACAACATACTTAAATATACACCATTAAAATATATACTCATTCCAACTTTCAAGAAAACTTTTGATAATTAAGGCTTGTATATTATAGATATACTTATAGATAGTCCTAGAAATAAGCTTATAATAATGTTAGTTAATAAAAAAGATAATATTATAATATGTATGTATATCATATACATAACACACATATATATATTAAATATTATATATATATATATATATATATATATATATATATATATAATACATATGTATATATATATATATATATAATTATATCCATTAATGATACATTACTTTTAAGAGAGGATTATATAGATGCATAGTTAAAGGGGAATCCATAAAGGTAGGATATAATATAATATAATTAATAAGTTAACAGAATTGATGAAATAATGGAAGTTTCAGACAATGTAAAAACCAGGGTTAATAAATTTAATTCGTATAAAAGTATGAGGAGAAGGTGGAGGAATCGATGTAGTTATGGGGCAAGGAGAGGAGTATGGGCAGGTTTATAAAAGGGGACCAATGATTGAGTATAGTATTAGTCAGGGGAGGAGTGGTTGTTAAGTATAATGGTAAACATGTACTAATAGTGACATATAGGGGAACATGGGGTAAAGTATAAGGTGATAAATAAGGGGGTATATTAATCACTATACGATATGACTAAGGAGTTGATAAATACAGCAGTAAGTTGACGATTAATATTCCCGCGAATACGACGTACCTAAATAAATAGTATATCATAGTTATGTTATGTTATGCTATATTTGGTGGGTTTAAAACTTTAGAGATATTCACGAAGAAGATCATGATAAAGGTTTATAAATGAGGTTGTATACTATAGTAGCATAATATGAATATCAAGATAATAATGAGGGACTAACAGTGAGTAGCTTATGTAGATATATTAAGAAGGTACCTATACAAGATACCTATAGGTATTAAAAGAGATTATTTGATAGAAGAGATAGTCGAATGGATAAATGGATGCAATAATTTGAGTATGTAATATTAATAATATGTCTAACTCTTATCACGATAAGAGGTAGAAAAAAATATATTCTTGATAACTACAGTTGACTATCAGAAACATGCATGTGGTAGTGTATATTTGAAAATTAAGAAATCGTACTACAGAAGATAGGTTATCTATAGAAGTGGACCAAGTAGGACATGTCCGTAAAATAGGGATTGGTATCGGTAGATATTCACATATTTAAACTTAAATGTACAATTTAAGATATACAATATTAAACATGTTAGGGAAGTAACATTAATACATAATAGATTGTATGATGGTAGGTATATTATGCTATATATTATTTTACGAAAGATCTAAAATCATACTATAGTATTACTATAGTAATGAGTAATATAGTAATGATAATATCTATAATATCCTATAAAATAAGTATACTTATTAATATAATATTTATATAATTACAAAATAAAATATATATAATATAAGTAATATATAATATGATCTATATATTATATTATAATTATTGATATATAATGAATATAATACATTTTTAATAACGATTACATGTAATATAAAATATATTATATATTACTTATATAAGTTTTAATTTATTAATATATATATATATATATATATATATATATTTATATAATATATATTTATATAATAGATACATTTAGATATGGTAATATATAACGTATATTACCTGAGTACGATTAATAAGAGTATGTTCAAATTATAAAACATTATGTAGGAGGAGTTTTGAAACGCACGATAGGAAGCTATATGAGGAAATACATGATATATTTGGAAAAGTTGCACCCACATTTCTACGACAACAATAATACTATTACTAATGGTATTACTAGTCGTATTACTAATACATGAGTATGTTCGTGTGTGTGTGTGTGTGTGTGTGTGTGTGTGTGTGTGTGTGTGTGTGTGTGTGTGTGTGTGTGTGTGTGTGTGTGTGCGTGTGCGACTTACTGTGCGTGCATGTAGAATAAAACATCGTAGTATCGCTGTACTCGTCTAGGTGTCAGCTAGGGTGTTCAAAGTGTGTCATCATTAGGCCATTTAGGTGCGAATAGGTGACGTAATTTCACCAGAAACGCAGAAATTGGCGATGCGTGTTCTTTTTTCTCCGCCTCAACCAGTCAGAACCAGCTACAGTCGACCAATGTCCGCCTCCCGCCCTATAGTATTGCGGGCGTCGTCTCAGGTGTAGTTCCACTTTTATCCGTTAGGTGCCGATTTACGAGTTTCTGGTTAGTCGCACGTCAGCGTAAACAACGATATGATCATCAGCATCATCCATGTAAACAATGAACTCGCTCCCGTAACGTATACTCGACGTACTATAGTATGTATATATACTACTTGTACTACTATTATTACTACGTTATAGTTGTTTTATCTATGCGTACGAGTGGCGTGTACTGTAGTAATAATAACACTGTGTTAATAAGTGTCGGTACTTAAACACTACTTGATAAAAAGTGTGATACTTGAAATTTAGTAGTCGTTATTTAATATATAATAAATCACGTTATATGTTATACTAAATTGTATTAGGACAATAACAAACCGTTTAATCTTTTGTACCAGATATATGCATATATATATATATATATATATATATAATATGCATATGTATTTTATACATTATTATAGAATATACAAATTATACGTATAAGTATAAGTATAATATAAAGGAGTTATACAATATCATAACATATCCCTGAATATACATGAAATTATCGATTTTATATCCGAATTATATAAAAGGAAGTCATAATAAAATAAATTTCATGAATAATTCGTTACAAATGTTTAACTCTCGATCTACATAGAGGTCAAACCTATATCCTAAATTGTATATAGTATAGTAAATTATATATATATATTATTTAGAAGTGATCTTATTTAATTGTTTATAAATAAATAACGGCTCTCGTTAAAACCATGGATGCTTTAACATGAGATCGGCTTCGAAGGGACATTAGAGCCATATATGATTATAAGTAAAAATTTCATCTAAGTTCCTGGATGGGAGGTACTCCACCAAATAAAATAACAATAACAATAACAATATATATGACAGTATTACAGTCTGAGATTTGGTATACGTGTATGTATTCTGAAATAAAGTCGTATGAATTAGCTCGTATAAATACGTATACGTATATATATATATATAAATATATATATATATATATATATATATATATATATATACGTGTAGTGCACGTATACGATCGCTACGTTATCTATTAGATATCCGCTATTGTAATAAGTTTTTACGTTAAGGCTTATTGTGGTCACATCGTATACCATATATTAGATATATCTGATATGGTGGTAGTTCTCTGAGAAACTAAAATACACGTAATAACGTAACGGGGTGGTCGAATGCATTGCGCATGTCCATGTGTAGAACGATATGGGTTCGAATTCGTTGTATTTATTTTAAAAAAAGTGTTCGATTATATTTGATCTCTCGCTATTAATTTATATCTCTAAAATAACTGTATACAGTATAGAATATATAATATTCAATATATATATATATATATTTACATATAAAGGTAGTTAGTGGGTTACTGTGTTACACATTAATTGTACATATATATATATATATATATATATATATATATATATATATATATATATATTATTTATTTACTTAGATATAAATACATTTCAATATATATATATATAAATAATTATTTATTCAAATACAAATATACGTTAACAAATAATAGTAACGATGGAAGTAAACTATATTATTTTAAAATATAATTTATATATATAGTTTAATATCTAGGGTATACTATAAATATATGTATACATAATATACAGTGATTAAAATTAAAAATTTGAAGACAAATTAAAACAAAAAGTAATGAAAAATACCAGTATTATATAACTATGTATAACCAGTAAAAAGTGTATAGTAATATATGTGGACCAATATATAGAATGTTTACAATTTAATTACATTAATGTAAATGATTACATAACATAAACATATCCATTAGGAATATATTTACTACGGAACTAATAATATGACAACAATATTTAGAAATATACATGAAATTTTAAAATGAAAATATTAATAATATATTAGAATATATTATATTTATGTACATGTTATGTGTACATACGTTATGTTAATTGTTATTTATATATATTTTTAATATATTTATATGTATTTAGATGCATTTTATATGTGTATTTATCTAGATTTTTAATTATAAATAATATTAAGATATATATATTTATAATAATAGAATAGCATAATACTTTCGTGAAATTATAATGTTATTCTTGGATCAACAGAGAAGTCTAGTAAGATGATTTAATCACTATTTACAGATATAATAACAACTACCGAAATTATCCATGCATATATTCTATCGTAAATAATAATAAGTCTATAAAAGTACACGAATAAATCATTCTAGGGATACGTAGTCTAGCACGATACTTATCATATAAATATAATAGCTTGATGTATGTAGGTAAATGGTTAATATGCTCAGCATGTGGGAGTTATTCAGCCGGAAATGCAATATTTATAGGAATCTAAATGTTTGATTGTTTCATTGTTCGTGTGTTGTAGTTGTCGATACGGTAGAAATTACAGTACAATGCATGAATCACATAGCATGTATACATGTGAAAATATATTTAAACTATAGATAGTAGGTACATACCTACATAAATACACATATGTAAATACATTGTCATACATAAGCTTAACATATGTACACATATATGTATAACTATAGTTATATAAACATATATGTATTTGTTATTATATATAATTAATACGTTGTAAATAAATGTTATCATACAATCTAAGTAATCAATTATAATTATCTAACATTTTAATTAACTAATTACCTTAAATCTATATTTATATATATATAGTATACTATATAATATCTATTATATAAATATTTATTAATAACATTAAATATTACTCGATTTAATTATTTACATATATGTATATAATCAAATATATATTGATATTTACTATAATTTACATATGCATGTACATTATTGTGTGTAGGTATGTATAAATAAACTAATATGAGTATACATATAATATAAATGAAATATATAGAAATTATATATATATATATATATATATATATATACATATGTAAATATACTTTATAATAAAGAATTAATAACAATAATTATTAGATAAATTAGATAACATATTAATAATAGATGATCATATATTCTATATTATAATATGTATACTATAAGTTGTGCAGATAATATGTATTATTTGTAAACATACGTGAACATGTAGTAATCCTTGATTCATTTTATATGTTATTAATAAGTGTGCATATTTGACATTATGTGTATCCTATAGGATATTATAATATTTATAATTGTATTATAAACATAATGTCTGTATCGGTAGACAGACAACACGATTGTGAATAAAGTATGACCCACTGACCAAAACTTATTATGTAATGGAAATTACCTGAAGATATATTTATGTTTAATTTGTAATGAAAAGAAAATATTCTTCGCGGAAAATAATATACATATTTTATAATATATATATAGTATGATATAGTATTCAATGTAAATATATAGAATATGATATACTATTATATAATAGGTGAATATTTAATATGCATCTTTATTCTGCTATCAATATTTATTTGTAAATATCATAGGAAAACTCAGAATTTATATATATCATTTTATAAAATATTATTATTTATACTTATATTTATACTCCTACATTTTATTACGTTATTCTAAGTTAATTAGTTTATAATATTATGAATATGAAATCAAAAAATAAAATAATTATTATTGATTGATTATGTTATTTTTTATTTATTAATACATTTATTATTACTATTATCACCATTTACTTTGAAATCTATTATTTAATATGTAGGTATAAATTCTTATAGGTATATCCTATAAATTATATTATTATTTTTATCATTTCTCATTTTATATATATATATATATAGGTAGTAACAATCAAAACATGTATTTACATAATGATACATTATTTAGTGTAAAATACATATTTCCCATTGTATGAATAATATATAATTATAGATATACTAATGATGGATGGAATAATAAATGTATTTATATATTTAACATACATGTTTATGTATATATGTATATATATATAACAACCTAATTTATCATAAACTAATTTTAACTTAGTTTCATATTTAGGTTACCAATATTATTTCATTATATTATATATTTAGAATAGTATTATAATTGTAATTAAGCACCCTATAGGGTTATAAGTTATATTTATATGATATGTATATTTGTATGTTATTATATATATATAGATGATATGTTGTATCATTAAATAAGTAGTATTGTAAAAACAACATACTATTCTAAAAGTAAGACTTATAGAATATTTAACCTATAGGAGTATACTCCAGGTTATTTATATGTAAACACGTGTAAGTACTCAAATAGATATTATCCATTAATATATTTATATATATATATATATTTGTGTGTGTATGTGTATGTATATGTATGTGTGAGTATTTGTGTAAGTTTGTGTGTATATATGTGTGTATATATGTGTGTATGTGTGTATGTGTGTATAGGTGTGTATGTGTGTATGGGTATGTGTGTGTGTGTATATGTGTGTGTGTGTGTGTGTGTGTGTGTGTGTGTCAATTATATATAAGTTATGTTCTTGATTTATTTTTTAATATATATCCATAGGAATTAAATGCATAGTATAATGTTCTTCATAAATAAATATAATTGATCTAAAATCAATAAAATAAGAAAGATAATTTAATTTCTTGAGTTATGTGTTTTAATATATGTTTATATGTAAATAGGGTTATACTTGTATGTTTAAAAACGTAGATATAGCATATATAAAATAGTATATATATATATATATATATATATATATATATATATATATACGTATACATACGTTGGATCTACATGTCCAACATATTGTTGACCATATATTTTAGTTTTACTATAGTAAAAATTATAATAATCGCGCTTCTACTGCAACGATGATATATTCTATTAAGTTCTCCACATACATATGTATAGCTTCGGTTATACATAAGTTATATATATATATATATATATGTGGTACGTGTATATTACATATGATGTGTAAAGTATACAGACGCTACGTCTTGTTCACACCTTGATATGTGATACTTGTGGTACATTGTAAACTGCTCTACGATGCAACTCAGATCTTATCTGCTCTGCAGGCGTATACTGTATACCTTCACCCATTGAGTGGCGAAATATTGGAATAAACTCTACTCCAATTCGGTGACAGGTGTCTTATATGTATTTAAAAATAGGAATTTAAACTTTTGTAAATATTAAAATTTGTGATGATTTCCTTATCAATATTGATTTTGCAATATGCTTTTATTATTATAACTATAGTTATAATATATTATGAAAATAGACAGGTAAAAATATCGAATTACAACAATTGTTTATACCATTACTATTATAATATGATACCCGATAATGTTAATGAATATGTACACTATTTACACTATGTTGTTCATGGTCAATATAATATCTTTATACGTATTTTAGTATTCACTATACATATAAAAAATATAGGTTAATCGGAAATTTACATAATTCAATTGTAATAGAATTAATATATATATATATATAGGTGGTGATGATCTATATGATGATGATGATGATATTATGTTTATTTGCATTAAAATAGGGTCATGTCGAGTCGACATTGTCGACCCCTTAGCTCGTGCAGGAAGAAAATAATAATAAAATAATAGTAATACGATAATAAATTAATAATAATATACATTGAATATACTACGGACAACAATAATATAGAGGACTATTATATACTACAGTATGCATTGATATGGTGTAGTGTTATATACTACAGACTGCATTGCTATAGTGGAGTGTTTTATAATAATAAGATAATAATATATATATATATATATATAATGTATGAATGTATATTACATTACGTAATGGTACGTATTCATCTATACGAAATCGTTTAAGTCGAATTAATCTCCAAAGAAAACAATCCGGTTACAATTAACACCAGTGTCCTGCATGCTAAATATGACCATGACTATATATAGACTATAGTCTACTATATATAGCGTATATATATATATACGCTATATATACATATATATATATATAAGTGGTTGATATAGAGAGTTCGCCACATCCCTACACAGGTATTCCGGTGATGCCCAGTACACCCCTATACGATGGACATACAGGTTCCTGGACCACGCGAGCAATTAACGGTGTTTTAGTTTGATTACTCTCGTTCGATCTGCGAGATTCGAACTGACAGGCAATAGCCTTAGGGAGCTCTCGTCTATAGGTACGAGCTATATAATTACTCAATATATTATAGCATTCCTACGTAATATACATATATAAATATATATATATATATATATATATATATAAAATAAATATAAATATGATGAAATTTATTCTATAGAATTAATTGCATGTTTAATTAAATCAAGTTATACGTAGGTCGTTATATCCTACTCGTATAACCACATCTTTATTTTCTAAAGCGTGTATATATTATATAACTATATTATTTGTAAGCTTCATATCTTATATATATATATATATATATATATATATATATTTATACTTATACTTATATATATATATACATATATTATTGATATCAATATAATATAGATATAATTATTATCAAATTATTTAACTTCACAAATAGTAATCATTATTATATAACAATTATATTCGTCATCAAATATGATGATTATTATCGTATACGAATATAGTCAGGTAATTCATGTATTATTATGTAATTTATTATACTAAATATAATATAATATATGAATATATTCAATTTAATGTATATACTTATATATATATATATATATATATATATATATATATATATATATATATTACATTATAACCAAGTATTTATTAATAACCTCTCTAATTACGTCTTATAAATTTGTTATTAAACAATAACTAGGATATAAATATATTTATATTTAATAATGATAATGGTATGCCATATGAATTAACAAAATAATATAGATTAATTCATAAAATAATATAAAAATATATTATATAATAATAATATAATATATCCAATGGTATATGCATATAAAACATATATATATATATATATATATATATATTTATACATATTATGATATACTATTTATCGTAGATTTAATATAGTAATATAGATTATATATAGGATTTGTAGTATGCAGACGTCAATATATATTATATATTTATATTTTCTGTGATCAAATCAGGCATCTATTTTTATTTTGTTTTATAATTTTATATCATAGTATTTTGCAGACGATTTTATTAATTAATGTAAACCAGACTTCATCGTCAGTTACTGTTATATCGTGTGTATATTATATTTGTAGTATATTTATATTCATATTATTGTATATAATAGGTTTGTTACTATAGTAAATATATAAATATGAATATACAATTATATATATATATATATATATATTATACAGTATAATATGTTATGATAGAAAATGTGTATACCATAATGTATGCATATTTACAATACAAGTGTATAGTACGTATTAATCCTGTATTTATATAACTAATGTTAACATAATAGATACATTTAAATACACAAAGTGATTGAATAATACATATTTATATATCATTTAATTTATCGTTAGTTTGTATCAGTTTTCGAATTTGATATCCAATTCAATATACATTATTGATTGATTACAGCGCATTGCATATATGTATTATTTACTATATATATATATATATATATATATATACGTGTATATATATATATATGCGAATATATATATATAAATACCAAATGAATATTAAGAGTAAATTAGAAGTATATTAACTCAGTTTATGACATTATACATTATAGTTAAGTTGAAGTGTTCTATACAATACAGTAATGTATCATATTTGTAAGAACATAATTATTCATATAGTACATAGTTTATATGTATGTGTATATATATATACCTAAATGTGACTATATACCTATTAATATACATATATATATATACCCTATATGTATATAGTCATATCGCAATGTTAAATTTAATTCAATCGAATTTTCAAACAATAACACAAAATGTAGATATATATATATATATATATATATATATTTATATATATATATATAAATATATATATATATACATAAATACATCCACGTTATAATATAAACATTAAACCAGGTTATGTTCATATATGAAAGGGAATATATAGGAAGTATACTTCCTACATAATACTTTAATTTTCACATTTATATATAAGTATATATTATAGTTATCTATACATACTCAAATATAATATTAGTAATTAATAATTACATATATATGTATATGAATACTTGTATAGATATATATATATATATGTGGGTTTGTATGTATACATACATATGTATATGCGTGTATTGGTATGTATGCATACATACATGTATGCATTGCATGTGTGTTCGAATGTGTGTGCATGTATATGCTGACATGTATATATATATGTTAGTATGCACATACAAATACATGCATTTATAATAATATTGTTTATAATATTATTATATATTAATGAATTACACAACTTAATTATTGATACCAGTTATTGTATTATATTATTATATATATTTACTATGAAGGGAAACCGACCTATACCATTATATATTAGTATACGCTTATTATTATATTATAATGTGAAGGAGACCGAGGTTGTATACAAACCTATATCTGATCAGTGTATAGTTAGTATGCCTATATACGTTACGTGCGTACTATGTACGCCGTGCATACTTATGGGTATGTGGTTTTATTGTATTTAGCATATAAAATATTCCATTATCTATGTAGCATTCTAATACGCACATAATGTAGTATAATTATACGTGTAGGAACCGTTGAATAGATATGTTGACGCGATAAATCTATGACGAGATCATTGCGTTCTAAAGAGTAAATAATACCTACAAGTAAATAGAACTTATCTTTGGATCTCTATTATGATATTTACTAATATATATATATATATATATATATATAAACTATTGCAGGCGTATTACTATCCTGCATGCATCCATCAATGCCAACAGCGTAAGTAAAGTGCTCTCCGATACCTAAACCTATTATAAACCGTGAATCTCTCGCTCGCGTGCACTTACTTGCAGGGTTTCGCAATTATTAGTATCGCGTAGTGGCTACTTATGGTGTGCAGAACTCTAAACGATCGCCATGTGAATAATAATATTACTATGTGTATATATCGCATAGGTAATTAAACGATGTGGTGTATTATGTGAACATTATTATTATAATAAATAATATAATAATTATACAACTAATCCGTTATTAAAGTCGTATATATACACGCACCCACGTGCATAGTATGCACTGCACACGTGTGTATGTGCACATGCACACATACACACGTATATGTTTATATATATATATATATAGAAGGAGAGAGAGAGAATCTGTTTACATTTAAATAAAGAGTATACACTACAAAATAAATATAGATAATAAATAACAATAATTAATATAATGTAATATTAAGAACATGAAATCAACATATATAAACTATAGTATATAGAGTATAGAGTAATATGAACATTATTAATATTTTAGTTAATTATATGTATATATATATATATATATATTAATGTATGTATTTATAATAACTAACCTGCTATGAGTGCAATACTGTCATGATTTTTAACTAGATTTATATTTAAATTATTATCCTATTCCTATAACTTAAAGTCAGCTATTATATAAATAATACGTTTGGTTTGATTAATACTTATGTTATATTGGTTATCTTCTATTCTATGTAATGGTATAAGTATTTCATCTGGGTTCGTATCGTACTGGGTTCATTAGGTGCATCATTTGGTTTGTGTTTTTTTACTTTTCGTTGACTGTACGATTTTATCTTTTATACAGTAATTTATTTTACCGACGGTATTTAGACATTAGTAAGCGTATAGATTTAGACACAAATTGTAATAGATAATTTTAGTGTTAGTCCATATATTTTTCGAGGGCGTCTATCTTTTGATTGACGTGCCGTCCAACACGCCCCCCGTAGTTCTTTCTATCCTTTATAATTCAATCTTGTTCTCGTGCCATGCCACCGCAGAAATGAACTCGCCTGCTTACGTGAGTTTATTTTCGAATATATTCGCTCGTTCGTATATGCCGATGTCCGAAATGACAGCATCGCGGTGGTATTGATAGACCACCGTTACGGCTAGATTTGCTAATGCGTGTGATTGATTACGCTGGTAACTGTTAAACAGGTCATAATGTTGCGCAATAAACTTATCGAGTTAAATGTCTTATTCATTATAGTTGTCTACGATTGTCTGGACATATTATTTACACACACACACATGTATATATATATATATATTGATCTAATTTAAGTATATTGTTATTATAATAATTATAATAACATATAAATATTATATAGATAGAAATAAACAATATTAACCTTACACGATATTGTGTATATACAGTTTATATATTTAATCTATTTATTATATTGAATTTAACATATAGGTTTGTATATACACCTATATTATTATTTAATACTTTAAATTGTTTTTTAAATATATTATAATACAATTAATAAATTAAAAAATAAATAATGTGTAAAGTTAGATAATTGATTATAATAAATAATAATTATCATTTAAAAAAATAATCATTATTAAAGTTAAACCAGTATAATTAACACATCACTACATACTGTATGCGAATTGTAATTGTTAACAATATAATGTATTGTATAGATCTAACTTGAAAATATAACGGTTCCTAATCTATATAGGTTATGTTATATTATATTAAAAATTATAATCAATGTCATTATTAGCCTATTTATATATCCATATTTAATCATATCTGAAAATAATGTAATAGTAATGTTAATGTCATTACACTTGAAATATTGCCAATAATTATTTAGTTATATATATATATACATATATACATAGGTACATATGTATATAACTATTATTATAATATCATTATTGAAATAGTTATTTTATTATTATTATTAATAATAACAATAATGTGTTATTAATTAATAACTAATTAGTTACGTTTCGAATTAGATATTCTAATATTTATAATATTCACTATTTTCTATAAATAATCTAAAATTAGTGTTATGAATAATATTGTAATAACTATTTTAGTGGTACGGTTATATATATATATTGATATATAAACAAATATATATAATATTTTGTATATACTAACGTGATATTTAAATCTAGATTAGTTATAATATGGAGGGGTTATTACATTTTTAGAAAATATGACCTTAAAATTCTCCTATTATGTAGGAATAATTATAATAATTTAAAAATAGATTACAATCTAGATGAGATCTTAATTAAATTACTAAATTAATGTATTTTAAGATTACATAGTAGTTAACCTATATACGCGTTAACTGTAGTTTAGAAAATTAGGATTTAGTAAATAAACTTATTAATCTTTATAATATATATCATAATATATATTTGAACAACATCAATTTGTTTAATAAAAAGAATTAACTGAAGTTATATATAAATTTGTATACAAATAATAAGTTTACAGTATATATATATATATATATATATATATATATATATAAATATATATAGTATACTGTATATATACTGTTGATATAAATTCTTTAATTAGTGAAAAATAATGTAGTATACTATAGTAAATAACATATCTTAGATATATAGAATGCCTATATATCTTTCACTAGTTAAAGATTTTATATCAACAGTATATATATATATATATATATAAAATGCAATCGCATATATAAAATTATTTTTTATAATAAAGAAATATGTTGTATATTTATTAATTGTTAATTGTTATTTTATGTTGGTGGATCCTTTCATCCCTTTAACTTAAGATACTCAGATGAAGTTTTAACTTATAACTTTATGACTCTAATGTCCCTCAAGGACACTACCGTGTTTAGGCATCCGCGGTTTTAATGAGAGGCGATCATTTATATATACGCATTTATAATATCACTTCTAAATATTATATTTAAATAAACTTAATCATATTTTAATGGTCCCGACGGATATTGAACCCGTGTCATATTATATATAATACCTACTATATTAGGTATACCTTTAGTATATATATATATATATATATATATATATATATATATATATACACATGTTTGTCTGACGACTTAGCCAACTGACCACAAAGATAGTTTAAAATATATGTTTAAATATATTATATTATGTATAATAGTATTGTATAATTATAATTATTATTCTATATTTCAATTTATTATTTACAATACTAATATCAATAATTATGAATATTTAATGGATCATAAGTTTGATTTATAAGTTTAACTATACAATTGTAGTAAATAGATTATTTATTATGTTAAATATTTTAATATGTTAAAAATTAGTATATGTTAAATTATTGTATTATTATCGGATGATAATACACATATATATATATATATATATATATATATATACATATGTATATATATATTATCCTTATATCCGATATGGAGAATATTAATCAATATATGTATTAATATAATAATTTATTTTATTTCTTCGTAACATATTCTAGTTACAAAAAGAGCTTATTTATTATCGTTTCAAATATATAAAATTAAATTATTAACTAAATTTTTAGTGTAATATTAAACTATATATATATATATCTTAATCTATATATTTGGTTTGTATATAGTATCTTATATATATATATATATATATATATGTATATGTATTTATATGCATGTATGAATGTATGTATATATGTTTGTATATAATAATAACGTATGGAACCTATATAGTCCATAGATCATAATCTCTAAAACATTCACACAATGAGTATATTAATAGCATATCAAGCCTAACTTTTTTGATTGCTTATTTTTTAGTAACATAATATTATACAATACATATTCGAAGTAAGTAAAAAAATGTTAAATAGGTATATTATAGAATTTTCAACAAAAAAATTATCTATAAAAATATAACGTAAATATATATATATATATATATATATATATATATATATATATATATATATATATATATATATATATATATATATATAGTATATAGTATACAGATGTATAGTGTATAACTAATTACTTACCTATATTTTAAATATATTCATTTACGATATATTGTCTAGTAGACAGTATCTATAGATCTGGATATACCCTACCCATATTGGGTAAAGTAACCGAATACGGACACTCTCGGTATCTCAGAAACCATAAATCCTACAAAAAAATTTGTAATGAATAAAATATTCATAATTATATAAATAGTCTAAAAAAGTATTTTTTATTTTTTAATTATTCAAAATATTACTGATATATCTAATAAACTGATTTTTTTATAACGTTTTTAAATTTATGGAAAAAAAAGTAAACTTAAAACCTTCTCAAAAATACACAAATGTATCGATAACACTATATTATTAAAAAATAAAGCATTCTAAAAATAATATGTGTAATTTCTATATTTTTTATCAAATATTCATTAAATTATAAGCATATATCTAGAGGTCATATAAGTCTCTAATACGGACACTCTAGCTATTTTAATACGGACACCATATAACCAATCAGCGCGCAGCGTATGAACTATTCTGATTTTTATAAAAATCGCATGCGTTATAATATTAATACCACCAATAAATCTAAATCTAAAAAAATTATTTAGATACTTAAATTGTATTATTAATTAAAAAATAATAAAAATAAATAAATTATTAACTAATTAAATTAGAATAAATTATTCATAAAATCAATTATAAATAACGTAATTGTAATTTGTTTGATTGATTCATCAATAATATATAGTTTATCTAGTGGTATGTAGGGTATTATAAAACAGGGTGTCCGTATTCGGAGACGGGTACCGAATACGGACATCCCCATTATCTATGGAATTAAAAGATTAAATAAAATTTTAAAATCACATTAATATCTATAATTATATAATATTAATATATTGTAATTTTTGAATAAAAACATTGAGTCATAAAATGTTAAGACTAGTTATTGTTATTATATCCGTATTAGGTTACTTTCCCCTAGGTAATATTTGTTTACATTATTTAATTTTAACTATTATTATATATAAATTGTATATTATATAATAATTGTATATAATATATATAAATGGTGTAGGCTTCATTGTCAATAAACAGATAACAAATACGGTTATGTGTTTTAATGCGATCAGTGACAGAATAGCTATCATTAGACTACAAGCAACACCATTCAATATTTCAATAATCCAGGTATATGCGCCAACAACTGACCATTCTGACGAAGAAATAGAAGTATTTTATAATAATTTACAAAATGTCATTAAAACAGTATCGAAGAAAGATATACTAGTAATTCAAGGAGATTGGAATGCTAAGATTGGTAAAGATACAATTCAGATATGGGGACAAATTTCTGGAAAATCATGCAATAATACAACTAACGAAAGAGGTCATCGTCTTCTGGAATTTGCTAAAACAAATGATTTAATAGCAGCAAACACATTTTGTTCACACAAAAACTCTAGAATTCAAACATGGCATAGTCCTGGAGGTTTATATCACAACCAAATTGATTACATATTTGTGAGTAAACGTTTCTCCACGAGTGTAAATGTAAACAAAACAAGATCATTCCCAGGATCAGATATCGGTAGCGATCATGACATGGTATTAATGACGTTCACTCTTCGACTAAAAAGTCCAAAGAAAAATAAATTTGCTAGAAATAAATTCAATCTTGACAAACTAAAAGATGCAGGAATAAAAGAAATATTTAAGCAGCAGATTGAAAATAAAATAACTGAACAAAAATTAAATGTTAACGATAATATTGAAGAGAGTATACAGAAACTAAACAAACTTATTATTGATACAGCAGATGAAGTTCTAGGAAATTACAGAGAGAAAAAGAAAAGTTGGATAACAAATGAATTGCTAGACATGTGTGATCTGAGAAGACAATTAAAAAAGACGAAACATGAACCAGGAAGTAAATACAAGACTATCAATACTCAAATAAAAAGAGACATGAAAAAGGCAAAAGAAAACTGGATAAAACAAAAATGCGCAGACTTAGGAAACTGCCTAAACAGGAACAATTCAAAGAAAGCATACCAAATCGTTAAAGACCTAACAAAAAGGAAGAATAAAATCGCTGTAAACATACAAGACAAAGACGGAAAATGTATCACTGATAAGGAAGATGTTTTGAAAAGATGGACAGTGTATTGTTCAGAATTATATAAACATCAAGCCAATGGAGACAAGTCACTACTTAATGTAAAAGAGCCAACAAATCAAGAAAACTTTTCAATTCTGGAATCTGAAGTTGAAGCGGCTATACAATCCTTAAAAATTGGAAAATCACCGGGTGTTGATAACATCCCAGCTGAACTATTGAAAGCTGGAGGACATATACTAACAACAATATTTACAAATATATGTAATTACATATGGGAAACAGGAATATGGCCTTCTTGCTGGACAAAATCTTTGATAATAAGTCTGCATAAGAAAGGAAGTTTCCAGAAATGCGAAAACTATAGAACAATTAGTCTTATTTCACACTCAAGTAAAATTATGTTGAAAATAATCCTACGCAGACTACAGCACTTCATAGCAGAATTTTTATCAGAAGAGCAGGCTGGTTTTCGCAAAGGAAGAAGCACAAGTGAACAGATTTTTAATCTCAGAGTAATTTCAGAGAAGTACTCGCAACATAATAAGCCACTATACCACGTTTTTATCGACTTTAAAAAAGCTTTCGATCGTGTTTGGCATAGTGCATTATGGTCTACAATGAAAAGATTCAATATTAACTTAAAATTAATTGAAACTATAGAAAACCTATATAGTAAGGCAGAAAGTGCTGTATATATTGATGGAAAAGTTGGAGAATGGTTCCGGACAACAACAGGAGTGAGACAAGGATGTTTACTTTCGCCGACGCTATTCAATATAATGCTTGAACAAATTATGAATGACGCTCTAGATAAACATGATGGAACAGTAAATATTGGTGGAAAGATTATAACTAACCTAAGCTTTGCGGATGATATTGATGCCTTAGCCGGATCGGAAAAATAATTACATAATTTGATAACATTAATCGATAATACTTCACGTTCTTATGGTATGGAAATAAATGGTACAAAAACGCAATTAATGACGAATTCTGAAGGTAGATTTACATCTAATATTAGTATAAATAACTCACCATTAAAAGTAGTTGATTCATTTAAATATCTAGGAGCGATTATTGATGACAAAGGTTCTAAAGCTGAAATTCTATCTAGAATTGGTCAAACAATCGCAGCCTTATCAAATTTAAATGTAATATGGTATGACACTTCGCTACATCTTAAAGCCAAAATTCAATTAATGCAATCTCTTGTGAATTCAATATTCTTATATGCATGCGAAACTTGGACACTAAGTAAAGATCTGCAAAAACGAATACGTGCTCTAAAGATGAGATGCCTTCGGAGATTACTAAATATTAACTATAAAGATAGAGTCACGAACGTGGAAGTTAGAAGACGGGTAACATGTCAAATCGGCCCACACTCAGAACTATTAGCAAAGGTTATTGAAAAGAAACTCAAATGGTTCGGTCACGTTATTAGGTCTGACACAATATCAAAAACAATTCTGCAAGGAACTGTTGACGGTATAAGAAGAAGAGGACGGCCGAAGTTACAATGGCAAGACAATGTTGTCGAGTGGACTGGCATGGATATTGTAAAAGCAATGAGAGCGACGATGAGCAGAGAAGGATGGAGAAAAGTTATATGGAATTCAACGGCGCCCCTACGGCATCCAAATGCTATGGGATAGGTTAAAGGTTAAAGGTTAAATATAATAATCATTCACATATATATATATATATTTACCTGATTACATATCCCGTAGCGTTGAGCCGTAGGGCATATGGCTTAGGAACTACGCCGTAGGTCCTACGTAGGGGCGCTGATGATTTTCTTACAATCTTTCTCCACTTTATCATTATGTCGTTTTACGCCCGCGTGGATTCACAAGGATGGGGTATGTCCAGTCTTGTATGTTATCAGACCATTTCATCCTTGGACGTACTCTTTTTCTTGTACTATTTTCGGTACCTTGAAATATGACTTTCAACATCGAATTTGTGTTGCTACATACATGTGCATACCATCGTAACTTCCTCTCCTTAACTTTCGTTAGTAGGTACTTGTGTGGGCCGATAGCTCGGAGTATTCTGTTTCATACCTAAATATTGGTAATTCTCTCTTTATATGTGATCTTTAGAATTTTGCTAAGGCATCTATAGTCCATCGCTGATATTCTTTTTTAAGTTATTTAATGATTATCCATGCCTCACATGCATACAGGAATATCGAACTCACGCGTGAATTTAGCAGTAGGATTTTTGATTTAAGCAATATATTCCTGAAGTTCCAAATCACACTGAGCTTTTTTAACAAAATTCAGTATATAAATTTATACCGATGTAGTGTGTGCTATTCTTGAAATAATCTCTTTATTTGAAACTTTATCATCTATAGATGATTATATATAATATTATATTATATACTATTATATTATATATATAATATTATATATAATAGAACCTAGGTATTTAAAAGTTATGACTCTTTTATTTCTTCGCCATTCAAGAAAATACCAGTCGTCAAAATACCATAGTATATTTCGCTTATTTCTTTCTCGTAAAGGCCTTGTATAATTTGTTTAATTTAGAGTTGACATTGAATCTTTTCATCAGATCTCATAGGTCTGCATGCCATATTATATCGAACGCTTTTTAAAGTTAATGAATACATGGTAGAGTGATTTTGGTGTTCAGTATATTTTTCTGGGACTTTCCCATGAATTCCATATTTTATTGCATAGTTATGTTATTACTGTAATCATATCTGCAATCACCTTCAGATTTCAATAATTGCCCTGCTATATTATCTAATCCGGGCCATTTGCCATTTCTGAGCGACCATATAGCGGCTTCTACTTCGCCTTTCAGGATAGGGTAATTGTCAACATATTTTAGTTTGGTTGTATTGGCATATCTTTTTCAGCATTGTAGTTTTATAGAGCAGTAGTCCATCTTGTAAGTACATCATTTTGCAATTTCATTTTGATCTTGAATATTCATAGAAGCGCTATGTTTCGATTTTGTTAGATCTTTAACAATTTGATAGGCTATTTGTAATATTAAAAATCCACAATTGTGTGTAAAACAATTATCAATTTCGTATATTTCCGGTTAACCCAGTCTTCCTTTGCTTTCTTCGTGTATTCTTTAATTTATGAGTTAATTTCTTTGTAAGTTCTTCCAAATTCGTAAATGTTTTTCTTTAAATTTCTTCTGAGATCACACATATTCAGTAGTTCAATTGTGATCCAGCTTTGTTTTTTTTGTCGATAATTTCCGAGGTTCTCGATTGCAGAACTGGTCAATACTGTTAAACAAATATTATTCTACTATCTCATCAGTATGAGTGAGTTCACTTAGTTTATCATCAATTTTTCTTTTAAACATTGTTTTGTTTTCAGAGTTTTTTTTAGTTTATCCAGATTAAACTTTAATCGTACACATTTATTTTTCTAAGTCTCTTGAGGCGTAAGTTGAATATCATCATTACTAAATCGTGATCGCTACATATGTCAGCTCGTTGGAAGGATCTACATTTATTTGTATTAACACTTGTAGATAATCTCTTTTGTGTTAGAATGTAATCTATTTGATTATGATGTAATTCTCTATTTGTTATATGGACCGAATGTATTAGTAGCGATTAAGCTGTTGAGTTTCATGAATTCGAGTAATCTTTATCCTCTATAGAGGTATGTTATATCATTAGTAATTTCATTACAGTATTTACCAGATATATTTCCCAATATACATTAGAATCTTTTCCAATTTTCTCATTCCAGTCGCCTTGTATGACTAGAATATTCCGTTTTTCTATTTTTTAGATCGTGTTTTGCAGCTTTTTTCGTAATTTCGACATCTGAGTTATCAATCGTGGGTGCGTATACTTGCATTATTGACAAATTGAATGGTGTTGCATTTACGCGTATACTTGCAATCCTGTCGTTAATTGTATTAAAGAACATGACCATTTTCACATTATATCTGTTTACCAGGAAACCGTTTGCGTGTCGGACTTTATTTCCAATGTAGTAGAGTTTATGATCTTCAGAAGTTTGTAATTAATTGATAACTTTCTTACGTAATTTACTTAGTCCAATGATATTCCAATTGTATCTTTTAATTTCTTGACTCAATTCCTCTTGTTTGTCATCTACTCATAGAGTTCATATATTCCATGTACCTATATAAGTGTCGTTTCGTAATTCCATGTGATCACCACTTGTTAACTTATCATCATTACCCTGTTGTTTGATAGATAATGCGGACCTTTTTATTCCGGGCGACTTCCGAGCCGGCATGAGTGTTGTTTTATTGTGCGATCATCATTTGCGTATCTTGGGCGAATTAAATTTTTGCTGAGCCCATCTATCTCAAAAATCATCTACAGTATTCCCAGCAAACAATTTAATGACACTTTTGGACGCTTTTGAGAATTTATGGGCGCTTTTTCGATGCTTTTGGACGCATTGATTCCGAATTGATATATTCGTCGCTTTTTCGACGCTTTTGGACGCTTCAGTTCCGAATCATATTGAATTCGTCGCACATTCGACGCTTTAGGACGCTTCAGTTCCGAATCATATAGATTCGTTACTTTTCGACGCTTTTTGGCGCTTCAGTTCCGAATCGTATTGAATTCGCGGCAAATTCGACGCTTTTGGGCGCAACAGCGTCCAAAGTACAATAGAACAATTATAAAATAAAAATATATGAATATTACAATATTAAAAATAATAAAATATTTGATTTTACTTCTGAAACTTTCTATAGATAGATGTCACAAGTCTTAGCTCTCGAGGTAGAACATTCCATAGTTCAGCTGCCTAATGTAGAAAAAATCTTTTGCCATATCTAGCCAGATTGAACGTGTGGTAACGAAGTATTTTGCTGTTAGACGATCTAGATTTTCTCGACTCAATCCGGTATGTCAGTAAATCTTTTAAATAAGTAGGTGATTTAATGTATAAGCAATCATAATAATGTTATATATTGATCACCGTTGATACCTTTTCGGAAGTGCAAGAGTGATCAAATAATGTTATGCGAAATAGTAAGCGTACTGAAGACCGTATAGGACCTAAAAGGACCAGAAGACCTAATTATATTTTAGCAATTGATAGAATATAAATGAATTCCGTGATATAAAGAATTACAGAATACTGTCTAGAGTATATTCAATACGAGATAGGACTGTATATTCAATAATGAGCTTACAAATGTTATGAGGAAAAAAATGTCTAATAGTTTTTATTTTGTAAATTAAATATATATTAATAATATAAGCCTACGTAAGCATAATTGTACACTTATTTTAAAGTGAATTTTAATAACACTCATAATTGTGGTTATACTTTTTTATAATTATAATATTCTTTAATAATTTAGTAATATTATATATTTTTTTTCGATTTTCGAGAATAGAATAATATTTTTAATATTCCATATATTTTTGATTTTTTTATAAATATGTATTTTCATTATAATTATATAATATTCACTATCTGTTTAATATGATTTAAAGGTTATTATCTTAATTTGAATTTTAAAATTAATATAATAATAATAATACATTATTAGAAGACATTTATGTTTATTATTTTATTTTGCATATCATATATGTATGTTATTCCCTCCTACAGGGATATATTATAATTATTGTAGCGTAAATATATTATATTTAAAAATTTAAATTATAATTATAATTATCATTAAAATATTATTAATTTGAATACAAAATTTAAATATTTAATCAAGTTGAAATTAATTGAAACTTGTAGAACATAATACATTTAGTAGTTTACATATAAGTAGTCCATGTATACCATGTATATAAGAGACAATCACTACCATTTCAGTATAATGGAAATTATTTCATTTATTTGTAATTGTTCACAAATATTAAGTTTTTGACTATAGGATTATATTAGGATCATCCTACTAGGATTTTAATAGGATTCTACCTAACCTAATTTAGAATAGACACCAATACTAACACTTTGCCTAGCCTGTTATTTAACATTTAAAATACGAAATCTCATTTATTTCTATTTATATTTTAATATATATATATATATATATATATATATATATATATTGGGGTGTAGGTGGGGGTGGTGGGTGTTACCATGTATTATGAAAGTAGCTTTCTCATACTATGTGAATGATTATGAACATGGTACCCAATCAATCCTACCAATCTCTCATGTATTAGCTCCTCTAGCTACACTCTGGTAACGACTTCTACTGGTCGGTTAAAATACATGAGGTACTATAGTCAGAGAGGAATGGGATCCGCTGGACTAACCAATCCCAAGAAACGCATCATGAACAACAAAACAAATATACTCATACGGCTCGGTTGTTGCCCCCTATTGGTTAAAAAAGACTGCGCATATCGCTAACAATCAGGACGAATGTGATAAATGGACTACTGATAAAAACGAAAATAAAAACAAAAATATTCTAAGACTACGTAACAAATTGGAACATGGAATATAAGAACTCTAAATAGAATAGGTAGCATACAAGAAATAGAAAATAAAATGAAAATATACAGATGGAAAATACTCGGACTCTGCGAAACAAGATGGAAATATACTGGTAATCATATAACTGATGATGGTCATCAATTCTTCTATAGTGGTGAAATCAAATACCACAGAAACGGTGTTGGATTTATGATACACAAAAGTATCAAATAAACTGTACTTGAATTCACTCATATTTCAAGTAGAATTTGCACTATAAGAATAAACAGCTAAACCTCTTAATATATTTATAATACAGATATATTCATCTACTTCAGATTACACTAATGAACAAATGGAACATTTCTACTCACAACTCCAAAGTACAATTGATAGTATGAAAAAGAAAAATATGCTAATTATTCAGAGGACTGGAACGCAAAAAAATGGGGATGGATTCAATCAATGACTGGAGTGATTACTGTGGAACCGCATGTAACACCGCTACTAATGACAGAGGCTTAAGACTTTTAGAATTTGCAAGCTATAATGATTTAATCGTGGCAAATACATTATGGAAACATAAACAATCGAGAATATCTACATGGTACTCACCAAATGGTAAGATACATAATCAGATTGATTATATCCTGATAAAGAGACGTTTTATATCAGGTATTAATGTTGCTAAAACTTGAGTATACAATAAATCAGATATAGGCAGTGTTCAAAATCTAGTGATGATGTATTTTAAATAGAAACTTAAATCTCAACGAAAACTAAAGAGTACCAGAATTAACTACAACATTGATAGACTGGAAAATAAATCCACTCAGGTTGATTATAAAGAATATATTGAGGACAAATTAGATGAAGAACTAACAAATAATGAAAATGAAAATATCGAGAGCACGATAACGGCTGGTCTAGACAATATTCCATCGGAAATAATAGTAAACGGTGGCGATTCAATTAGTGATTTAATGCACAGAATATGTTAAAATATTTGGGAAACAAGTAAATGGCCATAAATATGGACCAAATCAATAATAGTAACACTCCAGAAAAAAGATAATCTAACACAATGCACTAATTATCGCACTATTAGTCTAATCAACCACGCTAGTAAAAGTATGCTAAAAATAGCTAAAAATCATCTAGATCCACAAGTAGAGAAAATATTATCTGAATAACAAGCTGGATTTAGGAAGTACCGTAGAACGATAGAGCACATTTTCAATGTAAGTCTCATCTGCGAAAAACATAATCTTTAACAAAAAAAGCAGTACCATATATTCATCGACTTCCAAAAGTATTTAACAGAGTTTGGCAAAAGGGACTTTGGTCTTCAATGCAAAAAATTAATATTGACAGAAAGATAATTGATATTATCAAAAATCTATACGATAAAGCGAGTAGTGTAATACTGAGAAAAGGATTAATTGGTTAAGAATTTCCAACAAAAACTGGTGTTGACAAGGATGTCTACTCTCACCAACTCTGTTTAATCTCTTTTTAGAAGATATAATGCAAAACGCACTTTGCTGTCATAATGGAACAATTACAATTAACGGAAGACTAATTACTAACCTAAGGTTTGCTGATGATATTGACGGTCTTGCTGGTTCGGAAGATGAAATGATATCTCTAGAAAATAAAATATCAGAGGCAGCAAGTAAATTTGGTATGGAAATAAATCCAACTAAAACCAAATTGATGTTAAATGATAATACATGCAACCCAAATATCATAATCCAGAACGAACATATTGAGACAGTTAACCACTTCAAATATCTAGGATCAATAATTGATAAACAAGGTTCCAGAAAAGAAATACTAGCTATAGCAGTATAGGCAAATCAAGTATGCAGCAACCTGAAAGTAATATGGAATGACAGACACATTAGACTGGGATATAAGCTAAGGCTTATGAACTCTTTAGTGACATCACTCTTTCTATATGCATGTGAAACATGGACGCTAACTGCTGAACTAGAAACTAGGATAATAACATTTGAAATAAAGAACTTCCGCAAAATACTTGGTGTTACATATAAGGACAGAATAACAAATGACGAAATCAGAGCCAGAATATCGCTTACTAACAATCGTTAAACGACGAAAAATAATATGGTATGGTCATGTAACACGTTCAGAAAACATGCAAAACTAATCCTACAAGGACATTTAGAAGGACGGAGACGTTGTGGTCACCCTAAAAAGATGTGGATCGACAACATCAAAGAATGGACGGACAAAAGTTTGGTAGAAACCCAACGGATGGCCCACAAAAGGAGGGAATGAAAAATATGTGTTATGAAGAAGACGCGCCCCCACGGCTACCAAAGCTAAGTGACCAATATTACAAGGTTATATATATATATATATATATATATATATATATATATGTTATTTATATAGATTTAGAATGTAATTTTTGATTGGTTCATTTAATTATAAATGGATAAGCAACCATAAATATATATAACTTTTTTTTTTCCAATAAGCTGTATGATTGATGTTTATATATCCATTATATGTCTGTGAATTATAATAAGTAATTTTACTAACGTGAATATAATGCACATATATAACATAATTTAAATTAAATTTGGTTAAATTACCTTTCGATATTGCGGGGAAAAAATAAAAATAAAAGAACGATGTAACAGAAAACAATACCCATAAAAAGTAAGTAATATATAATAGTAATTGAAGTTAGATCGAGATAATAATGATGAATACAGAAAGAATATGATGGGTCATTTATAGATTAGTGGATGAGAGAATAACATAATCAGGTTTTATGACTAATTTATGGGAGTTAATAGAGTGGATAGTAGGGTGGACATAGTGATGGGCACCGATCCTTTTTTCCGATCTTTTACCGATCTTCTCTTTCTGACCCGATCCCGATCCAGGATCGTCGATTAATGATCCTGCCCATCACTGGGTGGATAGAGGTATTTCCATGAGTATATCCGGAATTTCTTAAAAGTATAGAATTTAGGGATGTTTAACTAAAGTTTCGGCGAAATATGTGATGTAATGTTGGTAGCAAATAGATGGAATTAGATTTTAAGAGTAGCTCATATATATAGTAGGTTTAAAAGGGTATCTTATTTATTAATTAGTAAGAGGAACATTATTTATATCATGGTGAGATTATTCTTATTTAAAATTAATATTGAGAATTTTCTACAGAATAGGCAATGCATTTTATTCAGAAAGTAGTGCATATTGAAGGATGAATAATACAATTTAGTGGATCAGTAGATGTAAGAGGAAATATAGGTTCATTAGGGAAGAACAGTGCTCGATGGATAATCTGGAGCATTAATTGGTGTTATCGTAAGATTTATAGAAATAATTTCCACATTTTTTATTCTGAAAAGGTAAAATAATTGTATTTTGTAATGGATTTGAGGTACTACATAAATGTAATTTATCATTAAAGACTAAACCTTAATATATTGAAGTATGGAGAAGATTTAATCATGTAGAAATAAATCATTAATAAAATCATCATAAATAATCATTAGAATAAAATAGTAAAAATAAAAAATAATTAAATATATTTAAGACTTAAGTCCAAACTTTTGAAGAATGTATCAATAGTTTATTAGCTATGAGTCATAATTGGATGTCTTTTCCATACTCAATTAATTAAGAGTTAATGATAGTAGTGGAATTTATAGGTGAAATGTAAATATCATAATCAAAATATGGTAGTGTATATTCAAAGTTGTTAATTAAATTATCAATATGGCGGATAGAATAGAGAGATAAACCTAGAAAAGACCAACATTTGATATCATGTAAAGATAAATGATTGATTAAGATATAAATATAGAAGATATAATAATAGAAATACTGGAATACTTTTTCACGGAGAAATAGGTTAGGAGATTTCAACTCCAATCCAGCGGTGCCCAGGTGATGGATAGGGAAATGACCTTCATATATGAAGGTTAGCTGCGAATATGTGAATGTTTTATTCAATAAGCAGTACCGAACCAAAATCAGAATGGTCCTTTGGCAAGACCTAGTACTCTGCAGCCACCCGTGCAGGGTTACGCAAATGTGTATGGAGTGGCGACCGCACATTTTTTATAGCCATCGAAAGTAAAAATAACACAACCAAAACATTCATCCCGCATCGATCGTCGCGCGGAACAAGGATCGTGTCCTACAGAACCACCTCATGCTGTAGTCGAAAAGTTAGCTACTGAGAAAAATAAAAATAAAAATAAAAATTTACCAAATTGTTGAAAACTTAGAAAACATTTAAAATCGGGACCATAAACACGCAAACACTTCAAAAAGTATGGAAAATACCAGAACTAATAGCCGCTGCTGAAAAAACTGGACAATAGGTTATAGGTATACAAGAACATAGATTTGTACACCTAGATATTGATATCAAAGAACATACATTCGGAAAATGGAAATAGCTAACCTGCTCTGCATGGAGAAATAGTATAAATGCTGCCATCGGTGGTGTTGGAATATTAATTAACTTAAGAGCTTATAATGCAATAAAAAGTATCGATATGATATCAAACAGAATAGTGGCAAACATTTCATGGGAAACCCATTGAAAACAGTATTATCATGCTATAGTCCAACAAATGTGATTGACCAAGAGGAAACAGAGATATGTTGATCTAACGTCTTACACAAGGCATATTCCACAAATAATGTACTAGTAATCGGAGGAAACTTCAATGCACACCTCGGCAAAGAAAATGGATACAAATATTCTTTTCACATAACTAAAAATCGAAATGGAAATATGCTTAAAAATGTCATTCATGAAAATAATCTGCTATGTTTGAATACACACTTTCAGAAGAGATCAACTATGGACACATACCTCTCCAAATAATTTTAAATCACAAATTGATTTTATAATCATCAATAAAAAATGGAAAAACAATGCAAAAAACTACATAGCTTACAATTCTTTCATAAGTTTAGCATCTGATCATCGTATAATTTCAGCCGAAATACTACTCTGTTTGAAAGCAAACAAAAAGAAATTATGTAATAATAAACCATATGATTGGACTAAACCGAAGCAAGATATTAATATCCGAAATAAGTTCGTAACTGAGGTTAAAGATAGATTTAAAATCCTCTAAGAATTTAAACCAATAGATGTAAGTGCAAATACAAGATATAACTATTTTGAGATAGCATGCAAAGAAGCTGCTGAAAATATAATCCCATTAAAACCGAAACTTATAAAGAGTCTACCATGGGAAACGCTGCTTATCTGTCAGAAACATGAACTTCTGCATCAGGCAGCAGAACTTAAAAGCATAGGTCCATCACCAAGAAACATAAAAAAATTCGTAGACACCAAAATATATTCACAAATATGTATCAAAAAGAACAAGAGGAATATATTACACGAAAGATCGAAATGTTTGAAGATGCAATCGTTCTAAAAAAGTCTGCACTCGCATGTAAAACAGTAAATGAAGTTAGTGGTAAGAAGAAGTCCAACAAAGCCAAACTTAAACCAATTCCGAAAAAGAACGCATAAATCTATGGCATGATCACTTTAAAGAATTACTCGGCAAACCAACATCAATTTCAACAAACAATGATATAAATGAAAGATCAGACCAATATATTACTAATCTAGATATCAAGACAGGATTATTCACCACTTATGAACTAACTAAAGCTATAAAAAGTATTCAAAATGGAAAAGTAATCAAAATGGAAAAGCGGTAGTGCTAGAAATGAAATACCAGCAGAAGTATGGAAACTAGAAGATTTTCAAAATGTCTTACTAGAATCCTGAAATTGTATATATTCACAAGAAAATTATAGAAATATGGAGAGAAGGATGTATACTACCTTTACCTAAAAAAGGAAATCTATCTCTAACAAAAACTATAGGGGAATAACACTCACATCAATTGAGGCCAAAATATGTAACCTGATGATCTTAAACCGAATTAGACCAGAAATAGATCCTATTCTACGTAAGAATCAAAATGGTTTCAGGAAAAATAGATCTACACCAGGACACATTTTAACAATTCGTCGTATATTAGAAGGTGTTCAATCAAAAAACCTACCATTATGACTTTTATTCATAGATTTCTCGAAAACATTCGATTCTATCAAACGAAATAAGATGGAGCAAATTCTGCAAATATATGGAATTCCAACAGAAACTATAGTAGCTATAATGATGCTGTATAGAAATACTCGTTCTATGGTTAGATATCCCGATGGTGATACTGCCTTTTTCGAGATTACCACTGGGGTACTGCAATGAGATATTCTTGCTCCCTTCCTGTATATATTATGTCTCGACTATATTCTTAAGACTTCTGTAGATATCATCGCAGAATTAGGTTTCACACTAACTGAACGACGAAGTAGACGTTATCCGGCCTACACATAACTGATATTGATTATGCTGACGATATAGCAATCACAACAAATGATATGAAAATGCAAATACTCTGCTACATCAAATAGAAGTAACATAAAATGAAATCGGACTAAGTATAAATACTGAAAAAACCCAATACATGAAATTAAATCAAAATTCTGACTCCGATGATATCACAATAAACAGCATAAATGGTACAATTATTGCAAAATTTGTAAATTTCAACTATATTGGGAGCTGCATCGGGTCAACAGAAAAGGATATTAAAATAAGAATTGCCAAAGCCTGGTCAGCACTAAATAGTATGCAAGAAATCTGGAAATCTAAGATGCCCAATGAAATTTTAAAATGAATTTTTTTCAGAGCGGCAGTTGAATCTGTACTAGTATATGGTGCCATATCATGGACTCTCACAGCTAATCTTGATGGGAAAATAGATGGAGCCTATACTATAATGCTCCGAGCAGCTCTAAATAAGACATGGAGAGAACATCTTACAAACAAGGAACTATACAGAAATATACACAACATATCAGTAGCTATACGCGAACAACGATTATGATTTGCAGGACATTGCTGGAGAAGCGAAGGCGAACTAGCAAGCGACTTACTACTCTGGCAACCATCTCATGACAAACGTTTTCGATGAAGACCGCCTTTAACATATATCGATCAACTGGTGAAAGATACTGGATGTAGAACCGAGGAATTACCAGCTGCGATGAAAGAAAGAGATAAATGGAAAGAACGTGTTAATAAATTGCCCAGCAAGCTCGACCTGGTATGGTAAGGTAAGTATAATAATATAAATATTATGATTTGGAGGTTAGGAAATAAACGAATCTGATACTATGTCAGATATGTTTATCGTAGTAAATATTCGGAGAGACTAATATATTATGGTCGATGTTAGCAAAAGAAGATACGATTTAAATGAGGATTACCTGTAAACAAGGTTTACCATTTCTAGAGACACTACTCTAAGATCATAGTAGGATGAATCCAGAAGTAAATAAAGCCATCACTATAACATAAGTCGTTTATTATGATAGATAGATTGGCGATAGAACGTCTTGATCTTGTAAAACCTTATTAGGGAATATATAAAGCACTCCGCTCCAAGTAGCCTCCTTCGATATGAGTAATGCATTTGATTCTATATCACACGATATAGTTATAAAGAGTTGTATTTGTGGAGGGATTTCAGAACAACATGTCAGGTATATTACGAACATGTATTCTAATAATACCACCAAATTGAGGGATATGGGGATTTGACATATGAGGATTGGAAGGAAAATCTCAGACATCATCAAGGTGC
Organism: Osedax fenrisi; assembly: GCA_964019155.1. Lineage (NCBI taxonomy): Eukaryota > Metazoa > Annelida > Polychaeta > Sabellida > Siboglinidae > Osedax > Osedax fenrisi. The sequence goes on along the minus strand of OZ025240.1, from coordinate 53,456,145 downwards.
GACGTGGTTTAAACAAGGATATCCGCTATGTGCATTATTATTCAACCTAGTCATAGATTATATTATGATTGATCTGGATATTAGCTTGGGCACCAGTATCAGCCATGATATATTAATTATTTCGCCTTTGCGCATGATCTAGTCTTGCTGAATACAAAGAGAAGGTGGATGATGAAATAGTTTGGGAGTAGAAATAAGAAATTACCGGAATTTTGTATTATGCTTAACCCCCAATACGCGTATCACTATTATTTATCAGAGATGTGAACAACAATAGTTGGGGTGAACAACAAAGGGAATCTTAATACTAGAGGAATGAAAAAAGTTGCAAAGATAGTTGAGGCTCCCGAATGATAATTCACTAAGTGAACTTCATAATAGAATACATGTATTCTATAGTGATGGCTGCTATCAGAAGGTATAATTGGGTGAAAACTTGAAGGTTTAGGACGACCGAGTTATGATTACATTACATAAATAATACTCACTTAAGAAGTGGCACGTCGTTCCGAATCTGAAGGAATAGAGATCACGAGTTGTAAAGATGTGAAGAGAACCCGGTACGGAAGTATGAAATACGATACCACATCCTCACGAAAGTGTAGCAACATGATTCGTTGTAAGAAAAACGTGAAGAGGGAAGTTTAAGGAAACATATGATATAGTATATGTTTCTTATAAAGGTCGGTATATCGTATATGTAAATAGACGTATAATCTTTATAAATAATACAACATAGTTAAATCATATTTAATTTTAGATTTATAGAGAATGCTGCAAGAAAATAATTCATTCAATTTTTTAATATATTGAAAATATTTATAATAATAATAATACAAATATTTATTAGAAGAATTTTAATAATTTTTTTCTATTAATTTACAATGATATTTATATAATGTTTTCTTTTAAATGGCTTCAAATTAATATAAATATTTTCTGTTGGTGTTGCCCATTAACATATTGGATTTATATAGGATGTATATATCCAATAATTATAAGGTTATATATTGATACAAATATCATATCAAGGGTATTACTATTATAGATGGTGTGAAATATGACTTAAAACACGATAACATTTAAATCAACATTAAGAATAACGAAATATAATAGAACATTTTGTAATAAACAGTATTTAACTACATTAAGTTATTATATTTTAGATTATTTGGTATAATTAATGTATTTATAGTATATATATATATATATATATATATATATATATATATATATATATATATATATATACTATAAATACATTAATTATACCAAATACATATATATATATATATATATATATATATATATATATATATATATATATATATATATATATAGTATATATATAGTATATATATAGTATATATATATATATATATATATATATATATATATATATATATTTGGAAACAATATTTTTTTTAACTTTTTTATTATCATAATCTAATTTGATTATTATGTATGTACACTCATTTTATTAATTTGTATATTTCATTATTTCCATTCATATATTAATTTCATCCAAATGATTATAAAAGATATAAATTATATTTATAACACCAATTTAATTATTTTTTCGATTATAATCTATAAATGTTAAGATAAACAATTAATTTTAATTATTTAAAATATATGCATATATATATATATATATATATATATATATATATGTATGTGTGTGTGTTGGTGTGTATGTGTTGGTGTGTATGTGTGTATATATGTATGTGTTTGCGTGTGTGTGTTTATATGGGTAGGTATGTTTAGATAGCTAACTTTCAGTTATCAATATTATTTCGCAATCTTCATTCTATCAAAACTATTGTGCAGGTCAAATTCCAATTCACTAGCGGTTATATAATCATCAGTTTCGTAATTATCATTTCTCTTATCGCTACTCGTGGATCTAGATGAATTCCTTTTGCTACGTATATTATCCACACTCCTATTACTCCTTTCATTCCTAGCACTCGTTCTGTTTCTACTATCTTTGTATTTGTACCGATCACATGATTCCATATCGCTATCAGAACTACGACTGCCACGTTCGCTGTAAACATCAGCTTCTCGCTGGTTACTCTCGGAGCTAGTGTAGCTCTCATCGAAGTAGCTATCCGTTTCGTAAGAGTTTCTTCTCGTATACCGATTGTTATTGTAGTTATCCTGTTCGCGAACTTCTACGTAAACGTGATCGTCGTAGTAGTCGCTTTCTTGATTAGGTCGGCTCTCCTCGCGATATCCGTTATTGGAAGCGGCGTCCATGTTTATACTGACGTTAAACTTACTGGCCAGTTTCATTATTTTCTTGTGCGCGTTTTTGATCTGCGTATTGATATCGTCATCCGAAGAACACAGGCTATCCCGAGCACATCCGGTGTCGCTCTCTACGCGAGAGTACTCCCCGTCGCTCTCCATCACCCGTCTATCCCTTACTTTGTATTCGGGAATCTCGCGAACGTAGTTGTCGAGGTGGTCGTACCGAGGGGGCGTGGCTTGCGCGGTCTCGTTATCGTTGGTGACGCGATCCCTTCGGTCGCCTAGTTCTATATCGTTAATTCGGCTGTTCGGTTCTATCACTATGATCTCGTTGCTGCTGTTGCGATTACTAGCGATGGGGTACGCCGTGTCCAGTCTGTGGTTGATACGCGCGGCCGACGGGTTTATCAACGAGGCTATGTCCATATCGAGAACGACTTTATCTATGACCGCGTTTCTGCCCAGGTCTTTTTCTATTTCGTAATTAGTACCGTGTCTGGTAAGTAGAGCGTAGTTATTATTATGTGAAATAATACTTTATATGTATATTATCATCAATATATTATCGTCAATATATTACTATATATATAAATATATATTAATGAAATATGTATACATAACTTTAATGATATATTTATATTTAATATAACTTCAATTAATATTAATAGTTAATCTATTGTATATATATACTAATTACACTTTTATTTAGTAATGTAGTTAGATTTTACCGATAGGTTCACTTTATTTATTAACTATAGTTAATATATATATATTTGTTTGTCGAGTTCAATCAGAATATTACATGAAGTCAATATATACTATATATAGAGGATATTATCTAGTAGATATTATAATACCAAAACGTGAAAAAGCGAAATTATTCAAAGGCAGTTTATGGAATTTTTTCATTTTAATCTTTTTAGATAAAATATTTTATTTGCATTAATATTTTATATATAGGATATAATACATCTCAAAAAAACCTATAAGTATACCAACAAAAATGAATATGATATTAAATATTTATAACTTTCATTAGATAATACCTATAATTCTAATTTATTATTTTATATTCCATACAATATTACAAATAATATACATTATATCGTATTTATTACCTATATAATATAATATAATAATATATATATATGTGTGTGTGTGTGTGTTTGTATATTAAAGATATGTATATTTACTAAACCTATTAACTCTTGTAATTATCTCCATATCATCATCGTCAACATTATATTTTCGTATAATTTTCCCTTTTTCTTCTCTCATTCGTTTCATAGTGTTATCTTCTATAGTATAATTACATATCGGTCTTTTATCTTCAATTTGTATGTGGTTTTCTATCTTACCACGTCGTACATCGTCTAGTGTTCGAGTTATATAGTCTTCTTCAATAACAGGATATCGTTTGTCTACACTATTGATCGAAATATTACTCGATATAACGCTTTCTGGAGAAATGTTCAATTTCTTTTGGTATCGACTAATATAGGACGATAAATTTTCACTGTCATCTCCTTCAGAAATTCTATCGAATTTATCTTCTTGTTTTCGGTGATTATTCGTAATCGTTTTCTGTGTCCTGTTACGATTACCGTATGTTCTTGTATACGTTTCGCACGAATCATATTCATTCTCATTTGTATAAGTGTATGCATCACTATCCGATAGCTTATCAACTTCAGAACTATCGTAAGGTTGTTTATATGCTTTTATACCGCACTTCTTATTATTATAATGTTTTCTTTCATTTATATTATCATGCTTATTTTCATATCTGAGATGTTCCCTCGAATCATTATATTTAGATTCCACATTATCACGTGTCTTAGTGTTGATTTTTTGTTTTCTTTCACTGTGTTTATTTCCTATAGGTTCTTTGCTATATGTTGGCTTACTATCGTACGAATCGTAATAACCATTAATCATCCTTGATTTAGTAAGCAGTTTCACGTCTGCTGTTTCATCCGATACGTAATTACTAAACTCGTCCGAAGTATTTTCGTATTCACTTGAAAAATTAGAATCATATTTATTTACATATGAATATTCATCACTGGTAGCGCCACCTTTCGGTAATCGTTTATCGTTATCGTATCTAGATGTATGCGTACTTTTAGGATTGTGTATATGCTTACTGCGTTTAGCATCATATCTTTGAGCATTACTATTTTCTTTTCGCGTATACTCTTCTATTAGATCTCTATTTATGGAAATTGATTCTCTCTCTATCCGACGACTATTATGTTTAGACGATTTTCTATTATTGTAATCGGTGTAGATGAATTGATTTCTTCTACTATGAACACTAGATGTTGATCTATCGTATTTTCTAAACTTGTTCGTCTGTCTTATTTTTAATATATCGGATTTATGAGAATGTCCTCTATCATATGTATAGTCATCGATTTCTCGTTCTAAATCAGGTATTTTTCTTAATCCCGAGTTTATATTTAAAGTTTTCTCCAATGCTGTTACTTCAGCTATTTTCTTAATTTTCTCTTCATTATCATTTATATTTTGTTGACAATTTACAATAGCATTATCGCTATTATGTTCATTCGTGGATTTTGTATCGATCGTTTTCCTATTTAATTTCTTATTCAATTCTTTTAGTAGGAAAACAGTATCCATACTATCGCCAACCATCGGAATCTCATTTTTTTGTTTTTGTTTCTCTTCGATCATGCCAACAATATTACTTCTATTATTATCTAGCCACGTTTCGCACTTATCAGTAGAACTTCTCGTGATTGCTTTATATGGTATTTTTTCACTTTTTACTATACTAGGATATGACGGTAACTTCGGAGTTGCGCATTTGACATCGTTAATTTCTAATTCGTTGTAATTATCATTGTTACTTACTTTCGTCTGACAATCGGATGAAATATCAACCTCTTTTTCAGAAAATTTCGTAATATTATTATTTTTAGTGAATGATTTCTCGCCGCAGCTAATTTTAGGAAGTACTGGTTTAGAAATAATCTGTCGTCCAGACTGCTTTTGAGGCATATTAACGTGGTTGTGTTCAGTGACGCGTGACTTTTCAATACATGTATCTCCATCCACGGAACTATCCAGACTAGCGGAAGGTATTCTTCTTTGAGAATGATTAGTTTTGGTTCCTTTCATAATATTTTGTACTTTTCTGTAATAATTATGTCATATATATATATTTATTTATGTGATATACATAATTACTTAATACATAAAATGTACATTAAATTTAAATTATTTAATATTGGATTAAAAATAAAATAACCATAATAACTAAATAATAATTATATATATATATATATATATATATATATATATTAAAATACAACGATTGAAATAAGGATTACAATTTAAAAATATATTTTTATTTTATTTAATTCTAGAGAATGGTACAAAATATACAAAAATTTTAATATTTATTTCAACTATAATTAACTATTTATATATACAGTTATTTAAATTAATATAAAATATATATTTACCTTTTATTACTTCTAGATTTACGACTTCTATTAGACTTATCTCTGCGATTCTAAATATAAGTGATACATAATTTATAATATTTAAATATTACGTAACTATTATATATACTATGTATTTATAGATACTTATATATAATTTATATATGTTAATTAAAAAATTAATATATGAATATATACCATATTATACATATATTTCAATATATATCATAATAATAATAATTTATTATAATACAAATAATATAGAAGTTTTTTGTTAATAATCGTATAATAAATATAAATAAATTAAATATATTTTGTCCGTCTAAATGAAGATATACCTGTATTATATTATTACCCCGCAGATATATATATATATATATATATATTAAATTATTGTAATTTTAAATATATATATTAAGCAAACTCGGTAATTTCCGGTATCCATATTATCACAAGTAGTGTCGTCATTATAAACATTCGGGTAATGGTCTATTTAAATTAATTAAGTAAAGTATTATATATCACTAAAATAAAAAATATAATTAATATAATCAATATATGCATGCACACATAAAAGAACACATACATATATATATATATATATATATATATATATATATATATATATAATACATTAATATAGTTATTATAATATATATAGTTGTATTTATAAATATAAATATTAGTAATATTATAAATTAGTATAATTTATATATTATGTATATTTGTATTTTAAACTTGATATAATTTAGATTTTTATAATGAATTTATGTGCCGGCATATATATAGGCCTATATATTATATATTAAGTTACCTGGGTTATTAATAGTATTATTGAAACCATTATTTACTTGATGCTGATATATATCTCCCATTGCTTTATTAGACTAAATAAATGAATTCATAAATATTAATATTATTTCTATAATATATATATATATATATATATATATATATATATATATTGATAGTTACACAAAATGTATCAATACATGTTGTGATCAACTTAGTCACATCGTAAATTAAAATGAATAATTATATATTTATAATGATATATATGTGTAGTTTATATTATTGAATGCATATATATTTGTATAGGTTTGTTATCAGACTAATACATGATATTATAGATACGAAGAAATACATAATACCTAACGTCGACTAGATGTTATATATTTATATTATTTACAAATAATATATATATATATAGTAACCTGATTGGCGTAGTATTGAGGTTGTCTACTCGCATAACTATGATCCTGGTGTCCGCAGTTCCCACGTCCTCGCCGATAATCCATGTGCTGCCATTGTGGCACGCCATTCTGCATGTCAGTATCCCCGTAAGCATTGCCATTGTGAGAATTATAATTACTATAGTTGTTTCGAGTACCTATATGAAATAAAGTATTATGTTTTCATTAAATTATCAATAATGTTCAATTTTCATTTATTATTGTTATATACATAAATAACAAAATAACTTACAATGTATATATTCATTTATATGTATATTTTGTACATTATTAAAGTAGAGTAATGAAACACGTTTTGATATTTTATCTTTAATAAATATAGGTATTTAAAATTTATTAAATGAATTTTTAAAATTAAAGCTAATAATATATAGAATTTACTTATGAAAATTATAACACTTATGTGAAATCATGTAAATCGATTTTGTATACAAAGCACGAACAGCTCCACACATATGCATATATGTGCATACATGTGTGTTTTTATTTCGGACGAATGTGTTATTTATAATGTAAATTCATATTAAATTATACACTTTTAAAGTATATACAATTATTTTAAATTATAATTGTGATGAATAAAATTAAGTATCCATTAATAGTGTATAATAAAGCAATATGACAGTTTGTTTTTAAATGATATACCTATATATGAGGTGAGTAGAAAATAATTTATATTGCATATATTTTAATAGAACAATTTAAAATTGTTGTTATATAAAAACCGCGAAAAACCTACTAATATGTTAGTGATTTCGATACTACTGCTGGTAGCGGGTATCATCAGGGATTCATATCAATTACATTAGGTAGAAATTAAGTATTACATGTTTGATTCGCAAATATTTGATATATATATATATATATAATTTACCGTTATTCGCTACTATACTTGAAACATTGTAATCATATTCGTAACGATTTTTCTTCGGCATATCGAAGTTATTGTATGATGCATGTTGCGGTTGTCTATATTCATATCCGGTTCTTCTCTGATCATGGTAAAAGTCATTTCGTCGTTGATAATTCTTAGATGATTCGTATGACGTATTCACACCTCTGTAGAATCTCTCCTCCGCATTATCATAGTTATATTGCATGTTTGAAACCGGCATTTGCTACAAAATGTATAGTTATCAGTACTGAATATTAATTATATATATATATATATATATATATATATATATATATATATATATATATATATATATATATATATATATATATATGTATATATATGTATATATAAATATATATATATATAAATAATATATAATATTATATAAAACTAACGTGCTGTGCATTATTATTAGTGTTTCCCCTCATATTATCTTCTTTGATAGGTTGGTAATGTGGATTATGTTTCCCTGTAAATATATATATATATGATAGAATCCAATTATTTAAAAATAAATATGTTTTATAACTATTAACGAACTTGAATTTTTTGAGGGTTCTAATCTATTTTTATATCCATAGGATTCCGCGAGCTTTGTATCGCAGTTCAATTTAAATTTATCAAGTATAGTCCTGTGTTGATTTACGACTCCCTATACATTTTGTAAATAACGTTAAAATCGTAAATTATATTTATAGTAAAGTATAAATAATATATATATATATAGTATTCTACTAAATATTATTAGATGGGTTCAATTAAATATATTGTATATGTATACATATAACATATATTTAATTGAACCCATCTAATAATATTTAGTAGAATACTATATATGTCGTATATGACAATATATCTAAAATTACAAATGTATTATATTGGCTACAAATTTCATAATAATTATATATATATATATATATATATATATATTTATATGTATGTATTATATATTATATACTATATTTTATATGTTATATATGTTATATGTAAATTAAATTGACATACCGGAGAAACGTTAAATTGACGGTCCCCGCCTGCATTATTGGGCTTGTTGTAGTTTACTTTGTTTGCGGAATGTTGGTATGTGTGCCGATTAGTCTGTTGCTGACTAGGATACTGTACGGGTGCACAGTGTACGGGTGCACGTGTACTTGGGACGTGGGCTTTCTGCATGTGTCCACGGGCCACATTGGGTGGCTTATTCGCATATTGTGGGGGGTTACCCGTTCTAATATTTGACTATTTTTTGGGAGTAATTATTTAACGATACTTAATATTCTTTTACAATATATATATATATATATATATATATATTTATAAATACGATATGTATATAAAAATTATATACCATTTAGTTAGAAAAATACATACCTATCTATATTAAAATATAAAAAATAATTACAATTGTAAACGTATTATATTTTGTATTATTCTTTATTGTTAGCATATATTCTTTAAACAATGGCTTAAAGTAATTGTAATTAGTCTTACATAATTTTAATATCTAATAAATAAAAGTATTTAAATCGATATATTGAGATATTTATGTAATGAAACTAATTACAGAAAATATATAGGATATAACTGAATTTAAGTTTATGTTCTTAGAGATTACATAGGTATTAATATAATATTTTAAATTATTAATTAGACTGACAATAATGATATATTATAATATTATTAAATGGAAATATCGTGTATAAGGGTATACACTACGGTATATATATACCGTATATCAATCTATAGATGATTATGGAGTGAATTAAAATATGTTCGGGTAATGATAGATAGAGGAAATATGGTTATATTTGTAGAAAAAGTTGTTTATAATGATATTATTATAATTGTATTTAAGAGAAATATTTAACTGTATATATGATTAATAGAATGATAAAAAATATGTTGGTTATCAAATATAAAATGTAAGTTTATATTATATGTTTAGCATAGATTTTAAGTTTATTCTGTAATTTATATAGTTGTTATTAATATATAACGTACTTTAATTATTCTTATAGGATATAATTCGAATATAAATATATAATATATACGTTATATTTATAATATGGTTATATAGTCTATACATTATATAAATAGATCAAACCTTGTTATTATTATACATATTTCTCTGTTTATTATGTCTTTGTTCTTTGGTTAGATCAACCTATATATAATGATAACACTATTATAATATCATATATATTTGATATATATGTTTAGATATATCTATATGTAGATTTAAGTTTATATAATAATAATATAATGTAAATAATTCAGCATCGCATGAAGTATAATGAAAAATAAGAAAATTTATATTATGTTTAATATTTAAAAAAATAAAGAAACTAGTTATTTTTTCATATATGAATCATATAATATCATATACAAATCATATAATATGATACAATAAATTAATATTCATAATGATACTAAAGCATGCTTTAGGTGCACCTAATAATATTATAATATATATAAAACATTAATGAATACGGAATCATAAGTGGAGGAAGTTGAGAAAATCAGATGATAAGTAGGGAAAGTGGACACCTATAGGTGTTATTATAATACGGACACTTTAACAATAAATGGTCTTAACATTTTATGACTTAATATTTATATCCAAAATTTACAATGTATTAATATTATATGATTATAGATATTATTATGATTTTAAAATTGTACTTAATATTTTAATTCCATAGATAACGGGGGTGTCCGTATTTTGTACCCATTTCCGAATACGGACACCCTATATACCACTATATAAACTATATATTATTTATGAACCAATCAGATATATCACAATTACATTATTTATAATTGATTTTATGAATAATATAAATATAATTTAATTAGTTATTAATTTATTAATTAATATTACAATTTAAGTATTTAAATAATAACAATTTTAGATTTAGCTTCATGTGTGATATAAATATTATAACGAACGCGATTTTTCTGAAAATCAGAAACAATGTGCGCTGATTGGTTATAGGGTGTTCGTATTAAGACATCTAAAGTTTTCGTATTAGGGATTTATATAACCTCTAGATATATGCTTATACCTTAATTAATATTTGATAACAAATATAATATTTATGTATACATTGTTTAGAATACTTTAAATTTTAATAATATATTGTTATGTTTTATATCGATACATTTTTATATTCTTGAGAAGGTTTAAGTTCTTAAGTTGCCATTTTCTTCATAAATTTAAAAACGTAATAACAAATTCAGTTTATTGGATATATCAGCACTATTTTGAATAATACAAAAATAAAAAATACTTATTTAGACTATTTATATAATTATGAATATTTTACATTACAATTTTTGTTGTAAGATTTATGGTTTCTGAGATACCGAGGGTGTCCGTATTCGGTTACTTTCCACTACATTAAAATAGTAAACATTATAATAAATCAGTACATTCATAGCTATTATGTATAAATAGCTTATAAGCTTGTTAAATACACATAATATGCTTAGAAGATGGATGGGTGAACATAATACACATACCTTGTATTGTTCGGGCAACTTGTTATTGGTGCTTGAATAATCGGAGCTTACATCTTCGAGATGTTGCGTCACACTAAGCGGGTATGTATTGTGTAATATATTATCTAATATTAATAATACACGTAATCATCGATAATTACTAAATGTACTTGATCATGTTAAACATTATTGAAATAGAATATATATATATATATATATATATATATATAATATATTATAATATATTATATATATACATAACTGACTATGACTAACTGTGTTCTGAAACTATTCATACTCCTCAATACATCGAGAGGTTTACTGGTGTTATTTGTAAACGGGCCTTTTGGTAAACTGTATATTACATAATATTCGTTTATATTAATGATATACATAATAATAATTACAAAGTCAAACATAATTGTTATACAGTTCCATAATTGATAATATAATATATTTGTTAATTTTATTCTAATCATATAAATATAAGTATAGATACTATATATATATATATATATATATATATCTTATCTATAATCATTATACTATTAATCAAACTATATATATAAATTGTCATATGTTAATAGAAAAGTTAACTTTAAATAGATATATCTATATATATAGATATTTAATTGTTAATGACTAAATGTATATATACATAATACATGTATACATATATTTTATATGTAGGATCTATACATAATACATATATAATACATATTATGATATTAAATAAAATATTTAAATTATATTTATATTTTATGTACATGAGTATGAGTTAGAATTCTTTATTTGTAAAATATACTTAATAATTACATATAAAATAGTAATATTACATCACCTCAAGGGTGTCTTTACCACTATAAACCAGAATACAAAATATATTGATTTAAACAAAATTCAATATCATTTAGATATATGTTATATGTAATGTATGTTAATATTGTGCATTCAATAGGAGTATTCTATAGAGATAAATATAAAGTATACTTTATATTTTGACTACACAAAAAGTAATTAAATATTTATTATAATATTATATGCCTGATTTTTTTTTATTGATACTTGTAAATAATAATTTAAAAAATAGTTTAAAAAAAACTATCATTTCGGCGATTAGACTATGGGTCAAAACATTAAGCTGACGATAACATTAATAACACAATATATATTATTATTATTATTAAATAGTTTATTGACTAACAAAACATTATATGTTTATCGGCGTCATATATAATAAAATAAAAATAAACAAAAAATAATAGTAAAGAACGAAAACTAGAACAATACATAATAACGAGAACAATGATATTAAATGGAATTACAAATAAAGAAAATATTTATATAATTTACGTTTAAATAATGACTCAGATTTAGTATATCAGTTGGTAATAAGTTCCAATATTTTGGTGCTGCAACAGCAAATGCTGATTCAGAAAATCTCGTAGAAGTAATTGGTTGGTGTAGAACCATTGTGGATCCAGAGCGGCGAGGTCGGGAGTCGGAACGAATTGATATTAACGTAGCGAGATATTCGGGAATAGATCGTTAAATGGCTCTTTGCATTATGCACAGGAGACGAAACTTGTATTGAGAATGAAACGGAAGCCAACCAAGAGAAATCATCAGAGATTTAATCGAAACATCCATACGACGTTTGAGCTTGTACAGTATTCTAACCGCACGACGTTGAATATTTTCAAATCTGTGCATTAAATAAAGTGGGATAGTAGTATATAATGAGCAACAATAACGAAGTCTACTGAATACAAGGGAGTCGAGTAAACACTTCGTTAAGTTATAAGTAAGTTTATTACGTGTCTTTCTAATATTGTAAAGATAAAAAATATATGTATATATAATGCTAATGATATATGGTTTATTAGGCACTAAAATAGAGTCATGTATAAGACCCCTTCGCTCGTGCGGGAAGAACAAAATAATAAGATAATAATACGATAACAATTTAATAATATACGTTGAATATAACACGATACCAAAATAATAAGTTGGATGATTTAATGATTAGAGGTAGAGAGAAAAGAAGAAGTATATAAAAAAATAGAAATGTATATTTTGTATAGATGATATTATACTTATTTAGTGACTAACACTTGGTTGATATCCTCTATAAGCGTATTGTTGTCGAATGTTCTCTCGTGCACAGATTTCGAGGAATTCTCTAATAGTTTTTTAACTTCCAACAATTCTGGTTTAGGTTGTTCTGTAAAATGTGTTATATATATGGATGTGTGTGCATATATCTATACACATATATATATATATATATATATATATATATATTCGTGTGTGTTTGAGTGTGATTAACTATAAGACCTACGAACCATATATATAACAACTATCCGGCAACTGTTTGGTAGCTAGCGGGTTCCTGATTTCGCTAAGACGTCTGTTGTTTCCGAATTCAGTGGTGATCAGGTGGTTTCTACTTGACGGCTGATCTCTATAGGAATCCCTGATTAGAAATAAGTTAACTTATACAAATATGTGTATAATGTTGTCTATATGGATTGTTGTAAAGTTAAATATCTGGAATAATTAATTATACAATTATAGATGAATACTATATATATATATACTATATATTATATAGTATATATATATGCACACAAACCCGTACGATTCACCGTGCTGTTCGTAGTGTTGTCCGACGACGTTACCCTGATTCAGGAGGGCGTGGTTCCTGATGGCTTCACCGGAAGTGTCGGAGGTACCGGTGGTCAAACGGTCAGTGGGGGTGGGGCCTGGTTGCCTATCTACTCCATTGTGGTATTGGCGGATACGCTGGGTCTGGTTCAACGCAGGGTTAGCCAATCGAGTCACGCTTCCCTATGTGCGAGCGTGTATGTGATCGTGCGTGTGTAGGTGTGTGTGTGTGTGACACACTGTGTATTGCTGACGTGATGTAGGGTGTACCATGTTTTGTATATACACTATATTATTATGTGTGTGTTATTGTAGAATATATATATATATATATATATATATATATATATATAATATAAAGCATAGTGTATATACAACATAATATAGTATTAATATACTAGTGATGTAAAAAATCTAAAGCATAGATTCAATCTTAGTCTAAATTACCTAAAGTAACGTCTCGGGCTCGTTTAGTTAGAGTATTATATCGGCTCGGACTCGGGCTCGTTTTTTCCGAAAATGAAAGTATCGGCTCTGCATAAATAACCTAAAGTTTTGGCTCTGAATTAAAAAACTTGTCATTATTTACATCACTAGATGAAATTTAGCCGCCAATATTTTGTTTACGTGATTTAAATATGAAATATATAAAAAAGCGGATTAAAATAAAACTTCTACAAAATTATCATTTCGGCTACATTATGTTTTATAAGAGTTTCAACTCGGCTCATTTGTCTAAAGTCTATAATAGGTTCGGGCTCGTTAGGCTAAAGTATAGGATCGGCTCGGGCTATCTTTCTTTTCGAAAATTAAAGTCTCGGCTCGGCATCAATAACAAAAAGTCTTGTTCAGATTTTAAAAGTCGGTATCATTTATATCACTAGTATATATCACTATATTATTCTATTGAATATAGTCATCAATAACATATAAATAGTATAAAGTGTATGGATTATACGACATATATTTATTATATATAATATATATATATATATATATATATATATATATATATATATATATATATGTATGAGTATGTGTATGCGTTCGTGTGTATACGTGCGTAATATAGTATATATTATAGTTATATTATATAGTATATAATAGTTTATACTATATAATGATAATGATATAGTTAAGTTAGAGTATGTATTATAATTTATAATATTTTTTCATATTATTGTATAATATATTATATAATATAATATATTACCTCACCTTACCCGCTCGGAAATGTTTTCATAGCTCGACAATATAATATATAATATAGTATATACTATAATACACACTAGTATATACTAGGAGGTGTGCTAGGTAGTGTTCGCTAACCTTAGACTTAAGTCTTTTGTTTGTAGCGCTTCGACCGTAAGAACTCTCGTTGGGCAGAAGATTGCCTTTCTCGTAGGCGTACAAGTTCCTCTGGAAGTTTTGATTGTAGCTCATCTCGTATATAATGTGTATACACTAGACTAGTAAACTGTAATCGGATTCTCTTACGTAGAACGTATGAATGTTAGCAAGTTATTTAGAAATGAACGAGCGAACGAACGAGCGATAATTACTAAATGCGAAATTATTTCACAAACGAAAATTCGATTTCAATAATTAAAACGATTTAAAATCTCTCGTATTTTAATCGCCGATTTAGATTCAACACCTACCCAATCTCTAATTAATTTAATTTGATATCCGAAACACTACTGTATATCCGGTACATCCGCACCCCCAACCACGTGACATCACCGTTTAGGTACACTCGTACTTAGCCACCAGCATGCACCCGGATTACGAGAAGAAACAACGCGCGTTGGCCAACCAACTAATGCCCAAGCCCGTGCGCAATGTAGCCATACTAACCAACTTCAGCGACGACGAACAAATCGAAGTCGAGATCCCCTTGGACGAATACGCCGAACCCCCTCGCGAGTTAGACGAAAGCACCTACGCCGACTGCCTGACCCATCTCAGCAACCACGATAAGCTGCGTAAATACGTGCAGGCAACCGCCGTCGCAAGCAAACCGCTGACCCTAGCTGACCTCGACGCCGTTACCGCCGTGACGCCGAGTCCGGGCACCGCAGCCGTTAAGGTTAATCTGGCGGACGAGTACAGGATCGATCTGAGCGAGGACTTCCGTAAGGTGAACAAGAACCCGCACTTCGTACGCTTCGACGAGTACAGGGTACACGAAATAAAGGTTTATACACACAAACATGTATATATATATAATAGCTATTATTACAATCCTAGGATTGTAAATAATGTTAACTTAAATAATACCAATTGGTAATATAACAATTATATTCATATAATTTAACATGTGATACATTAATTGAACTCGTTTCAGTTAAAAAAGGAACACGAATACGAATATTACAAGGACGGCGTTCGACACGTAGATGATGATTCATCTAACAGCTCTTTAGACGAAGGGGATAGTGCCCACTATAATCCGGTTCCGGATAATTTGACTAAAGGGAAGAGGGTGAAACCACTACAATACGAAGTTAAGGTTTTATGTCTTGTATGTTATTATATTTAATATAAATTATATATTATAAATCATAAATTATTTTAGTTATTAGTAAATAATATATATATATAGAACAAAATCAATAAGAAATGAAATTCATAAGTAATATATATAGATATTATTATAATATGGATTGTAATATTAATGTTAATTATAATTTACTATTTATAATTTATAAAACTAAATTTTATAATAAATGTTATAAGAAATTATTTAATTATACTAATATTAAAAAATCTATGCCATACACTTATGTATGATCATTATATGCACTCATAGTCAGTGATGGGCAAAGATACTTTTTTGGCTGGATCGGCGATCCCGATCCCGATCCCGATTTTATTTATATATTTATTTAATACGATTTTATGTCATGTTTCGTAACAATACATATGTGAATGTAATATGTATTATAAATTATTAATAATTGTAAATAATATGTGGTAGGGGAAAATAACCTAATACGGACACTTTAACAATAAATGGTCTTAACATTTTATGACTTATTATTTATATTCAAAAATTACAATATATTAATATTATATAATTATAGATATTATTGTGATTTTAAAATTGTATTTTATCTTTTAATTACGTAGATAACGGGGGTGTCCGTATTCGGTACCCATGTCCGAATACGGACACCCTGTGTTATAATACGTACACCATATATAACACTAGATAAATTATATATTATTGATGAATCAATCAGACAAATCACAATTAGCTTATTTATAATTAATGTTATGAATAATGTATTCTAATGTAATCAGTTAATAATTTATTTATTTTTATTATTTTTTTAATTAATAATACAAAATTAGTATCTCAATAATAACACATTTTAGAATTAGCTTTATGGTGGTATTAATATTATAACGCACGCGATTTTTATGAAAATCAGAATAGTTCATACGCTTCGCGCTAATTGGTTATATGGAGTCCGTATTAAGACATCTAGAGTGTCCGTATTAGGGATTTATATAACCTCTAGATATATGCTTATAACTTGATTAATATTTGATAACAAATATAATATTTATGTATACACTGTTTAGAATACTTTAGATTTTAGTAATATATTGTTATGTTTTATATCGATACATTTTTATATTCTTGAGAAGGTTTAAGTTCTTAAGTTGACATTTTCGTCATAAATTTAAAAACGTAATAACAAATTCAGTTTATTGGATATATCAGCACTATTTTGAATAATACAAAAAAAAAATACTTATTTAGACTATTTATATAATTATGAATATTTTACATTACAATTTTTGTGGTAAGATTTATGGTTTCTGAGATACCGAGGGTGTCCGTATTCGGGCACTGTCCGTATTCAGTTACTTTCCCCTATTAATATATTGTATTATATTTAAATAATAAGTCCATTGAATTAAGTATCCTAAACCTATTTATTGAATATATCATATAATCTATATAATATAGTGAATTAATATACAATTTATTTATATAAATGCATTGAATTCGATACAAATATCTACTCATTGTATGACGTAATTATAGCCGCCGGAACTAGTTTTTCCCAGGGTGGGTTTTAAGAATTAATTTATCAACTAAATACTAGAATGTCAATATTTTAAAATATATCTTGTAACATATAGAATAGAGTACAAATTATGATTTATTTTAAATGTTAAAACATATAATTAATATTATACTTAGTTAATTAACAAAATATGAAATCCATAATGAACATATCTAGAATATTTTAAATAAATATGTATATTATAACAAGAATAAATCCCAAAATAGTTTATATATTTATTATTTTATACTTATAAAATTGTTTCTATAATTATTTTTTTGGCAAAATTCTTTTATCAATTTATTGTTGTCAATAGAATCTAATATATCCTGATGTTCATTGCAGATAGCCAATATGTTTATTTTTTCTGTGTGATTTGTGACCTTAACCACGTCTTCAATCTTCTTAACATTAACATTAACATAGAAAAGCTTCTCTCACAGGATACTGACGTATTTGGTTGTACCAACAATAAATTTATTAATTTTGTTGTTTCTATAAAAATAATTAATATTAAATTAATAAATATATAAGATAATATATATATATATATATATATATATATATATATATATATATATATATATATATATATATATATATATATTCTATATATAAATATTATATAATATATATATATATATGTAGGATATTAGTACATATTAGTACATACCTAAAAATAATTCGTTTAGGCAATCTTTTGCATTGATCATATTCTCTACTGAATCTTTTAAATATTGCGAATTGAAATGGTTCTTGAACATATGTAGTTCGAGTTTTAAAGCTTGATCACTTAATTCAGGATATTTATTTATCTGAAAAATTAATAAAATATAATATAGAATATTGTATTTGTAGTTAATATAGTAAATATTCTATATTATGTTTTATTAATTTTTCAGATAAATAAATATCCTTAATTAAGTATACTTACTTCAGCATAATCAATTATATTTGCATTTTGACATAATGACAATAATAATTTATCATATGAAATTATACTTTGATTATTTTTCAAAAATATTTGATCTAATTCAGTAATAAGGATATCATATATTTCAATGTGTTCTTTTCTTATGTTTAATTATTAAAAAAATATAAAATAAATATATTATTTGTGTACAACCTCAGTATAATATTGATATCATTGATGTCGTAATAAACATTGTTTTATTTACCATTGCCCGCGCAACACCCTGATTTAAAAAATAAAATATTATTTTTTTTAATATTTTTTATATAATAATCATAATATTTGATTTTTTCTCTTTACAATGGTATATCGCACAGTGCATACAAATATTTAAAAGTGACATAAATAGCATTTATAAATACGAGCTGAAAAATAGTTCATATAAATATGATGATTTTTTCTAATCTCTAATTTTTAAAACGTGAATATATCTGAATTAAAAAAAAACTGTTACCATCTATGATTGAACCACTTTCGATTATAGAAATACTTATTCAAATGATATGAAATTTTCACAGTATATTAATATTATGTTACTCTTCAGATATAACTATATAAAACTAATACATTATTCAATGATATATAATATTTTTTATATTTTATTGAAATATCTTACATATTTTTTTTTCTAGAAATAGCTATTATGTTAGTCCATTTTTAATATAATTTTAATAATATAAATCTCATAGTCGATAGTTATATGTGTAGATACATATTAGTTATATAATATATAAAAAAAATTAGTTGATATTTTGAAGTATATATATATTTAATCTATTATTTGTATTACATTATTTTCCTATCTCCACCATGTTAAACTCATGATGTTGCGCTGGCCCTTAACAAGTCTAACAATATTTATAATTACAAATAAATAAGATTATATATATATATATATATATATATATTAATATATGCTACAAACTTTGATGGCATTTTACGTTTTCTAGGATTACGTAATGGTAGCAAATATAGATTTTCAGATTCTTTTAAAATCTTTTCTAAATAAATGTGATAATTCATTCGTTTGTTCCTACTGTGTCAATTAACATATTAATGAGTAAAACAACATCTTCATTGAGAGTAGCCTTTGATCCTATTACACTTATCTAATTCAATATATTTTATAACTTATACTTTTAATATAAATATAAATTAATATAATTAATATAAATATATATTTCTGTAATCAAGAATAATTAGTATAATCTATAGGTAACACTAACCAATTTTTCTAATAAAGTGAATATATCAAATGCTATATTTAATGAAATATATGTAGATGTTTCTAGTAGAGTATTCTTATATGAATATGCTTTGTCGATTAGTTCAGTATTATTTACGCTTGCCATTGTCAGTTTTTCTAATGCATTTATAATATCTAAATAGTTATTTAAGACTGCTGATATAGCCTTACATCTGATTGTCCATCTTGTAGGACACATTTATTTGAATCTGATTTTATCATTGTCAATAGATTGGTATAAATTGCAAAATGTTCCATATTTGCTAAAAAAGAACACCAATATCATTCACAATGGATAGAGAACCAAGTAAAGCTTTACATTGAGCCACAGATTTACAAAAAAGGTTTAGGCGATGAGAACTACAATGTGTGTAATATGCCAAAGGTTGTTCTTTTTGTATCAGGGCTTGTGTTCCTTTGTATACAGCTGACACATTAGACGCTCCATCATAACATTATCCACGTAAATTGAACATGGATAGACCGAGACGAATAACGGTGTATTTCAGAATATGTACAATATATTCGCTAGTACTTGATGTAAATGAATAAAACCCTATACATCTTGTACTTTTAGATTTTCATCAATGTATCTAATCACAATCGATTCCTGGTTTTCCAAAGTTATATCTTGGGTTCCATCGCACATTATAGAGAATGGTCATAAGAAAAATTCTTCATTTTACCTAAATGACAGGGGGGGTTTTAGGTATCAAACCCCCCCCCCATTATTTTGCCAGGGGGGGTTGCAACCCCCCAAACCCCCCCCCCCTGTTCCGGCGCCCATAGACGTAATGTACATAATATAATCGACAATGTACGTAAATTGTATACAATAAATATGTAAATGTAATATGTAAATAAATAACAATTGTTATTTAAATACCACGTGATCTTGTACTAACTTTGAAGGTATGGGCGTAACTTACATCAAAGCCACATCACAAATAGTACATCACTAATTACTATTATCTATTATATATATTAAGTTATTCATTATTATACAATATGTAATGATGGGCACCGATCCATTTTTCTGAATCGGCATTCCCGATTCCGATCCTCTATTTATTCTCTTATGCGATACTTTTCCCGATCCCGATCCTCTCTTTCTTACCCAATCCCGATCCCGATCCGGATAGGAACACCGATCAATGATCGCGATCCTGCCCATCACTGCTCGTAGTATACACATGTATGTGTTTATGAGTGTGAGAATGTATAATATATGTATTTATTAATGTATGTATTATTGATGTATATGATGCCAACTTTTTAAAATGAGTATCAAGATTTTAGTTATTGGTGCCGAGTTAGGCTTTATTTTCGGAAAAAAAACGAACTCGAGCCAATTCAAGATTCTAAAAATCAGTACTCGATTAGTTGGAATGATGTTTTTTTTTCCAAATTTACATATTCTCATTATTTGTATATATATCCATAGTTATTAAATATTGTTCATAAAATGTGGAAATTCCTTTACTTATAGCGAAGCTTCGCTACATGTCTATGTTACGAACTAGTAAAATTGAATTTATATATTATATTCATATATTATTTACCAGCTATAATCAGATATATCTATATTATATATATATATATATATATATATCCGTAACAAATAAGAGATATTTAATTAGCCGGTATATCTTATCAGATAAAATCATATTAGTATTATTTACAACAAATACAATTTTATAAAAACATATACAATTAATTTATTTTAATAATTTATTATACATTTCTAACTTAAATATATTTTATAATTTATAAATGAAGTATGATGATATCCTAGTTATTTTATTTCGATATTTATTGCTATATCGTTTCTAGAAATGTAAATAAAATGTATATAAATATAATTTTAATTTGTTCCAAATGTAAACTTTATTTAAATTCTGAATTTATACTTATAAACCTACACTTGTTTTATACTGATACTTCATTACTCCTTTAGATAACTGATATTGTGATGTCATAGATTATGTTAGCGTATATAGCTAGTATTTATGTTATCTGTACATATATTTGTATATCAACAGTATATAATATAATATAATAATATTAATGATAGTTTATAATAAAATATAATAAATGAAATAAAGTTGTTTAGCAGTAATATATGATTACTTTAAGAACATAATATCTACAATTTGTTATTCAAATGGTATCCAATTTAACTGAAATATACTTAGCACCTTAGCTATATAACATAATTATAAATTAAATATGCATTATTATATCCTAACAATATATACATTGTATATGTAGCATGTAAATATATACATATCAATACAATGTATACATTTTTATATCCAAAACCTATACACATGAAATTCTCGAAATATATTCTATATCATATAGGAAATATATATTAAAATCATTTATGCTAATTTTCTAAATAATTTTCTAATTATTCTATCGCATCAAATTATGATTGTATGACGTACATTGTATGTCGTATACGATTTATACAATATAGGTCACACGGGTTGTAGTATTTGTTTAGGTGATAGATAATGATCCGCTACGAATAT
Organism: Osedax fenrisi; assembly: GCA_964019155.1. Taxonomy (NCBI): domain Eukaryota; kingdom Metazoa; phylum Annelida; class Polychaeta; order Sabellida; family Siboglinidae; genus Osedax; species Osedax fenrisi. The sequence continues at coordinate 53,433,262 of OZ025240.1, read as the reverse complement.
TCGCGTATATCTAGAGTACCGCGTATATAGTGTACGACGTGTACAGTGTACTATGTAAGTTGGCACGATTGTGTATAATACCTCTAAGTTACCCTATTAATATTATAGTATTATAGTATCCGCCTATGATCAGATTAATATATTAATTTAACCACACACACATTTATATATACATATTTGTATATATATATTATATTTTTATTTTGTGGATTCCTTTAATCCCATTGTGAGACTTAGGTGCATTTACACTTATAACTATGTATGGATCTATATAGCCATTATAATGTCGCTACGAAGCCGCTCTCGTGTTAATCCTTCCGTTGTTTAACGAGAGCCGATTATTTATTTATACACAATGTGTATGTTTTTTTTGCATTCATTCCTCGAGAAAACTGATGTGATTTATGGATATATCACATGATGCATAATGATCATTATGCATCATGTGATATATCCATAAATCACATCAGTATAACCTAAACTATAGAGTTTATAGAGTATACATCGGTATACCTCAGTATTATGTCATAGTAAATTAGTACATAGTTACTGATACTTAACTTACATCTATATTATATAATGTAATATATAACAAGTTATCTTAATTATAGTATATGATATATTTGACAATTTATATAGGATACATACATACACACTCATATATATATATATATATATATATTATAGGATTACAACAATAAAACATATGCGCAGCATACACGCTAGATGCTAACGTAACCCTCCTGTCACTCAGAGGGAGAGGATATTCCGTAACAACAACGACAACGACCTGATCCTGGGCGACATCGGCAACCCTCGCAAGATCACTACGCATCCCATAGATCGCGACGCCCTCAGATGTCGCTCTAAGGGTCGATCTCGTAAATCGGGTAAACACTCGGGTGGGGCCGGGGAACGTAGCTCTCGACACCGAGTCGCCAGGGAGTGCGGTAGTCGGGTGCGAGACGAGTGCCACTCCGAATCCCCGTCGGAGCGTAAACATCGCTCCAGGAGGAGGACGGAGTCTAGACGTCACGTGGGTAGTAAACACTCCAGTCACGTGCCCCGCAAAAGTAGCCGGGTCACGCGGAAGAAAAGCTCCCGTCGTCTGAAACAATCTGCCGACTCGGAGGTGTATTCCGAAGGCGAGACGATCAGCGCCCTAATACCGGCCGCGTACAGGCGTAGGAGATCCAGGGGTCGTCACGGATCCGTGCACAGCAGTAGGTCGGGTTCCAGGAACTATTTCAGCGACGTCAGCGAAGACTCGGCCACCAGCTTGCACGGTTCGAGTAGTAATAGTTCGTGTTTAGGATACGAACAGCACTCCGACGAATCCACGGCTAACTACATATTCGATAGAATCACGACGAAAGAGAAACGCAATCGTAGACACAGGTATCCGGTAAAAGGAAAATCCACAACGATTAACAATCATTACCGAAACATCCGCCAGAGGGCCGATAAACAAAACTCTCAACACGACAGCGTGCACGGCGAACGACTGAACGCCGATCTACAACGATACGATTCCAGAAGTTTCGACGAGCTGCGACAAAGATCGTCCAACGACTTCGCGAACAGGAGAAACCGTTTCGCCACGCCCACTCCCGTAGATAGCTCCGCCTACGCGGGCGAATCGGAAGCCGCGCGCACCGCCCGCCAATTGATCTCCGCTTTCGAAGAGTACCGAGTTCACAATACGCCGATGAACTATTCGGCCGATCACCTGACGGACGCGACCCCCGGCATGAACTTCGCTGACTCGCAACCTCCGTCTTCGTACGACATCATACCGAGTAACTACGCGAATTCGCTACAGGCACCCGCTATGCGAGCGTGTAACATACAACCTACGGCGGTTATTAACCACTCCATGCCCAGTATGCCTAAACACGCGACCACTAATTACCCGACCAATTCTCTGATGGTAAACCAGCCTAACTCCTACCACGGTACCACCTCTTACCATCAGAGGTTAACGTCCAATCAGATCGAATGTCCGAGCGCTATACTTTCCGAAAGCGGGCACCCCGCTAATTCGGGGTATCCTCAAATGATTAAACATCCGCAATCCAGCGTGAATAACATTCCGCAACACAATTCGTTACAATACATACAAGTAGATAATAACAAATCGGCTCATTTCATTTCTCAAAACCTATCCGGGCATAATTATCAGAATACACGAGCATCTGGAACTTCGACAAATAACACTAAATCGTCTCAACAATTAATGAACGGAAGCGGCCACTACAGAGATATGATGAGAGCCGAGGAAAAGATCCCCCTCATTCTAGCCGAGATATCTAATATTCAATATAAACAATCGAGTAACAATTCGGTGAATAAGAATATAGTGCCTACCAGTGATGCGTACTACATAACATGTGACGAATCTTATGTATCAAGAGATAGGAAACCTGTTGTGGTAAGTTAATATTATATAAAATACAGTAGTATATTTATTTAATATATATAATATAATATAGATATAATATTATATATATATATATATATATATATTATTTAAAAAATATTTATTATAATTGAATTTTTTAAATATTATTTAGCTAATATTATAAATGTTAATAAATATTGATAAAGAAATACAAAATACAGGTATCGAATGATAATTTAAACGGAAATGTGTTAGGAATCCCCGACACATCTATCACAAATATGGGCAACAATTGGCAATACTCTAAAAATTCCAGAAGTATACAAAACCGGGTTAGTGATAATATTAATTAACTTATAATATATAAATTAATAAATAATAATATGTAATCGTGTATATGATTTATTATTAATTACGATAATATAATCCTACATCACATATAGTTGTCGATAGACGACGAAGATCACTCGACGAGTCGTATAGGTTCAGATTCCAACACGGCTATCGGAACCGGTAACACGCCGTCGCCAGCTGACGATTTCCGCTCGAGATCCGCGTTTCACAAAACGACGAAAACGACGCGCGACGTCGCCACCGCTAAACACGTCGACGTCGCCGCTAAAGGAAGCTCGGTAACGGGCGGTACGTCGTCCTATATGGCTAACGGAATGAATGACTCATCGCGTGACGACGCCGACCTAGAAGTGGAGCGAGGCTTAAAACCCACCGCCGTGGAACGAGTTACAGGTGAAAAGCAGGCGTTCCTACCGACTATCGTAGACCGCTGTTCGACTTACGTGGATATACTGCTGCCACCGCCTAAAGCGTGTTCTACGCCCGAACCTAAACTAGACGATAACGATGCGCTCCTTCTCTCCAATACTAACGTCGCAACGAAACCTACAACTCACGGGGAAGGTCCTAAACATCAAATGTTCATGAATCAAGATATAAGGTTAGCCACACTAATGATCATAACGGTATAATGTATGATGATGATATAGTTAATATTTAGTATGGGTACTACCAAATAATATAATACCGTATATAATTATAATATATTTATTTATATTAATTAATTATATATATATAAGTATTACCTACTTAATTATGTAATTATCTGGCTGTTAATACCAATACCTCCTATAACATCGGTTATAGGAGGTCTTGTTAATACCGACTTCCTCGGAACATCACCATTAAAGAGTTATATCACCATTAAGAAGTTCATCAATATTGCTGTTAAATTATGATGACCTGATGATGTAATATAATAAAATGGTGTTCCAAGGATGTTTTTAGAATTACATATTTTGCTGGGTATATAATATTTACTATATATTGGTTATATAATTCAAATAAAATAATATTTCCATAATACATATATATATTTATACATGTTAATATTCAGGTCAAATACAACCGGTCATCCAAAGAAAGCGTTTAGTCAACCTACTTCCATGAGACTACGGGTGATCACCAATAAGAACGTGTCCAGCCCACATCAATGTCAGATTCAGAAACAGGACACCAACTTCACTACGTCTAATATTCAGAAATGCGCGCTCACCGATGTGGAACTGCTCTGCCCTTCTTACCATAACTCAGCCAATCAGGCGGCTCCATTAGAGGTCGAATACGATACCCCAACGCACGCGTCTAAACAACATATGCGTATGCGCGCGTCTTCGAGGACAAACAATCACCCAACTTCACGTTCGGATAGTAGAAATAGGTTCGTTTACAAAGTATATAATGTATATATAAAATTAAAATATATATAAAAAAAATTAATTAATAGTTATATCATATATCTTAAAATAATAATTTATTCCCTAAACAATATAATTATAAAGTATGCATATATATATAGGACAGTTATCTACCTACTAAGGACAGTTATCCTAGAATATACAATGCTTGAACTATTATAGTATAATTAATATATATAAAACATAGTATTTATTTAGAAATTATATATACGATTTTGTAATAAATAAATAAAATTTAATATGATCACAATATCATATTGAAAAGTTAAATAATAATATAATAAAAACTAATATATATATAATCATTATGATTTTATGCGGAAAGTTCAATACCCGCCATTAATAAAATAAGTATCCATAATATTCATAATATATATTTAATAACACCTACTTATTACCAGCGATCTACCCTTGACTTCAAGTCATTCCAGAAATCCCCTCTCAAAACGATCAAGCGAAATAGAATTTGAACTTCAGAAACTAACAGATAAGCAGTACGAGCAAATGGAGAAACTCAAAGATATACACACAACTCAGCAGAATCTTCAGGCGTGCAAGATAGAGGAGTCGCTGCAACGAGAGATCATTCTCGAAAATCGACTGAAAATGGAGGATATTAAAGATAAGAAAGATTGTTTAAAAAAATTACTCGACGAAACCACATCACATGACAACGAAAGAGTTGTGGTTAATATTCACTGAATTGCTAATAATAATTCCTTAGTTCACCTATTGTTCAAACTAACTTCACTTGAATCAAAATCTTATCAATTCATCTCAATATGAAAATAATAATTTAATAACTCATAACAGAATTATTATAATATGTAAATGAGAGAGAATGTACATTTATTTAAATAAGTGTAATTATTTGTATCCGATAACATGTATATTACTATAGTATGATGTATATATATATACATACTCTTTTTATTTTTTTTCTTTAAGAGTGAGATTCACATATGTTAATGCATAATATAATTTAATAGTACTTCGAAAAATAGAAATTTTTATTTATTTGTAATCTAGTTATATAAATATATATATAATTTTAAATATATAATTATATACTTGAACTTTATAATATATTTAATAGTTAATTGTAACTTGTATTTAAATAAATATGTATTAATAGTATTGATAAATTGAAACAACAATTTGACAGACAAACAACATGAGAACTAAAGATTCACCTAACGATATATTATTAAATATGTCCATTAGTTCATTAGAATCACTGTATAGTACTCAGGGGGAAGTATACGTTAGTTAATATACCCCCTAATATAATTATTTTAACTATATTACTAGTATATACATATTGTATCGAATCATTAATTATAACGATAATGTTGATCAGTATAAGACAACGGAGAACACTTCCTACGATGAATCCATGAACCTCACAAGTTACCAAGATAACGCTACTAATGGCATGTCATCGCATTTAGAATACGACAATGTAAGCGATAGTGTGTATATTACATAATTATAGCTTATATATTATAGATATTTTTGTGTAGACAAATATTTATATATATTAGATATGCATATTGTTTAATAGAGAATCGATACGATTATTATAATATAGTATATTCGTATTGTTGGATAATTAACTACGCGTTTAATTCCTCCTCAGCAATCCTACGATACGATATCCACTCAAATGAAGCGAGCGTCACCGCTGGAAACATTCGCACCCGTTTCTAAATCAACATCCACTATCACCCCTCAACGATACAACCGACGAGGCTACGTAGCAGATCTAGAGGGGCGTCGATTACGTCTAAACGGGTACCACCCTTCGGTACGGCCGGCGCCCATTCGTCAGAACAGCGCCATCGAGGGGGCGTTTCTAGAACTACACCGCTCAGTAGACAACGATGTGGTGTTGAGGGGCGTGAACAGCAAACAAGGCCCCTCCCCTCCCGCCGCGGCAGGACAACATCGATGCGACGATGACGACTGTAGGGCCGGATGTTCACTGACCAGCGACGCCCTCGACAACAACAACAGCGTTACTAGCGTCGTCTCGCGTCCCATTCTATAGGTGGCGCCGCTTCGTATTCATTGTTATCGGCTGAGTCGTCCACGCGTAAGTTATTGTGCAATAACGGCCACATTTCCAATAATATTTATACGAATCCGAGATATTACAATTGAATGGGTAAGAAATCGTAAGGAAACTAAACATATCAACAATAAATGAATACTAAACAAAAGTAATTATATATTTTTATTTAATACTTTATAAATTCATATAAATATAAACTTTTTGTAAATGATACCAATTTCTAATATAGTAAAATAAAATGATAATAAAGCAATATTATTAAACTAATATGTATATATTAATAAATAAATATATATCGCTATGATAATTATAAAACGCTCGTATATTTAGTGCGTTAAATATTTATTAAAATATAATATAATGGTTAAAAGTATCGTGTATAAACTAATAGAGTTTAAAATAATATTATTGATTATACCGTGCGGAGCAGTTATAAGCTCGCTTCAATAATCTAGAGCACAGATCATAGCCACAGCCCTCTCTATCCAGTGTTTCTGTTCCTTATCGGTAGGCACCTCCATAGCGAATACAAAGTTTGTAGAGTGACCGGTTGTAGACAGTGTTCCTGTGAAGAGAGAACGTTATATCGATAGTCATTCACTAGATGGACAACTATGGTGAATATATACATCTTATTGCAGCCGTTTAGAAATCTAAATAGAGTTTAAAAACTGAATAGGTATTTATATTTATTATATCAGATAGTTATTATTATATAGGATGAATAAAAATATATATATTATAAAATACAAAAGATAACAAAAAACTTCTAATAAATGATTATTATTATTATTATATAATAAATTTCCATTATATAATAAATAATAATAATTTTATTTATTAGAAGAATTTTGTTATCTTTTGTTGATTATAATATATATATATATTTATTTATCTTAAAAGGCATCAACATAAGATGGAATATTTTCTATAATAATCCATTAATATGTGTAAATCTTATGCCATATTCATATGAATTCATGTATTCATCACATCCATAATTAGAGGATAACTGAATCATATGCTACTATTTACGATATATATAGAATATATCTTTATATATCTTTATATTTTTAATAAGATATCATCAAAGATTTTGCGAAGCAAAGATATAACACTCCCTATGCATGCAAGTAATTTAGTAATATACCCAACCGCTGCTAGAAGTAGTATCAACATCACTGAAATAATTATAGGTTCGGCTCTGTTTGCATACAACAATGTTTTCATTGCTCTATTAAATTACATGCAATATAAATTAGCTTTTACTCACTTAATATATACTTATAGCATTTAAAACATACATATAATATTTGTTTGTTATATATTAGTAATGGACACTTATCATATAAATATTAATTTAAAGCATATTATTTAACATTTTAAAAGTGTATAGTTTGATACGAATTTACATTATAAACAACACATAGTTCCTAAAAGTAACCCGATATAGGTGGCACTGGGGTATTTTGTATACAAATTCGAATAACACGATTTCGCGTAAGTGTTATATCTTTCCTTAGAAAAATCTTTGATATCATACAATAATATATTAATAATATATGATATATTATTGTAAAGCCCTTTAGGAATAAAAGCCTATTTATATTATAAACTAGATAACTAATAGAAACAAACAAAATTCTTCTAATATATTATTATTATTATGATTATGATTATTATTATGATTATTACAGGTCGAGAGTTAGTGATGTGCGTGAGGCGGGCTGCTAACCAGCTCTGGTTAAAGTTTTGTAGACGGGACATTCGTAGAAGCCTTCTTCCGGTAACTTCCGGTTAGAGATCGGTTGTAACCACATCACTGGAGCTTCGGTGTATAGTTCCTGATGAGAGAGGCATTGTGGGTAAGAATTAAGTAGGGGAAGTAAGATAGATGGAAAGAGGAATAAGAGAAAGAGAGGGAAAAATAGTGAGAGGGAGCCAGCTAGGAAGGAAGGGAGACGTGGAGGGTGGAAGGTAGAGAGGGAGGGAGGAAGGAGGGGATGGAGAGAGGGAGGGAAGAAGGTAGAGTGGGGGAGGAAATGAAAGGTTAGCGAGATAAACCTTGGGTCTCGATTCAGCCAACATTTGTGTATCTACGTCCCACCTGGCACCTTCAAAGTACAACCCGTATATGTAGCAACCATCTTTGGGAGCACTTTTCAAGTCTTCTTTCGATTCTTTCATAACCTGATCGAATAAGTTGGATACGATATGCTTATATTTTATCATATTTACATATATTTATTGTTATTTTTATGTTGGTGGAGTCCTTTCATCCAATCCAGGAACTTAGATGAAGTTTTCACTTATAACCATATATGGCTCTATTTTCCCTTAGAAGCCGCTCTCATGTTAAGGCATCCATGGTTTTAACGAGAGCCGATCATTTATTTATAAACAATTATATAAGATCACTTCTAAATAATATTTTAAGACCCATTTTATAAAATTAATTAATGGTCCGGACGAGGTTTGAACCCGTGTCCTACTGATTGTGTGACGCCTTAGCCACTGAGCCATACAGGCAGTTAACATGTATTTATACATATATGTTTCGAATGAATAAATCGAGTATGGATATATCGTTAGAGTGACCTCGAATGCGAATGTAATAGTATCAATGGAGATCACGTGACTCCTCGCGTAGTTCTGCAGTGTTCCGGTGAGGAAAGCCTGCGGAAAGAAGAATCCGGATATCCAGAATATCTAGGGAGAGGGGCGAGAGCGAAGTTAGTGTACGCATCATTAAACGTATATTACCTAGATATTACGCAATACGATGTAATTCTGTAGATTACGCGCGACTCACCGAAGGGACGCCCTTGTTGATCCAGTCCGTGATGAAGATCATTCTTTCGCCTAAATCGGTTACCCACAATGCAAGAGTTTTCAATGACGGGTACGACTATGTGTATATAAACAATATATAAACAACATATATATATATATATTAATTAAAATATATTCCTAATAATACATTACTTTAAATATGAATATTTTTGAAGTTTTTTTATTTAAAAAGGTTTTATAATTCATATTATTGTATGTAATTATGTGTATTATTGTGTGTATAATAAATGAATGCTATGGCTGGTTGATACCTTTGCTGCCCATAATTTAGGAATTTGATTGACGAATAGAGAATTGCCGAGCTCCTCTAAAACTTGGGACATTACTACTAATCCCTTGAGAGCTTTCAGCAGATCTCGTAGACTTTGGTGGATACACGACAGCAAATTATTGTACCTACATAGTGATAGTTAATAAATTTCCGTGCTAACCCGGTCATGATTATAAATTTGAATAAATCATAATTAATTAAAACTATACAATCATACAATAATTAAATAGTCCTAATTTGATGATATTTGATTGTTATAGATAATAAAATATAATAATTCTCTTTACAAAGATCTAATAAACTTATATGTTATTTTCGCTTATTATTACATACTAAATGTATTAATACATTTAGTAACAGTAACAATTGTTACATAATTATTATTAATCAAAACTTTATATATTATAGAATATCAAATAATTTTGATATCAACATAATAAATTTGTAATATATTAAAAATTGTGTTAAAAGATATTTTTATATATGTATATATATATTTATAATATAACATATATTATTTTATATTATATTATTATATAAATATATATAACCAATAGTAATCATATTAAATTAAATTAAACTGACATATAGTCGACTGACAAGTTATACACACATATACATGCTACGAGTGTCAAACACATAAACACACACACAGAAACATACATATGAGGAACCTGATAACTTCCTGAACTAAAACTGTGTTCATGGATTGTTCGTAGATTACGGGGAACTGAGTCATGATCTTATCGATGTTGAGAGGTTCGTGTACTTTCTTAAGGATCGAGTTAGCCGCCTCCTCCATTACCTAGTAACGTTGTGGTAGTACGTTATGATTGGCAGTCAGATGTGTACAGCGAAAGAGGGAGAACAGGGTATATCAATAGTAATTACTATAGATGTTATTAGCTAAGACTAATACACAACTATATAATAATGGTATACAAGGAAGTAAACTATTTGTATGATTATACTATAACATGATGTTTGCAAACATAATGTTTACTAGTAATAATACTGACGAGTATGCTATATAATATTAATAGTGATCTAAATATTTGACAGCAATATTAAAATCATAAATTCTCGTTTCGTATATAATTATAAAAATAATAATAAGGAATATATAATAAGGAATATATAACACATAGGCTTATAGGATTATTTAAATAGTTCTACGGGGAAAGTAATATTTTCTACATTGAAATTTACCTTAGATCGTATCTGATAAATGTGAGTGAATATTAATTACATATAATCATAGTTATAATTTATTATAAGCATCGTTAGTTATTATATAAATAAATATTGTTTCATTTTATTAATATTTTTATAATTATAAAAAATATCTGAAAATATCTAGAAGTGGTTGAAATTTTTTTTAAATATGAAAATACATATATATAAGTATATGAACATATGTTGAACATAAAATATATATATATATATATATATATAAATTTATAATTTTCGAATCATTAGAAACCTCTTCCCTAGACTTTCCAGTTCCGGAACCCGACTTGGGTTGCAAGATCAACAACGCTCCGAGAAGATTATTGGTTTCATTCTGAGCGAACGTGATATTCGCGTTATCGTGCAGGCCGAATATGTCTGGCGTGTCGTTAATAGGCAAACTCTTGATGTAGGTCACGTAGCCCTGTGATTATGTAATGTGAGGATGTTATGCAATACTTATAGTTAATAGGCAAACTCTTGATGTAGGTCACGTAGCCCTGTGATTATGTAATGTGAGGATGTTATGCAATACTTATAGTTAATAGGAAAACTCTTGATGTAGGTCACGTAGCCCTGTGATTATGTAATGTGAGGATGTTATGCAATACTTATAGTTAATAGGCAAACTCTTGATGTAGGTCACGTAGCCCTGTGATTATGTAATGTGAGGATGTTATGCAATACTTATAGTTAATAGGTAAACTCTTGATGTAGGTCACATAACCCTGTGAGTATGATGCACGAACGTTAGTCAGTCGTTAATAGGCACAATTATTTATCATTTATGTTATGTATAAATATATATATATATATTAATAGAATGCCGTCAAGTTTTGCATCCAAGTAATATAATCAAGAAGTTAAAGATATATTTTATAGAATATATTCTATTTATAGATATATACCGTATATTACCATATATTACCATATATATTAGTATATTACCATATATATATATATATATGTATATGTGTGTATTTAGTTATTTAATCATACTAATAACATTCTATAACTGCGGATATAACCTACTCCATAAGTAGTACACGTATAGATTTCACTCACCACCCGCAAGTACAGTGTATTAGCTAGCGTTACCTGCAAGTCGTTGTCGGAATCTATCTGATGATGAATGCCGGACGAAGAGTACTTGAAGTCGGTGACCAACACTTCGCTCTTGTAGTAGTTGTTCAGGATGTTGATGAGACAGCGCCGGTCCCAATCGTCGGTTACCCTGCCCCCGTAGTTTATGTGACCCGCCGTGTAGATCAATACCTGTAGGGGGGCGTAGTGGGGGTGGGGTGGGGGCGTGGTTAATAGTATGTAATATTAATTATTATTATTTATAAGAAGTTTTTGTTGTTTTTTTTATAATAAACTAAGTTTAAATATAAATAATCTGGTACTTATTGCTTCTAAATTGCCTCCAAAATAATACTTTATCTTTTCTATTGTAATCACTAGTGTATTATTGTTGTAGAATATGGCGATACTGTTAGTTTCTGTTACCTTGTTATGAAGGAATGAATTATGAATAATACAATTCAAATACAGGAATATAAAATTAAATCATAGTAGAATATATAGAATTTGAATCTATTCTCTATATGTGTTCACAATTGTTTATATAAATCTTGAAATATTGGCTAATGGTTAATATCTCTTATAAGATCAGAGATGTAAATGTAATAAAGAAAGAATATAATTAATGAATTCACCTTCATATATATATCTTGCATATATATATATATATATATATATATATATATATATATATATTTATTATTTGATATATATAAAACGAATACCAAGATATAATATATCATATTACGTATATATTAACGGTACGGAGTACGCGACCTTGTAAGGTATTTCGTCGTACTCCATGAGGAACATCTTCAGTTGACTCTGACAGATGCGCAGATCACCGTCGGTGTACTCGTAGGGGATGTTGAAGCCCAACGCTCCGTACTTACGACGCTCGAGGATTACGCCGTGGAACAGGCACAACGATTGCATGAGGTGCTTGAAGTCGTTGGTCTACGCGCGCGAGGTGGGGGAGAGGTCGAGTAGAGGTCGAGTAGAGGTGAGTGGTGTGCATCGCGCGAGCTCTAGGTAATACGGTATGATGTGAGGGAGATTTTAGAATAAGAATGAGTAATTCATGTTTAGCTGGTTATTGTAAGAGGTCTTATGCCATTCATTGTCATCTATCACACAATATACAGATGCATTGAAATTTATAAATTAGATGGATATCTATATATATATATATATAATATTATCATACATTATCGATAAGAATTAGATTTAGTGATTTAGAAATACATAATTTCTACTTATTTTTCAAAGATAATTAAATATATATTAACTAAGTATGGTATGAATTTAAAATGTATACTTTCTAACCAAATTGTAAATAATGAATTGTAGATTGAAAGATAATAATAATTATTACTTATTAGAAGAAATGATTGGTTTCCCTAATTTGTTATTCTTCCTAAAGGGATTCACAACGAGATTGATTCTTTTTGAAATTTTTATAGCTCATAAAAAGATAGCTAGTTACTTAGGATGAATCGTATCGTGAACCTTAAAGCCGCAGGACATCAAGTAATCGTCGGTGAAGGTCGAGTACGTCTTCAGCAGGTTAGCCTTCAGTCCTTTTGGCGGTTCCACCGTCATCTTGGAGCTGTTCTGCAGGATGGTGACCGGGAACTTGGGGCTCGGCATCGAAGTCAGCCATAAACGGAAATCTCGATGAACCTGCGTGTGGTGGCGCCACCGTTTAGTGGTCACGCTTCGTCGAACACACTATTACATAACTCTATACGTTTATCTTGGGTATAATTGTATAGCATGGAAAGTTGGACGGACATACAGACTACTATACATCTTATCTAAACTATGTATTAACTGTCTATACATCATACCAACTTTCCTGCTACAAGAGGCACACCCTAATACGAGAATAACTAGGGTAAAACAAACGAATTAGCACAGCATCATTGGTTATTATAAACTTATATAGACTAGTTACGATGGTAAGGGTACGATGGGGTAAAGGGATAAAAAGGTAGTCAATCTTAGGTTAAAATAGATTGTCACATTATATTAATAGCTTACCTTTATTTCACCCTATATAAATATTTATCTTATATAATGAACTACTATTATATTATTTAAATAAATAATTATATAAATATTAATATTCTAATAAAATATGAATAATACACTTTCATTTATAATATTATTCATAATTAAATATTACCTGAAGAAATTGCGAATAACTTTAATATACAAATCATAACTAGAGTATAAAATCTAAATGTGAAATAATGGGATATATTATATATATATATATATATTAGTGTTGTCAAATTTTCTAAAAAGTAAGTCTCAGTATCGTATCAGTATCATTCAACAGCTGTATCAGTATCGTATCAGTATCATTCGACAGCTGTATCAGTATCGTATCAGTATCATTCGATAGCTGTATCAGTATGGTATCAGTATCGTTTGACAGCTGTATCAGTATCAGTATCAGTATGGTTTGACAGAAGTCTCAGTATCGTATCAGTATCATTTGACAGAAGTCTCAGTATTGTTTGACAGAAGTATCACTATCAGTATCGTTTGATAATTGTATCAGCATCGTTTGACAGCAGCATAAGTATCGTATAGTGATGTAAACTGTGCACTTAATTGCAGTGTAGTTTCTTCTTCGATATGAATCATCTCTTAAATGTATATACAATATTTAAAATGAATACAAAAATTTTAAATAATGATGTTGATGGTTGCACGAATAATTTTAAAATGATGCAATGTGGATTAAAAGTGTCGCGGATACATACGAAGGACGGGGTAGTTTGATTGACATTGGCGCCTATTCACACAAAGGGACGCTAAGCTGAGTAATAGTGTCGCGGATACATACACAGAACCGCTATGTTGGTTGAAAATGGCGCGAATAAATATAATCCCAAAGGTAAACATTGGAATGTATTTTAGATATCCAATAATAAAAATCCAAAATAGTCCGAATCTAATATTTAAAGTCCGACATAGTCCGAGTTAAATATTAAAGTCCGGTCCGAGTCCGGTCAGAGTCCGATATATCATAAATTATATTGTATCAGTCCGGTATCAATGACCTAAAGTCCGAAGTCCGGGTCCGAAGTCCGGGTCCGAATGACAACGCTAATATATATATATATATATATATATAGAAAATGTAATACTATTGATATAGATATAGATAATGTAATTAAATAAATATAAATTTTCAATTATTTTACTTAACATCAATATTTGATTTATTATATAAAATATAAAATTAGATATATTATTTATTTATTGTTATCCGATTAGTTAATTACTTTATTTAATGTTTTTATGTCGATCTCATTTATTTAGTTATCACAACTATGCTAATACCAATATACCCAGTTATCTATTTATATTGATTTATTATTTTTATTAATATTGTGGTTTAATATTTTTTTAAATAATTAAATACCATATTATAAAAATGTATGATAAAAATAAATATATAATTTAAATATATTATAATTAAATTTAATATATCATTAATTATGAATATGATAAGAATAATGATAAGAATAATTATCAATATGTATCCTAAAAAAATATTATTATTTTATTATTATTGTTACAATGATCATTATCGTTATTAATAATATGAATATTATTTCTATCAGAAATGGCATATTTTATTTTGTTTCATTTGTATAATACTTTAAGAAAAATTATAAAAAAAAGTAAAATAGATCAACTATAGTTGATATATATATAGATGAATATATATAAATTTCCTTTAATTATAATAAAAAGTATAAAAATTCATATAAAATATAAAATATAGGAATTATTTAGAGAATAACCTTGTCAGGATCTATATTTTCAACTAAGCGTTCTAAATTAGGCATAAAACTAGGGGCCAAATGACAATTCTGGAAGAATACCCATTTTCCCCTTTCCATGGAACTTTTCATCAGTGCCTCTGCTCTTGGTCCCTAATAACACAATATTATATATCAACATATGTAAACATAATATACAGTATAAAATAATGTAAAACTAATATATAATACATAATATAAAACTAATATTAATATATGTAAATATATGATAGCTATTATATATATAACCTAGGTTATATACACTTTAGATTGTATATGTGATAAACAATTTTTCTTAATAACAAAATTTTTAAATTTATTACTGAAATATTAGCGAATAAATTAACTACTAAATGAACTACGAATGAACTATGAACTATGAATAGCGAGATGACTAATTGAACAAGATGAAACCTGGCCCTGTCCGAGAGAGATGGGCGACAGTTTCTTAGAGAAGCGCATCTCGTCAGCAAACTTGTAGAGGTCAGCAGCCGGGTCTGTTCCGGTGGAGAGGACGAACACGAGAGGGGTGTTCGGCGAGGAATCCTTGAATACCAGGTGCAGGTCTGCGGACTAGGGGAGGAAGGGGTGGAGGGGGGTGATAGAATAGGAGGGTGGGTAAGAGGGGGGTGAGAGATATGAGGAAAAACAGCTCTGGAGGGATGATAGAGCAGTGATGAGAAATAGGAGTAGTGATATAGAGAGTGAAGTGGGAGATGGGAGGGTATGTATGGAATGAAGACATAGGGAGGGAGGGGCAGGATGAATAATAGGAGTACATATATAAAGAGGCAGGAAATAGGGATCAGAGATGGAAATAGAAACACGTGGATGGAATGGTGATGATGCACACACCTGAGGTTCTATAAATCTTTGGCCTAGATTATCGGCTACGAAATCTTGCATCGCGTTCGTCATCTTATCCGGCCGTAGGCATCTCAAGATCAACAGTTTCTGGAAGCTGGATAATGCCTCTTCCCAGTTCTTTGTTAGCTTCTCTCTACGGATAGTTGTATCGAGCTAAGATGAACTTATTTAGGATTTTATTTACTTATGCATACTTATGGTATATTTCTATTAATAATAATTTATGTATTGTTTATATATGGAACTACAACATATTATAAAATATTTAATTAAAATTAAAATAAGATAGGAGAAATATTACAAAAATAAATTTCAAATTAATCTTAAATAAATGGAATTATTTAAGTGTTCATACTATAAGAATTCCTTATCAAATGGAATATTGTATAAAGGGATGCATAATAGAATGATCAATGTAATCTATTTATCAGCGTAACTTCAAACATTGCATTAATATATTACTATATGAAATTAGTTATACATATAATAACAATCATTTATTAAAAGAAATTTTTGTTTTCTGTTTTTTTTCTTGTTTATATTTTATATATAGATATATATGTTGTTCCTCTTAAAGGGCGATTTAATATATATCATAAACGAAGTATACAATTCACTGTGGTTTACCTGTGTGGCTCCATGCTATCGAAGTACTCCTTGTAGTGGGCGAGATGCTTGAAGAAGCTGGCGGGGAACTTAGAGAACGTCGCTAGTGAGCTAATCATCAGAATCTCGGTCCAGTTCCTCGACGATATCCAATCAGGAGATGGGTTGTCCATTTCGTTATCGATGCTCGAACCGCCCGATAATAAGTGCATCCATTCATCCTGAAAAATAATCATATATATATATATATATATATATATATATACTATTGAATGTTTAGTAATCTTTAATATAGATCATATATTATGATTAGTATGATTACAAAATAAATAAATTAACAAATATTGAAGACTAGTTAATTTTTGTAAATATTACTTATTTTAAAATTTTAAAATTTAATTAATTTAAATATAAATATATATAAATAAGTATAATATACGTATAATTTTTTCGTTAAGTTCACGTTTAAATCGAGAACAAATAATTACTAGATATCGTTGGATCATGTATACTCTCAAGCTAGTGATTATTCTCCATGTATTCGAATGCCAAAATATATACACACACACGCATATATATATATTATATGATAAACTCATCATTATATGCAATACAATGATCGCACACCTTGTCTATTTTGCCCTGGTCGGTGAGGATACGCGTGCACAGGAGGAAAGAGAACAGCAGTTTGTCCTTCTCGAACAGACTACGACACACGTTACTGTACAGACTGAACGTGAAGTACCGGTTGATGCAGTCACTGCGCTCCACGATGTTCTCTGTGTGGGGGTGAGTGTATGTCAGTGTGTGTGTGTGTGTATGTTAATGGCTATTTAATAATGAACTATTAGTAGTAGTAATAGTAGTAGTAATTAAGTGTGATCAATAGAGATGGAACATAGTGAATGAATACAGGTTAATGCCTGCTAGTATTATTACCAATTGTTGATATTATAATCCTCGTTGTAATACAGAGAGAAACACTTACGGATAGTTACATTGATTAGTTGTATAACTTGAATTTAAAATATAACTCCTCAATTCGTAGAGAGCTAAATATAGTGATTGATCAAGGGAGTAAGATGGAGAAGCAGATGGAGAGAGGAAGATATGGAGGTAGAAGAGAGTCATAGGAATAAAGGATGATAGAAAAGAGATGGAGAGTTAGATGAGGAGGCGGAGGAACAGTGATAGACATATTAAGATAGATAGCAACATAGATAGAAACATAGATAGCAATATAGATAGCAATATAGAGAGACAGAGGAACACAGATGCGTACCGGAGCGTTCAGCATTAGCGATGCCGGCCATGAAGATGGAGATGAACCACTCGAGCGAGTACTGGTACATCGGGTCTATAGTGGCGAGATCGGCGACGCAGAAGAACAAGATCTGAGTGTTCTTAGCGACGGGGATGTACAGCGAACGCGTCTCGTCTATCTCAGCCTCTGTCGTCTCCGCTATCGCTACTTTCATCTGCAGCCGTAGTTATGTTATTATGTTATTATGTAATTATGTAATAATCACAATTATGATTAATCATTAATTATAAGTTGTTGTTTGTAATATATTAAATATAAATAAAATATTCAGTATATTCAAAAAGGTTTCAAATAAGAAGTATATCTTACCAATCTATAGTGAAAAATATTATAATCAATATCTTATAACTTAATAGATATCT
Source organism: Osedax fenrisi (assembly GCA_964019155.1). NCBI lineage: Eukaryota > Metazoa > Annelida > Polychaeta > Sabellida > Siboglinidae > Osedax > Osedax fenrisi. The sequence continues at coordinate 53,414,577 of OZ025240.1, read as the reverse complement.
ATTATTAATCAATTAATCAATTAGTATCTCGTTAAACATATGAATTACCTTAATTTCTTCAGATTTAATCTTGGACGCTTCGAGAGTATTGATAAGATCGATGTCATCTACCGGACTACCTTGAGATGAACTCAGTCTTTCCAATATCTTATCTTCTATTTCCTATTGTGAAATCATATTTATTTATTCGTTTAAATATAAAATGAGTTTTAATAGGCTGCGAATGTCTAATGAGAGATTTCAAATAAATAACTTTAAGTTCTTGCTTCATCTTCGCATTCGATATGATCAGCTGATTCTTAGCTTCCTCGAGATCCGGCCTCTCTTCAGCCACTACGATACCGAGCAATTGATCTTCCAATCCACTGCGAATATAGAGAGTGCAAATTAATACCAATAATAGCATAGGTAAAAAGATTTCTATGTTATTATCGATTTATAAATATTAAGATCGTAATCAAATAAATAAATACGAAAAATTCTACATGCATGAACATTGTTTACCTAGGTGAAAGGGTGAAGTTAATGACGGTGACTTTGGTGGACACTTCGGGGGTGTAGTGGGGGTTCGGCAGTTTAGTGGTGATGTAGAACTTGAAGTCGTCGTGATATGGTATCACGGCGTCTCCCAGCTTGATCACGATGCTTCCTTGTTGCTTGAACGTCTACAGGTAGCGCTAGCGTTATGACTCATATCGCGTTGAGAATATATCGTACATAGCGTACATAAATCATTACGAATATAAAACTTATATACATTTTATTATTTTGTTATTATTATAAGATGTAGGCATTGCCAGAATGAGTATTGAAGTATTACGGCTTATCAATATAATTACCTAATAAATAAATAGCTATAAATATATATTGTTATTTTTATTATTTTATTTTATTTTGGTGGAGTCCTAACATCCTAATAAGTCATGACTTATAAACAAATTGTTCTAATGTCCTTTTGAAGATATATATACACACACATACACATACATATACTCTATTCTCATATTGACCAGTTGACTACAACACACACACACGTACCTGCTTCAGTAGAATGGGTTCCAGCGCGGGATCGAGTTCCTCCCCGATGTTCTCCATGAGACACGGTTTACCGAAGCGGACGGCGTTCTCCAGACTTCGCAGGAAGTCACGGTCCGTCAGCTTGATGATGTCGAGTCCATTCTCCTTCTCCTGTGAAAAGGGTATTGTATGCATGTATATGTGTATATGTGTCAGTGTGCGTGAATGTGTATGCATTATATGTGTGTATGTGCATGTCGTGTGTGATTATGTGTACATGTGTTTATATATATATATATATATTAGTGTGTGCATGTATGTGTGTGCATGTATGTGTGTGTCTTTTTATGTATTGTAACTATAATTATAATTTTAATAGAGTATTTAACCACTTAAATATATAAAACATATCTTAAACGTGTATAGACAATGTAATGATAAATAATTCCTTATATTGATCGGAATGGAATTCCAATTTATAAGTGACACACATTTAAAAGATCTACCTCCAAATCTCTTGTCATTATAGTTAATTAAGTGTAATCGAATAGCACTAGTAGATCTAAGAGAGTGTAGCGGATGAATTGGATCTAGGAGGTTATAAAAATAAATTTGTTTGTGAGTAAGTAATAATTTATGAGTGGGGCCAATAAGTTTAAATAAGTAACGATTTTAAAAGTTAATCATTTAAGTGAGGAAAGAAGTGAGTGACAGATGTGTGTGCATATATGTGTATGCGTGTGTGTATGCATGTATTCAGGTATGTATAACATCGCAGGTGTTAAGGGTGAGGAGGGGCAGTTAAAGGGTGAAGTCAGTGGATCTGGGTCAGCGGGGTTTATGGAGGTCATTGCTAACCATATTCTTAATCCACTTGTTCGCCTGTCCCTGAGGATCGATGAACAGCGGCCAGCGTTTCGTGTACTGTACTATGACCCCGTTCTCGATGCTCAGAATGTCTCGCGGTAATCCGGCGATTTGCCAGTTTCTCACCTTAACGTATTTCACTCAAATACATAATTATTTATATATTTAAATAGTTAACTTGAATATCAACGTTAACTGGGTAATCGTACTATTTAATAATAATAAATATAACAGTAAGCAATTATAATATTCATAATATAATAACTTCGATCAATGTAAAAAATCACTAGATAATTATATATAAGTCAAATAAAGAACTATAATAATGTATTTATTCATATAATAAGATCGTGAGATGACGCTAAACTAACTCGGACTGGATCACTGAGAATATCGGCGAGTCCGCTGTTAACATTGTGAGGTATGTTGAGTTCGGCCAGATAGGTCATCCACTTATTAAACAACACCGTACGATAATTTCCCTGTCGTGTGATTGGTGGTTAGATTCGTGTGATTCATTATATCCTATTCATTAACAACAATATTACTGAACTAATAAAATTATACACTTAGAAAGGAGGAGAAGTTTATATTTAATGATTAGCATAATCAGTGTGTGGGTATTTAATTGGGTTAGGTATCATATTATATTTATAATTACTCTAAAATTAAATAATATTATAAAATCTTGTATTATAAATTTATCAGTAATAAATTATATTTAGTCCATATATTATAATTAAATTTCTATGTTCAACGAATTTAATTGTTATTATCATGTACTTATAAATATGAAATATATAAATACAAATGAATAGAATTATTGTTTATGATATAAATTAAAGATTTATATACAAATTTATACATATGATATATATATATATATTCTATAAATTATTAACTATGTATACTAAATGATAACATAGACTACTAGAAGAATAGAGTGCTGATACAAACCGTGAAGGTGCCGATGTAAGCAATGCAGCCGGCTGCGATGAGAATGTCTCCTACGATGTTCTTGATGATGTGATCCAGAGATTCCACAGACGCTTTCCATCTTATTCTCTCGTCTCCTAGACCCCCGATTAACTATAGAATAGCGTTCGATTGATGATCGCGTATTAAAATACCTATATAAAATACATATATTGAATTGAAAATGGTTAATTTATTACAGACAAAGCAATATAACTTCTGCTCAAAGGAGGTCACTAGAGATTATTTTGTAATATATGCTCACAAAGAGGGTGGTCTTCATTATAATTATATATACAGTTGTATATATATATATGTATATCTAAACCTTATCGGCTCTAATTAAACGTTGTTCGCATTCTCCTGTCTTCGATTGTAGTTCCGACTTCTTTCTCGTGGTATCATCAAATTTAGCCTGTTCGATCATCACGAATGTAACGATATCAGAATTAATTATTAATGATCTCTAGTACTAGTCGAATACGGAGATTAATTAGCATACTTATTTACTACACATCGCTATATAACACTTCGCAAAAGGACCACTACTTTTCCTGTAATAATTCCCTATACAGTGATATGTTTACAAATATGCGATAAGTAAATAACACTGCTGTATTATAATTAAAGTTTCTATATTTAGTTTTGTTACGATGTTATGTTATGAATATTTACAGTTTTTTGTGACTTATTTAATTTAGTTTATTGTATACTTTTACTATACTTATACTATAATTATACTTATACTATACTTATATTTATAATATACTTATATTTAAAATAAGTATAATACCACATATTCAAGGAACAAAGATTATTTGTAGAGCATGAATTTTAAAACCGAAGGCACGTTGGCTAAATCTTTAGTATCACTAGTATTATCCTAGTCAGGTGATCTAGTCTCTCATTTATGGGCTGATAGGTGGATCCACCGATCGGCACTAGGTGGTAGCACCGGTTACCACTAGGTGACACTACTAGTCACCACTAGGTGACACTGCTAGTTACCACTAGGTGACACTACTAGTTACCACTAGGTGACACTACTAGTCACTACTAGGTGGCATTACTAGTTACCACTACTAGTTACCACTAGGTCGCACTACTAGTTACCACTAAGATTCACTACTAGTTACCACTTGGTCGCACTACTAGTTACCACTAAGATTCACTACTAGTTACCACTTGGTAGCACTACTAGTAACCACTAGGTAGTACTACTAGTAACCACTAGGTAGCACTACTAGTTACCACTAGGTCGCACTACTAGTAACCACTAGGTAGCACTACTAGTTACCACTAGGTCGCACTACTAGTTACCACTAAGATTCACTACTAGTCACCACTAGGTCGCACTACTAGTTACCACTAGGTCGCACTACTAGTAACCAATAGGTAGCACTACTAGTAACCACTAGGTAGCACTACTAGTTACCACTAGGTCGCACTACTAGTAACCACTAGGTAGCACTACTAGTTACCACTAGGTCGCACTACTAGTTACCACTAAGATTCACTACTAGTCACCACTAGGTCGCACTACTAGTAACCACTAGGTAGCACTACTAGTAACCACTTGGTCGCACTACTAGTAACCACTAGGTAGCACTACTAGTAACCACTAGGTCGCACTACTAGTAACCACTAGGTAGCACTACTAGTAACCACTAGGTAGCACTACTAGTTACCACTTGGTCGCACTACTAGTAACCACTAGGTAGCACTACTAGTAACCACTAGGTCGCACTACTAGTTACCACTAGGTAGCACTACTAGTTACCACTAGGTCGCACTACTAGTTACCACTAGGTCGCACTACTAGTAACCACTAGGTAGCACTACTAGTAACCACTAGGTAGCACTACTAGTTACCACTAGGTCGCACTACTAGTTACCACTAGGTAGCACTACTAGTTACCACTAGGTCGCACTACTAGTTACCACTAGGTCGCACTACTAGTAACCACTAGGTAGCACTACTAGTAACCACTAGGTAGCACTACTAGTTACCACTAGGTCGCACTACTAGTAACCACTAGGTAGCACTACTAGTTACCACTAGGTCGCACTACTAGTTACCACTAAGATTCACTACTAGTCACCACTAGGTCGCACTACTAGTTACCACTAAGATTCACTACTAGTTACCACTAGGTCGCACTACTAGTTACCACTAGGTGGCACTACTAGTTAACACTAGGTGGCACTACTAGTTACCACTAGGTCGCACTACTAGTTACCAATAGGTCGCACTACTAGTTACCACTAGGTGGCACTACTAGTTACCACTAGGTGGCACTACTAGTTACCACTAGGTCGCACTACTAGTTACCACTAGGTCGCACTACTAGTTACCACTAGGTCGCACTACTAGTTACCAATAGGTCGCACTACTAGTTACCACTAGGTGACACTACTAGTTACCACTAGGTGGCACTACTAGTTACCACTAGGTCGCACTACTAGTTACCACTAGATGGCACTAATAGTTACCACTAGGTGGCACTACTAGTTACCACTAGGTCGCACTACTAGTTACCACTAGGTCGCACTACTAGTTACCACTAGGTCGCACTACTAGTTACCAATAGGTCGCACTACTAGTTACCACTAGGTGGCACTACTAGTTACCACTAGGTCGCACTACTAGTTACCACTAGGTCGCACTACTAGTTACCACTAGGTGGCACTACTAGTTACCACTAGGTGGCACTACTAGCCACCACTAGGTCGTTTTACTTCCTGATTACAACCTGTCAACATTAATAAACTTATCTTACAATATTATCCCATCTATCGAATAATAAGATAAGTCATCATAATCCAACTATCACATATATTGTTTATGAACTTATACTCTTTGTTCTCTACTTATTATTTATAATTTTCATTCATAACTTCTCCACTTATTTACATTTATATCATTTATATATAATAAATTTACAAAATCACTGAACCGTTACACTTTTTCTATTATATTTTGTTTACATTTCTGTATTCATTACATTTAGCTATTTATAACTTTTTACTTTTAATTTCAATATATTTAATTAAATTAAACATCAATATGTCCAATACATGCAGTCAATGTAATTCCATAATTACATGTACAAACTTTGTCACCTGTTCATGTAAATTAGCTATACATTTTAAATGTCTCAATGCTCACAACAGCTTGCCTTATAATTGGATAACAAGTAGTGCGGTACTTAAGCATGTTGTGAGCGTATTGAAATCTCCTTCATTCATATTCTCATGTCATACTTGCCTCCAAAAACATTCCCTCATCCCATCACCTACAATCCCCCCACTATCTACTACAATGACTGACTTACTAAATACTATTCCCTTCCTTATTAAAGATATATCAACCCGTCTTGACCAACAGGACCTATCCCTACTCAATATATCATCACAATTAAAAAACAATAAACCAAACTACAAGTACTCACCCAACATTCCTGTCTCTCACTCGATACCCCTTCTTCCTCCTTCCCCACCTCTCCCTCCTTCTTCAATCCCCCTTCCTCCCCCTCCCCCACCACCTACACATATCCCTAGCCTCTTAGAATTACCCATCAATATGCATTTTAGACCAGTCCCTAATCCATCTTCCACTACCAACCATTACTCACCTAACCACCCATCCCCCTTTTCTGTAGTTATTGAGCATATTAAACCATCTGAAAAATCTCGTGAATTTCTTCTAGAATTACTCACTTACATCAATATACCTACACATGCTCTAAAATCATATAATTTTTCTAATGCAACTGTTATTATTTTCTTTAATACACTAAGTCAGTGTTCCTACTTTTACTCAAAAATTCCATTCATCCGCAGTAACTCAATATACAATCACCTATACATTCGTGCTGAACGATCTAACACTGAGCGAACACGTGGTAGAGTTCTTTTCCATGCAACAAAATCTAACCTAACCCCATCTAATGTCAAATGTACCTTCAATAACTTTACTAACTCATTTGAACTTCGCTATTTTACCAACTCTAATATAGACTGGAATAATAACCCAGTTTATATATCAAATGATACATACAATACATGGTCTACATCCTACAATACATATAAATTACGTTATTAAATCACTGAATTCATCAATCAGTGATTCTCAATCATCACACCAATCTGCACAATGACCTTCAACCACTCGACCTAATTATCTCAGAACAATCTCAATTCGTAGCACCTCAATAGATACCGCACTATCAATTCCACCATTTATTCACAACACATCACAATCTCAGATTAATGCAGCCATCCTTAATGTTTCCTCCATACGCAATAAAGTTGATCACACACTTGACTCATTTAATGACCTTCACCTTGATCTTATTTGTCTCACAGAAACGTGGCTTAAGGATAATGATAGTGCAATATCTGCATCCCTTAATATTAATAATCTAAGTTTCGCACAACTTAATAGACTCGGCCCCCATCTTGGTGGTGGTGTTGGCATCATATATAAGACAAATATTAATTTAATAAACAGTACTGATCTTGCACTAGAAAACTCAGAATCATTTTCTTGTACATTTCACCCGGCTAATTCACGTCAATTCACCATCATAGTTATCTATCGTCCACCTCATAAGTCAATTCCTAAGTTTCTCCTTGAATTAGAACACCTCCTGACTACATCCACTGACCATACTATCATTCTCGGAGACCTAAATATCCCAATTAATCTTGACACTAATTATACCAGGCAATTCAATATATTAATAGACTCATTTAACTTTGTCCAACATATAACATCCCCAACTCACATAGCAGGCAATACACTTGACCTTATAATTTCCCATGCACATTCTAACCTCACCAATTCCCATTCAATAAAGAATCTATTTTCTGATCATCATTTAGTATTCTTCCATATTAGCTCACCAAGACCAACTCGACCCATTATAAATATTAAATATAGAAAATATAACAATATTGACACCAATACTTTCATCACTGAATTCTCTAAAAAATTTAATAACACAATTTTCAAACTCAGTATCCAAATTAGAAACATCTCTATCAAGAACCCTTGACGAACTTGCCCCCATCAAATATAAATATATAACACAACGTCCAAATTGCAAATGGTTTAATTCTGAACTTTCATCATCAAAACGCAAATTACGACTATATGAAAATTATTGGAGAACATCTAAATCTCCCAATAATTACAATATATTTATCAAACAACGTAGCCTATATAGAACCCTACTCAAGAAGTCTAAGAAATCATACTACAATAATCTATTAAAAGAAGCATCAACTAATTCTAAGAAACTTTTCTCCATTTCTAACCAGCTACTTGGTAGAATATCACTACGTGTTCTACCAAATGAACCCATAACAACGCTAATAGATACATTTGACCAATATTTCAATACTAAAGTCATGAATATAATTAAATCACTCCCTACACCACTCAATGAACCATATAATCTACCTCTATATTCTCTTTCCTCCTTTACATTACCATCAACTACTACCATTGAAAAACTCCTCAGTGCAGTAAATACATCTTCCGAACTAGATCCAATTCCTCATTCTATATTAAATAAGTACCACATTTATCTAGCATCTTATTACCAAGAAATAATAGAAAACTCACTTAACTCAGGCATTTTTCCAATCTATATGAAAACAGCATATGTTACACCCATCATAAAAAAACCAAACCTTGACAAAGCAATCCTCTCCAACTACCGACCAATCTCCAACTTATCAACACTCTCCAAAACCCTAGAACGAGTTGTTGCTCGTCAATTAAATTCTTATCTCCATGAAAATCATATATTAAACCCATATCAGAGTGCCTATACCAAGCACAAAAGTACTGAAACTGCAATAATACATATCCTTAATCACATTCACTTATCTGCTGCATCACCACATGGTTCAGTGGTCATTCTCCTTGATTTATCAGCTGCCTTCGACACCCTTGACCATAATATCCTTATAAATCGACTAACTTCTATCGGAATCTCTGATACCGCACTCGATTGGTTCATCTCATACCTAACTGATCGTTTTTACCAAATTAGTATAAACTCTCTAATCTCTAAACCTCGTAAAGTTACTCATGGAGTACCTCAAGGATCTGTCCTTGGTCCACTCCTGTTCAATATCTACCTACTTCCCTTATTTAAAATTATTGACAAATACCCCACTATAGACTATCACTCGTATGCTGATGACATACAGTTACACTGTAGATTGATAGACCCTAACAATGACATAAATTTACTTAACAACTGCATTACTGATATACATAACTGGCTCACCAACAACTCATTATCACTAAACTGTCTTAAAACTGAATCAATGCATATTAAAACATCTACCACTATATTCATTCCACCACAAATTACCATTAACAATCTGAGTATTTCTTATGCTAATAAAATAAAAAATCTTGGTATATTAATCGACCCAACACTACAATTCAACATCCAGACTAAATCACTATCACAGTCAATTAACTACATACTACACAACTTACGAACAATAAGACCCTTCATTAATTTTAATACTGCAAAACTCCTCGCTACATCCCTCATTCTTCCCCGCCTTGATTACTGTAATTCCTGTCTATATGCCTCCTCACAATCTATAATAAATAAACTCCAACGCCTTCAGAACTCAGCCATCAGATTTATATTCAACATAACTAAATATTCCAGACAACATATATCCCCTTTGAGAACCAAATTACATTGGCTGCCAATAAAATCCCGTATAATTTACAAAATTGCACTCACCATACATTTAGCTACACATCATAACACACCAGACTATCTTGCCAACTTACTAACTCCCAACACAACTATTTACGAACAAAGACACATAAACAAATTCAAATTAAAAACTCCAGTTCTATTACATTTAACATCTTCCCAACATATAATCTTTCTCCATCCATGCTCCAAAAATCTGGAATGATCTACCTCACCATATCCGATCAATTGACTCAACTGTAACATTCAAATCAAAGCTAAAAACATACCTTTTTGCCCAATAATATTGAAAGCACGTCCGAAAACTTCAATAAAGAAGTTGATGGAAGTGCCTAAACCAATTAGGTAACAGGTAACAGATAACTACTAGTTACCACTAAGATTCACTACTAGTTACCACTTGGTCGCACTACTAGTAACCACTAGGTAGCACTACTAGTAACCACTAGGTAGCACTACTAGTTACCACTAGGTCGCACTACTAGTTACCACTAGGTCGCACTACTAGTAACCACTAGGTAGCACTACTAGTTACCACTTGGTCGCACTACTAGTAACCACTAGGTAGCACTACTAGTTACCACTAGGTCGCACTACTAGTTACCACTAGGTGGCACTACTAGTTAACACTAGGTGGCACTACTAGTTACCACTAGGTCGCACTACTAGTTACCAATAGGTCGCACTACTAGTTACCACTAGGTGGCACTACTAGTTACCACTAGGTGGCACTACTAGTTACCACTAGGTCGCACTACTAGTTACCACTAGGTGGCACTACTAGTTACCACTAGGTCGCACTACTAGTTACCAATAGGTCGCACTACTAGTTACCACTAGGTGGCACTACTAGTTACCACTAGGTGGCACTACTAGTTACCACTAGGTCGCACTACTAGTTACCACTAGATGGCACTAATAGTTACCACTAGGTGGCACTACTGTCACCACTAATATTCACTACTAACCTGAAGTGTGGCGATACCCTGCTCTACGTCGTTGAGGCGAGCTTTCGCCGAGTCGAGGATTCTCTGCGTGGCTTCGAGATCTTCTTGAGCGAGGCGGAGCGTTTCTCTCTTAGGAGCCACAGACTTCGACACGAAGTGATACTTGTGCATAGCGCGTACCCACGCGCATATAGGTGTACACGCCTTCGATACCTGAACGGGTTGATATGGATGTATAGGTGTATATAGGGTAGTTATATATATAAGTCTATATATAAATATATATATATATATATGTGTGTGTAACCTTACATTACTTGCATGGTCTAGTTGTATATGTAGGTCTACGTAGATATAAGTATGCGCACTTTCGTAATTTGTTTACTTTTTATTGTTATGTAGAATCTATTCATGAAAACTTTAATTTACCTTATACATTAAATGATTTACAAAAATAAACATGTATTCGCGCAATACCGATGAACTGGTATGATAAAGCAAACCTTAGATATTGCAGCGGGGGTGAAGTTCTCGTTATCGATGTAAGGCTGAATCTTTCTTATAGTAGGATCGTCGATGTTATCTTTGTCGAACTTGAATAGTGATTCCAAGAATTTCTGAGGATCCTGAAGAATAGCTTTTCCCGGTTCCCAATAATCATCGATCTTTTGTCCAGGCTATTTAAAAATAATCAAATAAGTCTTCTATATATATATATATATATATATATATATATATATATAACGAATTAAAAACACAACTTTTACAATATTATTTACATTTGTTATTATAGTAATTACGTGTGTCTACAATGATTGTGTACCTTTTCCCCGGCGACTCTCTTCGGCGTGATCTTCTTCATGATGCACACAGCCTCTATAACTAGCTTAACTCCCTCTGGTGGACGTTGCATGGCTCTCACTTCTACTACGTCGTTACGGTTCAGTAACTTCAAGCTGGCCAACGCGGCGTCCTAGGGTTGTGGAGGGGTGGGGGGTGGGTTGTGGTTGATGTAGGGTTGTGAAGGGGTTGGGGGTGGGTTGTGGATGATGTAGGGGTGTGGAGGGGTAGGGGGTGGGTGTGGTTGATGTAGGGATGTGAAGGGATTGGGGGTGGGTTGTGCTTGATGTAGGGGTGTGGAGGGGTAGGGGTTGGGTTGTGGTTGATGTAGGGGTGAGGAGGGGTAGGGGGTGGGTTATGGTTGATGTAGGGTTGTGGAGGTAGGGGTGGGTTGTGGTTGATGTAGGGGTGTGGAGAGTAGGGTGTGGGTTGCGGTTGATGTAGGGGTATGGAGGGGTAGGGATGGGTTTTGGTTGATGTAGGGTTGTGGAGGGGTAGGGGGTAGGGTTGTGGTTGATGTAGGGTTGTGGAGGGGGATGGGGTAGGTTGTGGTTGATGTAGGGGTGTAGAGTCTGGTTGATATAGGGGTATTGCGTTGGGTTGATTTAAGGGTGTGGAGGTATATACTATATAATGTATATGTAGATATATGTATAATTATATATATGTATATATTTATATATTTAGGGAAAAGTAATCAATGATTAGTAATATTCTATACTGAAAAGTGACCTCACAAAAATTTAATCATATATGTATATGTTGATATTAAAATAAGGAAAACTAGGGGCTAACTAGGGGCTAAAGTAGGGGCTAACTAGGGGCTAAAGTAGGGTCTAACTAGGGCATGTAGGGGCTAACTAGGGCAGGTAGGGGCTAACTAGGGGCTAAAATAGGGGCTAACTAGGGCAGGTAGGGCTTCGGCTAAATCTCGTTGTGCATCGTCAGCAATTTCTGAGGTATCACGTGCTTTGATCAAAGCAGCCTCTTCCTCTTGCTTCACTTCTTTACGAGTTTTCTCGGCTATTATCTAATTTTTCCGGGTCATTATAAATTAGGTTGCGATAATCTATTTCATATATATACGTTAATTGTTAAAAAATAAAAATGTATATTAAATGTATTGAAAACATATTATAAAATAAATAATAAAATAAATTTCGATCTAATATTGATTATAATTATAAAGATTTCCTATATTATGTTGGCATATATTTCTAGGTAAATATCAGGATTAATAAAAATTTATATTTTTAAATTATAATTTAATGAAATATACTTTAATATTTATAATATAATTATATTGATTTTAAATAATATTTGCATGTTATGTTAAGGTATATTAATCCAATATCAGTATTAAATAGATTTAAAATAATTATTTTAAATTTGATTATATATCCTATAAATAATATGATGTTTAAATGATCATTAGATGCTTGACGTGTCAAAGTTTTGCGTGTGAAACTTGTCTTGCTCAATTTTTCACAAGACAAAATGCATATTTTTTATATGTATGGAAATATATGACATATTCTATTTTGATATGAGAAACATTATTTGATATGGCACGTATTTTATGGATAGTATAAACACCTATAATACAATTAATATATAATATTTATCAATGAATCATGATTTAATAAAAATCTATACGATTCCTTATTTTGAATATAAGATCAAAATACTTTAGTGAAATTTATTATATAAATACTAATGTTATCATCATACACATATGATGGCGTATGACTCATAATCATAATAGCGATCTTATGGATTGGATCTCATGTAATTGTATATATAGATAGATAGATATGGAAAGTTTATAGCAATGAGATAACATAATACGACACAAAATTAAAAAAGTATTAAAACATTATATTCATAATTGATTGACAGGTAGATGGGCTGATATTAACCGTATCCTTGGCAATCTTCTCCATGGTAACGGTACTTTCAATGACGGCTTCGTCTAGTAATGGTCTCATTGTCTCTAGTTCATCTTGCAGTTTGCTTACTTCTTCGGCGGTCGTTAATAACTAATAGGTAATATTTTATAATTATATATATATATACCAGTATACAATGTTAAAGACATTTTTAAACTTTTATAGTATTTTGTCAATTTATAATGCTTCTTATTCAAATAATCACACACAAATTTAACAAGTACACATCATCTTTTGTAGGTTCACCCATAATCATATAGTTATATCTATTTATTGACAGGTTAAATTATACTAAAATAGTACAATATATATTTTTATTATGATAAAACTGTAAAAAATATTTGATTTGAAAATAACATGACAATAATATGTATAATACAGTAGAACATGTGAATCATAAAACTTGTATAATTTAAAGATGTATATGCCTTCATATTAGTTATAATTGGCACTATTTAATACTTATTTTTCCATTTATATGCGATAGGGATGTAAATAATAAATTTATAATTATTATAATATTATTGTGATTATTATTAAAATTATTATTATTATTAAAATTATTATTATAATTCTATAATTATATATACAGTCATATAGAATGAGAGTGGCATGGCATCAATATTTATATTACCTAAAGTTACATAAATAATCTGCACTAATAATAGATCTCGTGGAAACCTTATCCAATCCGGTCTTGGTTCTCTTACGCGAAGTGTTCAGTTCCGTTTTCTTCATGATGATCAGCTTCTGGAAGATTCCGAGGAGTTGCAGGTAGCTCGTGGGCGTTACGTAATTGTGTCGTGACAGTTTAGACAGGAACTCATTGGACGCGTCGATCACAGACGACTGAATCTTCTGACACATCGTCACCTGGTGTGTGTGGGGGTGGTGTTAGTGGCTTTTTAGTAAGTAGTTAGAGTAAATTATTAAAATAAATTAAATAAATTTACTGAAAAAAAGTACACATAAATAATTAGTATAAATTGACGTAAGCAAATTTTTATATAACAAATTATACAATATAAAAAATATAAAGTATGATATCAGTGACCTGTCAAAGTATGATTTCATGTTTTTATATTATAGTATGATGTACTAATATGATGTCATAGTATAATATGGTGAGATATTATATGTTTGTATCTCAACATATTTACTACATAACACTATCTAAAAGCTATTCCTGCTATATAATAAAAATCATTACAAATGATAGATTCGGCTAAACAACAACATAAATCCATTGTGATTCAATACTTATCAAAATCCTAAATGAATAGCTCTAAATCTCACAAAATATGTTATACATTGGCCTACATAACACCACCATTGATAACTAAGCTAAATAATGTGTGTAATATAAATATATATATATATATAAATATATATATATATATATATATATATATATATATATCAAAGATTTTGCGAAGTAGAGATATTGCACACACTATCAATCTCTAGTACATCGAAAATGTAAATTTAAAATGAATCTGACCATTAACACTAGATGGCGAAATCGTTAGTATATGAAATGTTATATCATGTGATATTTTAATTAAGAAATTAAGAAATTACAATAAATATAGAAAATTCTTATTATCCGACTAATACCGCTAGATGGCCATATCGAATTATTAGGTTACACAAATATACACGAGTGCAATATCTTTCCTTCGGAAAATCTTCGTATATATGTTGATATCTATTATTGGTGAGGATAATCTGAGGTGAATCTGGTGGAAATGATGTGAATGTGAACCAGGTTATCGAGGATTGTATCGCTGACGTCGAGGTCGGGGATATCTCCGAGGAAACGCAGTGCCACCGAGCTGAGGGCCTCTGGGGGCCAACCCGAGAACCAATCTATAGTACAACAGGTAACCAGGGCTGGGAACTGTCTTAGTCTGGCGCGGAACACTTCTCCTAGGGGACTATTTTATCAGTTTGATTAGTCTTCATTAATCATATATACAATATATATATATATATATATATATATATATATATATATATATATATATATATAATATATATAATTATTTGTATATAATATATATATCCATTTAATTATTAAACTAGCTTAATATTGTTAGTCGAGTTAAATAAGGTATAGATTAACCTAATAAGGTGTAGTTTCGCTTATTAAGTTGTACCTAATAAGATGAAGTATTGCTAATTAGCATAACATAGGTCTACAGTTAACCTCATAGTGAGCACCGTGTGGAGGTTAGAGCGGATCCTGTGTTTGAACACCGCAAACATGTTCGTCTTGGTCAGTTGAATTCCTAGTTCAAGTACGACCTGAACAAAAGTAATGTGTTACTGTGTAGGTATATCATCTCTCAAGTCTATGCGATTATATTGCGTATAGTAGTATTATATAGTCTTATTTCTTCTGCTGAACTTTGTAATATTCTACATTTTTGACTATTTTCAATTAGTAAGTCAGTTTTAAGATAAATTTCAAAAAGTTACAGTTGATTATGTAACATGACATCACATAATGAACGATGCAATCATAACTATAGTAGTCGTATTATCACAAAACAATTTTTAAAAATAAAATATAGCAATATATATAACAATTATATACCCTACTTTTATTATGGTTATCCTCAAATTCATTATATTATATTAATTTAATTATAATACATTCTATGATTATTGATATGGCATATTTACATGGCGGTTTCCAGATAGAATTATCGTGATCGAAGACCCCATCATTTTCGATAAGTTTTACCTCATAATCGTTGATGGTTCCTGATTACTTTAATTAGATCACCCACTCATTTAATGCACGTGGAATTCCACTTTAATTAACTCAGTTATATATTTATTTGTTCTTCTTTTGTGACTAATTGAATAACTTATAATTCCTTTTTTAGATTATTTTATTCTTTTTCAGTAATTCAATTAACTATATATATTTATCTATATACTTACTCGATTATCTAATTTATAAAATTTTAATATATAAGTTATTTCGTATATGTTTATCCATTTATGTTTGTTATAGTTATAAATACAATAATATAATTGATTGGATGGACTATCTTATCCTATCATATCCTATCCTATCTTATGCTATGTTATCCTATCCTATCATACTACACCCTACTCCACACTCTCCTAATATGCATATCATGTAGTATCAAATCCTATCCTTTCCTATAAGGGCGACGTATATAAACCGGTTTCATGGCATTCTGGATCTGATCCATTTCGTCGGCTCCGTAGATATTCGGAACATCTCCACTGTTCAGGATGTTGTTAATGTCCTCTAAGAATGACTCACTCTTGATCTATTATAAGCGTAAAAGATTTTTAATAATACATTAATAATTTTGAATACATTTTTAAATATATTTATAATTAAATAATAATTATAATTAATACATAATATTATATATGGTTAAAGTTTCATTTTCTTTCACAAACTATAAAAATAAATATAAAACTAGTTTACGATTATAATCGAATGTAATACAAATAAATTTTAAATATATCAGCGATAATATAGAAGATGAAAGTTGAATGGGCAACAAATCAGTAATATCTCAACGCAAAGCGACATTATATCTGGCATCATCGATATCAACACTTTTACCTTCACTACCTGTATCAAGAGAGGCATCAATATTAGCAACAACTTCACCATCACTATTAGAAACACTTCCACCATCAGTACCGGCAACACATCCACTTAAACTACTAGCAACACCTCCACCATCGTACAGACATCACCAGCGGCCATCGTACATCCATCACGTCGCGACGCTAACCTGAGTATCGCTGAACAGGAATACGGTGAAGACGTTCTCGATGCCCGCCTTCATCATCACCTTCTTGAGGTCCTCCCTCCACTCCGGCATGCCGTAGTTCTTAGCCAGCTCTATCTGGAACAGCTCGTATTCGGCTCTACGGGTATAATATAGGAGTCACGTAAATTAATTCATAAATGTATATAAATAATCATATAAATATTTAAAAAGATATAAGTATAATAATAGAAGTCTTAAATGAATTCATTATATAAATGTATATAAATATTCATATAAATATTTAAAAAGATATAAGTATAATAATAGAAGTCTTAAATGAATTCATTATATAAATGTATATAAATATTCATATAAATATTTAAAAAGATATAAGTATAATAATAGAAGTCGTTAATGAATTCATTATATATATATATATACAACAAATCATAATCAAATTCAGATTCAAATATGAGATATTATCAATGGTAAACACTGCAGTGACTAACACATGAGCTGCGAGTCTGGTCAGAGATTGTCGTCCGCTACCCCCCATGCCCAACAGGAGGGCGTTACCGAGGGGCTGACGAATGATGCGAGAGATACGCGTCAGGTGACGTATGGCGTCCATAAACATCACGAGGTTCATCTTCGCCGTGCTGATCTGGTTGTAGTCCTCTAGGTAGTCTTCTATCACCGCGGTCATCTTTGTGTGTGGGCGTGTGTGTGTGGGGGGGTGTTTGGGTGCGGGGGTGTCTATGTAGTAAGAGAAGTATTATTTATTTATTCATAAAAATTAAATTTTATATAAATTTTCATAATACTAAATTATTGATAGCATGTGTGATTATGTACATGCATATATATATATATATATTAAACATATTTTTATATATAGAAGCGATGCATCTTAATACTACGACGATATTGAGGTTAATTCCACACTCATAGAGGTCACACGGTGCACATAGAGGTCATACTGCGCATACAGAGGTCACACGGCACACGTAGAGGTCACACGGCGCACATAGAGGTCACGCGACCGACCTTGGCGAAGTCCGTGATCTCGATGTAAGAGCGGTTGTCGACGCTCTGGTTCATGAAGTCTCCGTAGATCACGGGTTCCAGTGGGATCACTTCGCCGAAGTCCACAGAGAACACAGAGTTCACCTTGCTCTTTATCTGGTCGTAGAACCTGTCCACGAGAGAGAGTGTCGGGTGAGGCTTATTGTGTGTGTGTTAGGTAGTATGGCGGGGGTGTGTTAGCATTTGTTGTGATCACTCATACGATAGCTGTAATTCAGATACATTTTGTCAGTCCCTCAGATTAGTCATGGAATTCACTATATATATATAAAATTCACTATATATATACATAAATTCACTATATATATATATGCATAATATAGTTCACAACACTGCAATGTATTATCGGACATTATTACTAATTATCCAGATATTCCACCAGCTAACATTTACATAACTTGATTACTATGTGTATGTATTTGTGTATGTGTATGTGTGTATATGTGTGCGTGTATATGTGTGCGTGTGTGTGTGTATATGTGTATGTGAGTGGCTTATATTCACACATTCGCAAGGGTAGCCTCACAGCTTAAAGCTTCATAAGTCTTATAGGATACCCACTACCCCATACCCCGCCGTACTGCCCTACACTAATTATGATATCGCTATAGTTACCAGTTTCTGTCCTGATCGTTGATTAGCCGATCGCTGTAGATGCGAAGACTCTCATGGGTCCATAGTCTCAGTAGCGAAGGTAAACCCTATTATCGGTGTTGTTGTCATTGTTATTTATGTTGTCGTGGTTACAATTATTAATGTGGTATTATTGATAATCAATTATTACATATTTTATACATTTTTATTTTAAATATCGATTTGTATTCAAATAATACGTACGTATATTTATTAAACTAAGCTATTCGGAAATAATAACGGTGATTTTAGTGGGATCGTGCATAAGAATGCCCTGGAACACTTTAGAGATGTCCCTCAAGTTGAAGGTGTAGTGACTCTTGGCAGGGGTGGGCAGCAGGTTAGACGAGATCAGCGTGTAGATCTCTATAGAGGCCTCGACCAGCTTGTCGCAGTAGTCCTGCACGGTCGGAGATCTAGCTGAGGGAGGTGAGAGACGTGTATGGGTGAGAGGGTGTATGGGTGTGACGTGTATTGGTGGGTGGGGGGGTAGCGAAGGTAGAGTGACCTGTACGGGTGGGTGGGGGGGTAGAAAAGATAGAGTTACGTTTATGGGAGGGTGGGTGGGGGATAGCGAAGGTAGGGTTACGTTTTAACTTAAAGTCATTCAGGTGATCCGTTTTATTTGATTTACATTTATCATAACATTATAAAGAAACAAATTTTTATAAATAATTATTATTAATATACATAGATGACAGACTAGTATTCTCTTTTGAGATTCCTTGAATAACACTACTAAAATATTCACTTTTAGTCTATAAAGCTTATGCTTTGTTGGCCGAGATCATTCTGTCAAAGGGATTGTATAATCAGGGTCACTATTTGGCTGAAATCATACATTACGATAGGACAATATATGGAACACTGATCTCTTACTAAACTTCCATGTTACAACATATATATATATATATATATATATATATATTTATAATTTGAGTATTACTATACTAAATAGTATTATTATTGCCTATTTAGTGGATGGAGTCTGTGGTTATAGTTAGGGGGTGTAGTCAGTAAATGGAGTTAATGGATGGGGTTAGTGAGTGTAGTCAGAGAGTGGAGTTAGTGAGTGGAGTAGATGAGTGTGATCAGGGGTCAGTGGGCGGAGTCAGTGGGGGGCAGAGTCAGTGAGGGGCGAAGTCAGTGGGGGGCGGAGTCAGTGGGGGCAATCAGTAGGCGGAGTCTAACAGATCCAAGACTTCAGAATCACGGAGAAGATCGTCTTTTTACTGGAGTCCTCCATTTCGGTGAAAGACACGTAGTTGAAGTGTCGCATGAGTCGAGCGGAGATAGGGTTACGCCCTCCACCAGGGGGACCCATCGCGCAGACAAAGTTCACGTTCACTAGGTGCCGGAATTCACCTACGTAACGTACGAGTAGTCACTTTAGTGTGATTAATCGTGTTTGTTATCTATTAAGGGTTAAATGTCAAAGGTTACTAGATTTAAAATGTACGTATATACGAATGTTTAGCATATAATAGTTTTATTAATCAAAACTAATATAATGAATTAATTAAATATGAAATATTATCAATATATATTAATCGCAGATTATAATCGCACATATCGTATTCGCGTATTGATATAACACGGATGCATACGATGCCCGTTAACTCTAGTTATAGTAAGCGGCCGGCACTGACCTATAGCTTTGCGGTCGTACCAGCCCTTGAAGTCCTGCCACTGTCGGATCAGCTCTATGGGAGGCTGGGCCCCGAATACCTCTAGGGCGGGCATGTTCAGGTCGTCGATGAAGAAGATGATGTACTTACCCACAGGCGGCCCGTATATACCTTTACGTCTGCGGGCAGAGCGCGGTATCGTAACCATTTGTTTTAGTTATAGTATAATCATATATAATAGTTATATTATAATAGTTATATATATATATATAATAGTTATATTATAATAGTTGATATATAATAGTTTTTTATATAATATTGAAATAAATATAAATTAAATAAAAATGATATCCGATATGTTTTTCTTCTAAACAATACGACTTGCTTCACAATAAGCTGTACTATATAACGGACACCGTAATCAATAAATTGATAGCTTGCACATATTATTTAACGCGCGTATATTTATTTCAAACATTATCTTATAGTATTTTATTAGTTTCGTTTCTTAAATAATATCGTAAATGAAAAACTTGTTGAAAATCTTTTTGTACTAAATCGCGTTATGCATTAGTCGAACCTCTTATCGAGTTTTCCATCGATGAGATCCTGCGTTTGGTTGGAGCTCGTTTTCGCCGAGAACGATATGAACTCGGATTGAAACTCTTTGCCCATGTGACGCGTCAACTTGTCCGTGATGATGATACTCTTACCGGTACCCGTCGGACCGATGCATAACGTCTACGTGTGAGGTGAGCGAACGTTGTGTTGCGATGTTACACATACAATGGGTGATTATCTCGATAAGCTATGTAAGCGATCCACTTCTATAATTACCCTGGTGTAAAAAGTAAATCAGTAATGGTAATAATAATAATAATAAAGTTAAAAATACAATTAAAAACGGTACAAAAGAAATTTACGATAAATCGTACGCAACAAAATTATAATTAAACGCGTATTTAGGCTTCGCGATATATAATAATAATAATAATCGGTATGTATTTAACTCCGACGTATTAAAAATATAATATGTAATGGATCCGATGGCGTGCAGCGCATATAGTGTGCTTAGCGATGAGTACCTCTATTCGTACCTACTAGCAGTACCTACTTACGTGGCTCGTACGAACCGGTTTATGATGGTTGAGCAGCATTTCGAGGAGGTGCGTGTTCCTAACGTTGTCGATGGTGGGCACGATGATGTCAGAGTATTTCATGTCGGCGGTCACCTCGTACTTAGCACGGCCATACATCCAGTTGTCCCATTTTATCTACGGCGGCGGGGGCGAGGCGGGGTTAGTGAGGTGTATGAATGAATATAATTAATATTATTATTATAAATATATATATATGTATGTAAAAATAAATTAGGGTCGATATCTTGATAAGTTTGAAAAAATGTCTTTCCAATTCCCTAGATTTTATCCTGATCTGAACACAATATAAATATAAATAGATATTCTAGAGTAGAAAGCTACGGTCTGATAACGAATGTGTAAGTAACTTGTCGGGCTGCTAGTTTTTCTTCATATTCCTCTTCCTCAGAGAAAGGCAAAGTGATGCCAGCATCGTCTAAGCAGTAATCATACACCATGCCCTCGGGGGGGAACTGTAGCGACATCTACAATAGAGCGCGGTATGGCGATGTATTAAGAACATCTCATTAATCATATATATATTAAGAACATATCAATATATATATATATATATATAATGATAATATTAATTATTATATTTATATATTAGAAATTTGTTCGCATAACATTGGAATAAATATAAATCAAATGAAAATGATACCCGATATGGTTTTCTTCTAAAGGGCTTCAAGTTAATATTTACAATATATTTACAATATCGTAATAAATTAATTAATATAGGTTTACATTTAGAAATCGTATAATAACGAACATATATCGCAATGAAATGATAGAGGATCTAATGTATGACTAACGTTAGCCTCTTGAAACATCGACCTCAGAAACTTGTCAAACTTCTCCCTGCCGTTATTGTCGCAAGTTCCACCGATGGTCCACACCAGAGAGAACATAAACCAAGGTTCTATCAGCGTAGACACCCTCGCGAGACGTGGTGCTGGAATTGCTTTATCGCCCTTAGAATACATGTATATACAATATTTCTCTTGTATTATAAATAATTTACTTATTTTGTATTGTTATATAATTATTTTAACATCAATCAAAATTAATTATATCTTTGTTATACTTAGTTAATAAATTATTTAATAAAACGAAAATTTGAACGAAATATAGTAAAATAATAACAACTTGAATACCCGTTTTTTTCTTGCAGTTTTGGTATTTTCCTGAGTCTTAATATTAATAGAGTTATTTATATAGGATTTATATATAAAATAATAAAATTAACTTTTAAATATATATCGATCATATAATATTCGATTCGTTGAACACTATTAACCTCTTTCAGATTGAACGGTGAAAAGAAACAATCCATTAATTTGAAGAAACTCAAGGTTATCGAGGAATCCATCGATGGGACGATCTCCTTTAATCTTTTACGTAGAAATTTAATCGATGGCTATTAACAATGAACAATTACAGTAAGATATAATTATTATAGTTAATATATTATTAAAATGGAACTTCGGTTCATATATAAACCTAATCATCTATATTCATTTCATAAAACATCATAAATAAACTTATTTATTAAATTGATTTATTATTATCATAGTATATGCTATATATATATATATATTTATATTTATATATATATATATATAGATTTACAAATAGATATTTAATAGATATACAATAGATATGCTACACAAGAATTATACAATAAATACAATAATATCCGACCTCGAGAAAGATGGAGAACAGTCTCTGCAGCTCCGACCGATACTCGAACACCGGCGGAGGCAGCTGACGAAGCCAACACTCTACGAATGGCATCAGGCCGAGAATGGAAGGTTCCAGATAGACCATACCGCAGCGACTGACCGTAGCCGGCGATGCTACGGCCAGATCTTGTACCTCGAACATCATCGTCATCGACTGGTTAGGAGGTGTAATGGTTAGCGTGAGGCTCATTGTATTTTATGATACAGGGGAATAGGTTGTAATAGTAGTTTATAATACAGGGGTATAGGTTGTAATAGTAGTTTATAATACAGGGGGATTAATTATAGTTTGTTATTTGTTATAATTGTTATTTCATCTTATATAGTATTGTTATTATTATTCTATTATGGTGAAGTCCTTTCATCCCATCCCGCAAAACTTAGGTGAAGTGTTCACTTTTAACCATATGGTTCTAATGTCCCTTCGGAGTAGTTCTTCTATTAAGGCATCCATGGTTTTAACGAGAAACGACATTTTTTTTTACACAATTATTTAAGATCACTTTTAAATATTATTAAAACCTATTTTATTGTTTCGAACAGGGCTTAAACCCACGCTAAGGGTGATCATAGAAAAAAAAGTTTTTTTGGACACATTGCATCTTATAGCTATTGAAATTCTAAGAATATGTGAATACTTCAATTTTTTTTTAGTCATTTTTTACGACACGACATACTGTCAATCTTTTTTTTTAGTCATTTTTTACGATTTTTTACATGTACCTTGTAAATTCCAAGAAATTTCCAGGAATTTTTTTTTTATTCTATTTTTTATATTTTCTATTCCATTATTATAAAATAAATAGTGTGTTAAAATTTGATAACAAATTATTCATAACAAAGGTTTCAAATACTTATTTTTGTATAATTTATTTTTTACAATGTAAAATTTGTATCTAACTACATGTTAAACTTTACGAGGCTGTCGTGTGACCTTAGATTAATAAAAATTAAAAAAAAATTGTGTGCTTCATTTTAATGGTATATTTATTAAGAAAAACATAGTCCAATGTTAATCTGTTAATTTTCAATTTTCTATGATCGCCCTTAACCCACGCCTACTGCTTGTGTGTCTGACTACTTAGATAACCGAGCCACATAGGCAGTAAGTAACAATATTGTAATGTAGTATGTATATTCTTCACTATGTGCGTAAAGTTTAATATAAAGCAATCATTCAATTTGGAAACTATCGATTTGCAATATTATTTTTAATGATTCGAATAATTTGTAAAATTGTAATTGAATAGATATTTTAAATAGTATACAAAACTATATTATAAATATATATATACATTATGCGTATTTTTAAATTAGTATTAAAATTACAAAATTTAGTATTTTATTAAGTTTTCATTTCGTAATAGTTTAAAAATAATGCAAAATGTAAAGTATTTATGTTATTTAAATAAACTATAGTGTATAATTATATTAACTCATATCTATAATAACTCTTATCTATAACAACTATATATTTAATGTCAATAATAATGTAAAGGATTAATCTAAAGTAAATTATTGAGATAATATGTTTAATTATACAACAAACGTCCGATAGTTTAATGATCTCTCCGGACGAGAGGCAAAGTTTCTTGTTGTCGTCTAAAACTGTGTTCATATTCTCGATCCAGACAGCATCTACGGGCCCGTCGAACATAAACCAATGGTGGTCAGGTGATGCGGCAGAAGCTGTTACAGACTGCCGCATCAACGATGATAGAATACCATCGGTCCTGATCGGGAAGATGGCGTGTTACTAAGTAACTAGTTTATATGAATCGTAGATAACGGATGAAACATGAATAATGGATAGTTTAAGTAACAATAAACAATATAAGGTTTACAATTGAAACATTTTTTATATTCAATTATTAAATAAATAGAAAACATTACAAAAGTATTAATATATATATATAACATATCAATGGTGACTGTAATAAATATCAGAGTAACATATATATCACGTTAAAATAAGTGATTTCAGATGAAATATGATTACCATTCGTGAGTGAGTAAATCGAATTCCCCGTAGAGTTGCCCCATGGTGATGGACTTGGGGTTCAGAACGCTGGTGTTGATCTTCTGGAAGGTGGTTCCTACCGGAGACTCCTCGCCCTGAAGAGAAGAGATCGCTCCCTGTAGAACTTGGTAGCACTGAAACGGCGGCAGGGGAGTGTTCCAAACGTTAGATTTAAATATAAATCATAAACAACCATATATATATATATATATATAGTAAAAGTATATCGTATTTTATGAAAGAGACATTAATAGCATGACATTACATCATAATAAAGAGTTAATAAATTGTGATCTGTAATAAGACTACTTAGTCGTGAGTATTTTGAAAGTTTAAACCGAATCATATTACGTTGATAAATTACTATACAACGATTGTGTATATGAATGTGTTTATCATCGACGATGAATTAGAGATGAGTTAGAGGTGAGTTAGAGGTGAGTTAGGGGTGAGTTAGAGGTGAGTTAGGGGTGAGTTAGAGGTGAGTTAGAGGTGAGTTAGAGGTGAGTTAGAGGTGAGTTAGAGGTGAGTTAGAGGTGATTAGAGGTGAGTTAGAGGTGAGTTAGAGGTGAGTTAGGGGTGGGTTAGGGGTGGGTTAGGGGTGGGTTAGGGGTGAGATAGGGGTGAGATAGGGGTGAGTTAGGGGTGAGTTAGAGGTGAGTTAGAGTTAGAGGTGAGTTAGAGGTGAGTTAGAGATGAGTTAGAGGTGAGATAGAGGTAAGTTAGAGGTGAGTTAGAGACGAGTTAGAGGTGAGTTAAATGTGAGTTAAAGGTGAGTTAGAGGTGAGTTAGGGGTGAGTTAGAGGTGAGTTAGAGGTGAGTTAGAGGTGAGTTAGAGGTGAGTTAGGGGTGAGTTAGGGTTGAGTTAGGGGTGAGTTAGAGGTGAGTTAGAGGTGAGTTAGAGGTGAGTTAGAAGTGAGTTAGAGGTGAGTTAGAGGTGAGTTAGAAGTGAGTTAGGGGTGAGTTAGGGGTATTATAGAGGTGAGTTAGAGGTGAGTTAGGGGTGAGTTAGGGGTGTGATAGAGGTGAGTTAGAGGTGAGTTAGAGGTGAGTTAGGGGTGAGTTAGAGGTGAGTTAGGGGTCAGTTAGAGGTGAGATAGGGGTGAGTTAGGGGTGAGTTAGAGATGAGTTAGAGATGAGTTAGAGGTGAGTTAAATGTGAGTTAGAGGTGAGTTTGGGGTGAGTTAGAGGTGAGATAGGGGTGAGTTAAAGGTGAGTTAAAGGTGAGTTAGGGTGACCTTGGTTTTACCGCTTCCAGTTGGTCCAACGATCATGAGACCATGCCGTACAACCGTGGTCTCGAACAGTTGAATGCACTTGTGTACGAATCCTGGTACGTCCTTGAGGAACATCTTGTGACAGGTCTGTTCCAGTGAGGTCTGCAGAAGCCCGTAATCTATAACTTCCTCTCTGCAGTGGTGTCATTATGATACAGTTAATTATTAGAAGTTTTTTGTAGTTATATAATATATTGTAATACGAATAATTTTGTAACTTCTAAGGGAAGTCAAGCAATACATGTTTATTATTTTCTATATTAATTGAATACCTTGTTTTATCTATATATTATATAAATATTGAGTCTGACTTCAGATTTATAAAATTAGGTATTTATATACATATTAGATCATATTCAATTTTTATAATACTATTAATAATATATTATGAATTTATGAATTTTAATTTTTGTAATTTTTCCTTATATATAGAAAAAAAAATAAATTGATATTTTATAGTATATATATATATATATATATATATATTTAATTTTTTAATTAAAATACATTATAATAAATATTATTTATTATATTTCTGACGATTATTAAACACAATTACATATATTATTAACTTTATATTGGGGAAAAGATCGGACACTATTCCATTAAAGAGTTTCAAGTCGTCCATTAGGAACTTGGGAACGTTGACGTCGCGAATAGCCCGCAGTGCGATCAGTTCCTGTTATTAGTGATATGTAGTGATGATCATCGTGGTAATGACTTTACATGTATAATATGTAGTGATGAGTCATCATTGATGACCTACTATTATATTGTCGATATTACTATATATTCATAAGTGGACGATATATAATTATAAAATTAGAAATGTGCTATGAAATTAACGAATGATGAAATAACAGATAGAAATATTATTAGAAGATTGTTATCTTTATAATTATAATTATTTAAAATAATTTAATGGATATAATTAAAGAATTTTTAGAAAAAAAATTATTCCATTTCAAATATATTTAATCATATTTATACGAAGTTAATATTTCAACTATGATTAATATGGATATAAATTTTCAGTTTGAATTCAATATGATACAAAGAAGTAGATTACCTCGTTCATTTTTGGATGTTGACGCTTAAGATTACCAGCAGCTGAAATAACACTCTTCACGGCTCTCATTCCGAAATCGTAGTGATCCTATTGGAGGTCAGGAAATGCCGCTTTATCGGGGCTACCATTCGCTTTAGACGGGTGTGAAATGTAACCTGTGAACTGAGCTGTTCGGAGGAAAGTTTGAAGGTCGTTACGATCTTCTTGGAGAGCAGACGTGCCTCAGAGAAACCGAACGAGAACAATGAGATCTCCGCAATCAACGCGTAGTCCGGTACCATCATAGCAACTGGTCTAAACAGAGCCTGACGGGGAGATAGGTAAACTCATTTATTTCTTTTTTTTGAGGAGATTAATAATAATTAATCACACATGAATAATTAATGGAAATCATCAAATTTGATATTATCATATAATACAAAAATATTACATCAAATAAACTTTATTTTAGATTATTATAGGTTATTTGATATTATCATATAATACAAAAATATTACATCAAATAAACTTTATTTTAGATTATTATAGGTTATTTATAGAATTCTACTAAATTATTAAACTATATACACATTATAATTATAAGAAAATTATATTATGAATTAATATAAAAAAATAACTGAAAATATCTTAATTTTCATATATATATTAATATTTTCTAATTAGAAGCCTGAATTGCTAATTCATTACTATTCTTTGCAATAATAATACATTACTGCGATGAATGGAAACCTTCAGATTATCAGGAAGTTCTGTTCTGCCGGCGTAACCAGGGTTCATAGTGATAAACACGGCACAAGATAACTTCAACGCCAGCTCCACTCCCTCAAACATAAATCTGTCCACCTGCAAGTAATGAGAATTATTCACTTATTAATAGATATTGGATACAAAAGGGGACTTAATCAGCTATCCTTTAAAAAGTATAATATATATAGGCCATGTTATAATAATTAATATAAATAAATCTATGTAATACAAAAAACTAAAATTAGAAATACAAAAAAAAATTTTTAATATTTCCAAAATTATTTCATTAGAATTCATCTTGAATAAAATTGCTACATTATATATAAATGATAACTTTATATTATTCAAGACTTATTGTAATGGTACCGATGGGGCTCGAACCCATGAGTGTCTGCAGCCTTAGCCAACTGACCCACACAGGCAGTTTATATATATATATATGTTTAATATAATATTATTTAGAATAGTATCGTGTAATTATAATTATTATTGTATATTTCAATTTATATAGGGCGACCTTTTGTTTCTGCGCCTGATGGATGATGGAGATCTGTTGAGCGACTACGGACAACACCTCGATGTCGATCCGGTTGAACTCGTCGAAACAAGCCCACGCTCCGCTCGACGCCAGCCCTTTGAAGAACTTCGCCATAGCCATGTAGTCGAGCTGGTCGGAGCAGTTGAACACCACGCACTGGATCGCGAACGCCTTCGCTAGATCCTGGAACGGGTGTGTGTGTGTGTGTGTATGTGTGTGTGTGTGTGTGTGTAAGTGTGTGTGTGTAAGTGTGTGTGTGTGTGTGTGTGTGTGTGTAAATATTGGTGTGTGTATATGTGTGTGTGTGTGAATGTGTGTGTGGATGTGTACGTGTATGTGTGTATGAATTAGGTGTAGAAGGGACTGGTATTTACTTTTAAATGTATAAAAGCATACATATATATATATATATATATATATATATATATATATTTATAAATGTGCATCAACTATAGTAAATATATATGCCTTATTTGAAGCTCTTTAGGATTAATAAGATACATAATTATTTTAATTTATTATAAACAAAACCACGTCTAAAAATAATCATTACTATTATTAATATTATTATTATTATTATTATATATGTATACAATATAATCTTAAATGGTAAATTCATGAGTCATTACTCGACAAGCTATGTTTTTTCATTGATCCTAGCTAACGTTTAAACTCTGATATTATTATATAATAATGCAATATATATAAAGTATACTATTATTAAATGCAACAGCTATTAATTCGTATCACAGAAATTATGAAATATAGTTTTATCAAAGCTACGTAGAGAATAGCACTGAACCGGAACCTTAGTGGTTTCTGTTTTACCGGTACCAGCAGGACCCGCAGGAGCTCCACCGAAGTTAAGATGTAGGGCCCCGGTCAGAGTTAAGTAACACCTAATAGTAGTAGTAGTTTATATAATAGTAGTTTATAATAGTAATAGTAGTAGTTGTAGTTTAATGGATCAACTACAATAGAAAATATTAAATATTATCTTGAAAACCTTTAAACCTTTAATAATAATAATAATTGTTTATTTATTTATACACTTATATAATAATAGAAATAATTCTCTAAAGTATAATCAAATATATGTTAAAAAAAATGTATAATAAAAGATATTTCTTCAGACCTTAAAGTCTTTAGGAAGAATAACACACATATTAAATAAAAACAACCACAAATTAAAACGTCTTACACTTAATTATTATATCATTATACAGGTGGCATATAGAGAATGGTATTAATATATCACTTATATATGTATAGATAATTGTCTGTATGGCTCAGTGGCTAAGGCGTCAGATACACAAGCAGTAGGACACGGGTTCGAGCCTCGTCCGGACCATTAATTAATTTTATAAAATGGGTCTTAAAATATTATTTAGAAGTGATCTTATATAATTGTGTATAAATAAATGATCGGCTCTCGTTAAAAATATGGATGCCTTAACATGATATCGGCTTCGAAGGGACATTAGAGCCATATATGGTTATAAGTAAAAACTTCATTTAAGTTCCTAGAAGGGATGAAAGTACTCCACCAAATAAAAATAACAAATTAACAATAACAATAGATAGTGTTGACCTGTCAGTCAAAGGAGTGATGACTAATCGGCCGGTGTTACCCAGGTATTCGTAGCCGTAGATAAACTGGGCGTTCACTGCACGAATGTACAAGTTCTTATCCTCGAGCCAATAGTATCTGCATGATGGGGTGTTCGGTTAATATATATATATATATTGTATATGTGGTGATGATGATGATGATGATGAATGTTTATTTAAAAACCTAAATGAATCAAAATTAAGCTATAAAAAGCGTAGAGTATAAATGATATATTAAAAATAGTGTAAATAGATATAATAGCGACAAACGATACTAATAATTCTAATATTATAATAAATAAACGTGAATTTGTTATGAGAGAAAATAGAGTTGAACAATTTCCATTTGTAAACAGAATGTGGATAGAGAATAATGTTGTTGTGATAAATAGATGTATTTAGTGCATAGATAGGTACTTGTATGTGTATATCTATAACTATATATATATATATATATATATATAATACATTTATATAATACATTTATATAGTATTCCTCCTATAACACTTGTATTATGAGATAACTTATTTAGTGCAACGTTAAAATGAATTGAATATTTATAAAAAATGAAATATTTCATACACAAACTAAAGGAATGAAATAATTATAAAATAATGTTAAAGGTATCCTAGTGATGTAATAATATATCGATATCAGTTTGTAAAGTCTCATTACTACATTTATAATAATTGGGTTTACATAAAATACCTCAATAGACCCAACCCAACCTAAATTGACTGATCCATTTAAATTCGTTGGTTTGGTTTAATAAAATAATAATACTACGCTTTACTTATTGCTGTACAAACACATGTACACTGTATAGTGTACACAGTATACTGTACACCGTGCTAGTATACCTGAGTTGACTGATCCACTCGAAGTCGTTGACGTTGCAGATCTCCTCGTCGATGATCTTGTGTACGACGTCGCGAGCGTGAACCTCTATTACGATCAGCGCTGACAGAATCTGCCGGCCGATGTTAGAGAGCGGGCCTCGCACCAGTTCTCTCAGGTCGTCCAACTAGAGGAGGAGGTGGTGGTGGTGGAACATGTTGTAGGTACGCGTAGATACAAAGTAATAAGTGCTGGTGATATAAAGATGAATACTTTAATATGTAATACTTTGATATTAACGACGAATACTTTAATAGTTAATACTTTGATATTAACGACGAATACTTTTAGGTGAGGGTTTAATGTTTCGAATGTAGAATGACGTTCGCGCGATACGCAAAATTGTTACGTGTCGAATATTGGTTACGCGCGACGAAATATAACTTATTCTATGTTCGCCGTACCAATGTAATAGAGTAAATGCACACTTTGTTGCGTGAACACATTCCAGATTCACATACCAACAATTTAACACGGCAATAATTTAATAAATATTGTGAACAGTGTTCACACTACATACTGTAAACTCCCTATAATGCGTAGTTAAATAAATTTATCAAAATGTAATATTAAACGTAAAAGTTTTACACTTTATATTTTTAATTTCTTATTATTCTTTAACGTATGTGTTATCGTTACAAAATATTCAATTATTACTTTGACTATATATTCGCTTAAACAAAATATCTATCCATCAATAAATGCAGATGAGAATGTAATGAATCACAATTCAGAATCACTCGAATACCATGGCATCCGATACAGTTTGCTACATCGCACTGTTGACATGTTATTCTGTCTAAGTAAGTTGTCCTAGTATCATCCTAGGACAATATGTTACATAACGGAGATAACTAAGGATTATCCTAAGACAATATGTTAGATAACGGAGATAGCTAAGGATCATCCTAGGACAATATGTTACATAACGGAGATAGCTAAGGATTATCCTAGGACAATATGTTACATAACGGAGATAGCTAAGGATCATCCTAGGACAATATGTTACATAACGGAGATAGCTAAGGATTATCCTAGAACAATATGTTACATAACGGAGATAGCTAAGGATTATCCTAGAACAATATGTTACATAACGGAGATTGCTAAGGATCATCCTAGGACAATATGTTACATAACGGAGATAGCTAAGGATTATCCTAGAACAATATGTTACATAACGGAGATAGCTAAGGATTATCCTAGGACAATATGTTACATAACGAAGATAGCTAAGGATCATCCTAGGACAATATGTTACATAACGGAGATAGCTAAGGATTATCCTAGAACAATATGTTACATAACGGAGATAGCTAAGGATTATCCTAGAACAATATGTTACATAACTGAGATTGCTAAGGATCATCCTAGGACAATATGTTACATAACGGAGATAGCTAAGGATTATCCTAGAACAATATGTTACATAACGGAGACAGCTAAGGATTATCCTAGGATCTGCCTGCCCCGACTGACCTGTTTCAGGAGCTTAGTGAACACGGAGGTGACCTCCTTAGCCTCGAGGGCAGCGGACACCTCGCTCGTCCAGAATAGCTGACATACGGCGATAACTATCTGACCCGGCCACTTCAAACACCACTCAGTACGCTTCGTCTACGGGGGGCACGGATTACAGCATTATGTGTATGCACATGTTTATGTTTATATATATGATATAATAAAATAGGTATTTATAGAATGTAGTAAATTTGCTTTTTTTCTTTCTTTTTCATTTTCAATATATATATATATATATATATAATAAATAAATATTAAATTATGCATATATATATTAATGTACTAGTGAAATGTACTAGAATTAATATCATATTGAACGATTATTATTGTAGTTATCATTCACAAGTACAATTACTTGTTGATAAATATTCAATTGTATATGCTAGTAATCTATGTAATTTATAAATGTAATGAATTATAGGTTTAAATTTAATATTTATTTATATTTTTTATTAATTGATTATAATTGATTTTTAAATATAAACATTTTGTGAATGTGAATCTAAAATTATATTAAATATATATGATATGTTAACGCTCGTATATATTTCGGGACTATATCGAATAATTAATTATATATATTATATATTGTATTATATTATTATATAAATCATACAGTAAAGACCCCGCCCGCCCACCCTCGCTAACGATGGTGTAGTCTTCCATCGCTTCCTCGATGATGGTCTTGATGCTGAACTGCATAGTGGTCTCCACCTCGAGCAGCCAGTCCTGTACGTTACCGCGCGGGTACAGGTCTCTCTTGAACGGAACCAGTTCCCCTTCGGCCGACTTCATCTCGGTGATCTTGAGGTCTGCTTCAAACGTAATCTGTAACGGAGGGAGGCATCGAGTGGGTCACTTATGTCAGATGTATCTAGGCGAGGTTACACGGAATATTCTGTAGTAATAAACATATTAATATGCGTACGTATTTGTACACATGTTATTGCTAGAAATGTTATCAATTATATACAGTGGTTAACAGATTCCAAGTAATACTGAATATAGATGAATATTCTGTAATAAAGATATTAATAAATCTATGTATTTTGTACACATTTAATACCATAATATTCCTAAATAATTAAATGATTTTAATTGGATGTAATATTTTATATTTTAAATTATCATAATATATTATTATTTTTATATAAAAATAATCATAAAATATGCATATAATATGAGTTATGAATAACTGAAATAAACCTGGTATATATTCTCGAAGCATTTTCGTAGATGAGGTTGAACAGCGGTTGGATCTTTGGTCTGCGAGAGAATCTCGAGTAGTTCATCATCTGATAAGAAGTAAAACCTCGGGAACGCATTCCTCTTCGTTTCCAAGTAGTCGCAAAGACCCTTTTGTACCTGTTTAAAGTACAAATACACTTGAATTTAGATTTTATCGACTTGTTTATGTTCAACTGTATAAATTATTATATTTCAGGTGCGAACCTGGTCCAATAATTTCGTGCATTCCTTGAGATTTTCCAGCAATCTATTATCATTGCACAACGATATCACCTATGAAAATAACAAAATGTAAGGTGTAGATTTTGATAAATATTATAATAATTAATAAATTTAATAACAATATTATATTATTAAATTTATAATAATATTTTGAAATTTTATAATTCAAATTATATATTTTATATCTCATGTTCATTAATGAGAGACAGAGAAATTGTGAAAACTAATTACATTGTTGAGATATCTATCGAGAGATACATTAACATTTAAACTAAATAAAGTTATTATTATTCACCTGAGGATTTTCTTTAGCATTTTTCATAATCTTTCTCCACAAACGTTCCATAGTTTGGTAACGTTTTCCTTCGACCGGAAGCTGCCGATTAATATCGTCGGAACTGAAAATTGGCTCCAGATAAAGCCACTGTCTTTGGCATTGTAACCATTGATCAAATACATCCTATAAGTAGTGTGTTATTATCATATTATTTATCAAAATTGTAACTTAATTATACGACGATTCGACTCATTTAATATAAATTAATATATTTAGAATTTATATTATAAAATAAGATTAAAATATTATACAATTAAAATCATAAATATAGAATTAAAATTATAATAGTCATATAATACACAGGTATATGTGTAAGCGTGTATGTATGTATGCGTGTATGCGTGTGTGCGTTATCAAACTTGTGTCGTTCTCAACGTGGACTCCCAGTTGACGATGCGTTCTTCGAAGGGTTTCTTGTGCACCGAGAAGGACATGGATTGCGTGGCTACGATGTGATCGTCCAGTAGTTGAGTGACGTCTTCGGATGCTTTAATGATGAACGTTCCGGTGTCTTTGTACGGCAGAATCTCAAACATCACCGGCTGCCACTCGGCGACCATCTTGTCCAACATCTAGTGCGCGGCAGGGAGGGGGTGTGGCTATTGAATCAACTATTATGGCTATTTTATTCATATGATTATTTTATCATTATAGCAATGTTGTTATTATAAGAAACAATTATTTTGTATTATTGATATAATTTAATAATCAACTAAATATAATTTAATAATTTAACCTGATCATCGTATAGACGGAAATATCAAGTTAAATCATAATTACATTAGATATATCGCACTATTATAAACTGGTATAACTGACAAGATGCAAATATATATGTAACCGACTTGTTCAACTTGATATTCTTTTCCTGCTTTATCCGCAACCTTACTAATCACGTTAATGTGATCGTGGAGGTTCATCTCTAAACATTTACTGAACGTCAGATTTGCTTTAGGTTGGATAGAAAAGCCGAGTTCATCCGAAAGCTAACGAATAATAATTATTTTATTATTTATTTTATACAAATTTATTTTTATTAAACTTTACTTTTATATTCAACTATTTATTAGTTATATTAATGTATAATATATGTTAGCGTATAATTATATATATTTATTCAATATAAAATTATGAATAATTATAGAATTAATAATTTTATAATTATATAATATATATATATATTATTTATAATATATTTACGTATACAAATAAATATTTATAGATGTATATATTTTAATGAAATAAAATGTCAATAAAAACTCGCCTCTCCCCAATGTCGATGTCTCATACCGGGATTCCTCAGTCCTTGGAATAGTGGAATATTTGGTCTGAAGTTTTCAATGTATGATTTAACTTCTTTAGCGACATCAGATACACCTAACAGAATTAGTTAACATTCATGAATAAATGAATAATATTTATTTTCTTATAAATAAATAATTAATACACATATAATATGTATACAATAACATATAATAAGTATTATATAATAAGTAAAAAAGGCTTTAATATAAAAATGCTTTCAATATAGGATACCAATTACCAAATAATGTATTATAATGATATAATATTATACAAAACACTGTTATAATTTTTATAAGTTATATTAGGATTGTTCAATAAATAATATAATATATATGTATATAAAATTTAATAATCACTTGGAATGTCCTGGAAGATCTTCACAGATTTGTGCATTGTTTTGTATGCTTCCATTACATTTTTCTCCAACAGCTCTGCATCAACGGATGTGATTGGATCATTCATCCAACTGTCGTACCATTTCAACCAATCAGAGACGGTGACCCACAAGTTACGGAATGGTTCAAAGTCCTTTGTCAATTTGCTTAATTTCTCGTACTATAGACATATATATAAATATAATTTCTATTTAACTAATTATTACATTTTTTCTACATTAAAGAATAATTATATTTAACCGAATTATCATTTCATATTTAATAACATAATTAGTGTTGATATATAAAATGATTACTAAATAGAGTATTTGTTATAAGAGAAATATAATAATAAAAAAATAATATAAAATTAAATAATAATTAATTAATTATAGAAAAAATATTTTGAAAAGTATTAAATTAAAGTTTAATGAAAATATTGGTATAATAATCTATAATATTTGTATTCAATTAGCTTTAAGAATATATTTATTATATTACATATAGAGTATATTGTCTACCTAATATGTAATCAATATATTATAATTTACAATTATACATATTATCTATATATACAATCATCTATATTTATATTTATTAATTTTTAAATTAATTTTCTTTTTAAAAATAACAAAATACAATCAAACATTACTATTTTATGAATAATAATTAGTATAATATATTATTTCAAATAAATAATATTAATATTTTTGTAAATTCATAAAAATTAAGCAATAATTTTCATTTGATTCTTTATATAATTAATATTTGTTTTAAATTTTTATAATTAACAATTATTATAAGTTTTTAATAAATTAACTTTACGTAGGTATATAAATAATCCTAATATCCCAATCGCTAGGAACATTATTCCGTCACGTCACAATTAAGTACTAGGCTAAACATGATAATAAAGAGCTACTACACAGTTAGACCAAGTAAAACATATGTTGATTAATTGATTGAGGACACACTTTGTAGACCAAACGAATTTCCAAGCGTGATGGAAAATAGAGATGAGTGGAGATGTAGATATCATGTGTAGCTAAGCAAGCTTGACCAGGTAGGTAATGTAAGGTACACATGTCTACTACACCCTGTACTACACCCTACTATACCCTACTACTCCCTAAAACATATGCTTACTACACCCTGTACTACACCCTGTGCTACACCCTAATACACCCGGTACTACACCCACACTACTAACATTAGTGACAGGCATGCCGAACAGACGTTCACGGTTGTTGTACGTAGTCGCCCAAGTCTGCGCCTCGATGAGTTGTTTCTGGACGCGTCGCACCTCATTGGCTACCTCGTGAGCCTTGCTGATGTCGTTGTGAGCTGCCATACCGGCCACAACCATCTATTGTCGGTGGGTATTCTTATTAGGTCATTATGATACATTAGGTCATCACGATATACGTCGATTTCAATAGTATTACTGGGTTAGCCCTGCTGAGGTCAAATTCAATGATTATATCGCGGTAGGTCAATAGACATATTGTGATGTCAATACAATTACTGGATTATTAGCCTTAGATTATTTAGACTAGTGAAATAGTGAATAGTTGGAAAATGAAATGTTTCACATTATACTTTGATTAATTCTTATTTTCACCTGCGTGTTTATCGATAACATAAGAAATAAGAAATCAAAATACGAGAATATAATTGTAACTATTTCAACAAGTTATTATTTATATTGTACTAGATCTCATACAGTTATTTATAACTTATATAAGTTAAGAGGTCAATTTCTATTAACTATTTATATTCATAGTATAAAAAATAAAATAAAATAATAAAAAATATTTAAAATATTATTATTATTATATACAAATTATTACATGAAAATCGATATATAGATCTGCCTTTGAATATAATTAATGAGGCTGGACGTATATTTGAATTTAGAAATGTTAAGTAATCTATTGTATAATATCGTTATCTTTATATAAAGTAATACTCTAATACAAATATAGGGATTATATAGAAATATTACAGTTTCCGAATTAAGGATCTATTATTATAAATAAATTTAACAATTATTGAATATGTATTTTTACATGAATAATACACCAAATTAAGTAATAATGATAATTAAATACATACTACATTCATATGATGATTTCATTACATATTAGATAATCATATCATACGTCGTAATGATATCATACATCATAATGTATTATTAACGACTAATCATATCTATATACATTACCGACCAGCGGTTATCACATGAGTGAGCAGTTTTAATCAGGTTGACTAATTATTTAGACTGCCTATGTGTCTTAGTTGGCTATGGTGTGAGACACACAGGCAATAGGACAAGGGTTCAAGTCTCGTTCGGACCATTAAAATATGTCTTATAATAATATTTAAGTTATCTTATACATTCGTGTATACATAAATGATCGGCTCTTGTTAAAACCCTGGATGCCTTAACATGAGAGCGGATTCGAAGAGACATTAGAGCCATATATGGTTATAAGTGAAAACTTATTCTAAGTTACTGGATGAGATGAAAGAACTCCACCAATATAACAATAACAATAACAGCAATATAGGCTGCCAGCCATCGCCACTAACGCTCAATGTATCGAGTCTATCGTTGAAGTTAGCCTGATCTTGAAGCTGAAGACGATGGAACCTCTCTTCATCTTCGTCGAGTATCTGCATGGTAGCCTCCATCTGCATCTCTATCTTGTGAGGCCATCCTATCGCCGTCCATCTGTCAGAGGGCAACGTGCATGTTTAAATGTGTATATCCTTACATGTATATGAATATGTGTATATCAATGAATACTAATACTTAGTGTATATATATTTAATGTAATTCAATGTATCAATATATAGTATTAGTATGCGAATGCTAGTTGTTAAATTGTTGATCAATACGTTAGTGAATACTACATCTGTATGTCGATAACTAGGCGGATATTGAGGTGTGAATGTGTGAACAGTGAATATGTTGATGTGGCGATGTTGTGTGTGGTATACTCACTTAGCGGAGAAATCGTCCTGCGATAAATTGTAGTAGAATTCTTCAATTAATTCGTAGTCCGTCATCGCTTTGTCAATTAACTCCTGTGGACACATATATATACATATTATAGTTAAGTATACTTATAAATATATATATATATATATATATATATATATATATATATATATATAAATAAATATATATGTAGCACAGTAAGAATAAATATTATTATTTTAGCATAGTCATTTGAAGAGGTTTCTTTTTTGAGATATCCAAAAGAACATTAATAATAATTCATAATTCAATTCATAATTTTAAGCTAAGAATGTTCAGTTTTGTTAACTGAGACCAGATCTCTGATACACCAATCAGAATCACAGATTGGTTAGCTGGATCATTTGATGGGAACACTCGCAACATAATATATATATATATATTTCCGATATATCTATATATCGATATTTGTATTCAATCAATAATTAATCGACCATTATTTAATATGTATATTAGTTATTGCATAGATTAGTTCAAATATATAGACGCGCTGGTTAACTTACCGAATGTTCCGAGATGATATCGGGAATAGTTTTGCACCACTCACGCATCTCAGCGAGTTCTTCGATACAATTTGCTTTGTCACCGAGTTTACGCGAGATCGATTTGAACATTTCACAGGCCTATAGTAGTTAATTATTTAGTTAATTGTTTATAAACTAGTATTACTATGGAATAATACTAGATTATTGATAAGATTAAATCTAATGTGTAAAGGTTCGTAAAATCAAAAATTATAAAGTAATTATATATTATATATTGATAATTAGTAAATGAAACAAGAATTAAATATAACATGATACTGATATACATGTATTTGAGTAATCTAAACAAATAAATATAACACATTTGTTTTCCTTGATATTAATCCTTAAATACTACTACTAATTAGGATAAACTAGTATTAAATAATAAATAACTCACCGATTAAATATAACATTAATGAGTTGTCTCGACTAAAGTCAAAATTTGTAAACAATACTCTCTCATAATTTAATTATAGAGGCCATAATTATATCAAAATAATATCTGAATATATAGTAAATGATTATAGTTTATTACTATATGTATATCATTTATAAAACATGCTATTTTATATTGTATAATAAATGGTTTTATATAAAACGTATAATCAAGTAAAAATTAGCCTTTTTGTAATATAGTAATATAATAATTTGATATCGACTAGCGCCACCTGTATATTAATTATATGAATTTTTACATTTACTTGGCTGTAAAATATATTCTATTAATAATGTAATAGATATCCCCCTCCCCCTCATTGTCCGTAATATAATACAAACATCGTCAGCCTGTTTCCTGAGTTGTGTAGCGAGCAGCTCTAGAACAGCGTTGCTCAGAGCTTTACACTTCTTAGCGAGGTTAGTTCTTACTCCGTCGGTGTTCACGTAGAATGGACCGATCACGATAGAAGATGGAAGTTCACTCTGATTGGTTAGTGGAATTAAATAGGTTTTCATTAAATCAGATTCCACGTTCGATAAATAATCGTACGGCGGCGAATAAACCTCTATGATATTTTTTTGCTCGAGATGTTTTTCAACTTCTTGCTTCACTTCTTCAGCTGAGTGTTTCTCGGCTTCGTAGCATCTGGTAACATGAAGTAAGTCAGATGTAATTAAAGTAATAGGTGGTTAAAGCATAATCTTTGAAATAAAATATAAATATATATATATATATATATATATAAGCTAAATTAATAAAATAGATATATACGCTAATAATAATTAAATAAATACATAGATTGTAGAGGGTAATCTTTCTTTAGCTTAAGATTACGGGGCGAATAGATAGGGTGAGATAACAAACCGAACGTAATCGGAAATATTCAAATTTTGCAGTTCCAGATATCTCTTGTACAGACGAGAGTAGGCTTTCAACGGAACCAAAGACTTGCGAATAGCGTGCGAGATAACTCCCCTAAGCTCGACGACTTGCGGCTCGTATTCTCCAACGGACTCGAGTAGAGGTGTTCCCGAAAAGAATATATCCTCCAT
Organism: Osedax fenrisi; assembly: GCA_964019155.1. Taxonomy (NCBI): domain Eukaryota; kingdom Metazoa; phylum Annelida; class Polychaeta; order Sabellida; family Siboglinidae; genus Osedax; species Osedax fenrisi. The sequence goes on along the minus strand of OZ025240.1, from coordinate 53,372,995 downwards.
GATATGCTGAGGTATCATGATGTAACGATGAGTTAATTAATGCTTACATAACTATGATCGATACTGATGTATATTGATGAGCGACATAGAAAATATACGATATTATTACGAAGCCCTTTAGGAGGTACAAACATACCAATATAATGAATAAGAAAATGAACTAAAATACTTCTAATAAATATTATTATTATTATTATTATTATTATTACTATTATTATTATTATTATTATTATTAAATATCTAAACCTTCTCCAGTTGGGGAATATTCTGCGTGGATTGAATTCCTTTGTCGAACAGCGACAGCAGGACGGTTTCGTAGTTATTGAGATTCGTGTTGTAGTGTACCCCCATCGCGTCCATCATCAGTTCGATGTGAAACAGGGCGTTACGCTTCGGTCTAAGCACAGCGGAGTGCGTAATGTTAAAATAGTAAATATTTACTATTTTAACATTACGCACGCCCCTATGTTAATGACTATTAATAGTTATAATATAGTGAGTCATTATCTACATCCTAAATAGGCATCACCGCTGCTGCACTAACAAATACACGCTCTTGATAGCGTTATCGTTCCACTCCATGTCGGGGTCGCACTTGAACGTAGACTGCGACGCGTCCACCAACATCTGCGTGAAGTTCACGAGAGAATCTTGAACTAAAAATCTCAACGAATCCTGGTGATGGCAGGTAGGTTAGATTTCGATTCAACGACGATATATTAATATTTATTTATACGATTAATTAACGTGCTTATAATTATTTGTACAATTGTTAGAATTATACGAACATAATAATATAAATGTAAATAGAAATATTCATTATTATCAAATAAACTATTTTTATATCAATTTTTATATATATATATATATATATATATATATTTATATATATATTTATATATTTATAAATAATATATATGAAATATTATATACCTATATTTAGTTTACAAACCTGCATATTGAACTTCACCATCTCCATGATCTTCTTCATCTTGCTGATCTGATACACTTCCCAATTAGTTTCTCGGATGTTAAACCATCCTTTGCTGACTTCACGTAAAGCTGATCGTATCGACGTGCGTAGAATTGTGATCCAACCGTCTTTTAAAAACAAAGAAACCTAAATCAAAATGTAAATTGATATTATAAATATATAATTATTTTGTATATGAAAAAATTTATAATTTATTTAATTAGATATTAATTATTATAAACTATCTAATATATATTATCTTCATATAGTTTTATATATAATATTATAGATATATTCAATATAATATAATTTGAATTAATTATTCAATAAATTTAGATAAATTTATAAAGTTTGGTAAATTGTAATAATTTAAAAATTATTATTATATATTCAATATCAAAATTATCATTTGTATTTTATTTTATTGAATTAAATTAATATTATATATATATATATATATATTAAATCAAAATATTAATAATCTACTAAGTAAGTAATTTATTACTTAATTAAAAATATTAAATTACTTAAAACTATATATCATCAAGCCTTCATATCATTATTGAACTTTTGAGAACAAAATATATGTGACATTATATATAATTAAATTTAAAAGAATATTCTTATATATATAAAATAAAACATAAAAAAAATAATGACATTTTAATTTTAATTTCTATTTATAATTTTAACTAAATTTATGATTTAAATTTTTAATTAAAACAAATTAATTAAATAAAAGGAATATAAATTTGTAATTAAGTATTTAATTAATTAATTTAAATTAGATTTAATAAATTTATTATAATTTAACTGAATAAAATTCTAGTGAAATAATTAAAAAATGTATTTTATATTTTATTAGAAATTTAAAATAATATATTCAAGACATGTGATTTATCAGGAAAAAAATGTTAGATTGTTCGACAAAATTACTATATTCACTAACTTGAGAAGTTGCCTGTGATTGGGCTTGTTCGAATTCATCTAACTTCATGTGTTTGGTGGTAGGAACGTGAAATAATGCCATACCCGCAACCTAAATAACAGAAGCATAATATACTTAAACATAGTAAACAGTATAACAACATTACATAAGTGTACTTAAAACTATTCTATTTTATGAATTATTTAAATCAAACTAATAAATAACATAATTATATAAATATACATATTTAAATAGATCCACTATATATAATTATTGTTATTTTTATTTTGGTAGAGTCCTTTCATCCCATCCAGGAACTTACATAAATGTTACTCTTATAACCATATATCTCTAATGTCCCTTCGAAGCCGCTCTCGTGTTAAGGCATCCATAGTTTTAAAAAGCCGATTATTTATTAATATACATTTACATTTGTATTAAGAAGCACTACTATAGGTGGTATCTAAACATGATACATGATAACGTAACGCTATAACTATTCGCGTCGTTACCTTGTTACATTCAGTTCTTACTCTGGCTACGGCATCGATAGCCTCTTCTTTAGTGAGCAGCGAGTTGAATGCAAACGAGTCGTACTGTTCGTCGAAGGGATAGAACGGAACGTCACTGGAACAGCCTAGTAGTGGTGAAGAAGTGTGTGTGTTTAGTGTATAGTTATGTGTATTGTAGTATGTTTAGGGGCTGGTATTGTAGGGTATGTTATGTTTGTTGTAGTATGTTTAGGGGCTGGTAATGTAGTGTATGTTATGTTTGTTGTAGTGTATTTAGGGGCTGGTATTGTAGTGTATGTTATGGCATGCATAGTTATGTCTATTGTAGTATGTTTAGTGATATCAATAGTGGTGTCTAGAGTTATATGTGTAGTTTTGTGTGTAGTTACTTATACAGTGGAATGTGTATTCAAATATTTAGTGATGTGAGGTTTGATGTAAGTATTAATATGTGTTTTGATTTGTAGTAGGGATTAATGTAATGTATTTAAATATATATTTGGTGGTATGTGTAGTAATGTATGTAGTAGGGTTATTGTGGTAGTGTTTATAATAAGGTAGTATTTAGTGGTATGTGTAGTAATAAGTATAATTTTATGTAGTATGAAGTATGTAGTCATATATATAGTGGTGTGTAGTAGTGATTATGGACATGTATGTAGTGGTATGTGTAGTTACATATGTGGTAGTATAGTTCATCGATATAAATAAAGTGGATTAGAAATTGAAACATGCAACGTGTCAATTTTGTATTGTAGTATATGAAACCTTTTCTGACGAGAGCGATTTCCTCTTGTCGAGGCCGGTTCACGTAGATATCGAAGTCATCGTCGCGACGGGTGGCCGCCGCTGTGTACTCGGTGACGTAGGGTTTAGAGGTCACGCGGGGCAGGGTGACAAACGCGTACGTCTTGCGGTTCTTCTCCACGAGGGTGTCGAACACGATACGGTTCATCGAGCGGCAGAACTCGATGTTCACCTCCTTCTCGAGCAGTTGGATGAAGTCCTCGAGGCGCCGTCTAGTGGAGGGCATCGTCGTTAGTAATGCACAGATTGTAAATATATATATATATAATATACGTATATTTAAATTAATTGAAATGAATAATATAATTAAAAATGAGAGAAGATATTAAATAAAATATAAATGTATACGAAACTCTAAATGAAATAAATACGCGATCAATAATATAGATTTCACATTATATGCATTATAATGACATACGATTGCGATAATAAATAACTATAGATAACAATGTAACGATGCTAAAGTAAGATAGGTGACGAGTGAAACCCCTTATGCTTGGAGAGATTCGACACCTCTTTAGCCCATTGGATGATGCGTTTCATTGACGTACTATCTAATTCACTGACGCCCTCCATCGGCATACAGTCTATGTATCTACGTAGTCAGGTTTAATACGTTAATACACTCTAATATTCGAAGCGAATATATATACAAAATATATTTCATAAGCTTTTCTTGTTATCAATAATTATAAAAATTATATTAATTTTTATTTTACTATAGATTTTAACAAAATATATTTTTAACTTTTTATCATTTTTAATATATATATAAATTATATTACAGTTTTTAATCCATTATAGATTCTGATGTAAATAATTTATCAAAATATTTTTAACTTTTTTAACTCAATATTTATAATTATAAGAATTATATTATTTTCTATTTCGCAACTTTATTGATACTTATACACGCGTTGGAAACACAAACAGATTATATCTGAGCAGTGCTTCAGTGTACTTCCTCTCTTCGTAGGCCTCGATGAACCGACGACTGAACATCACCGGGTCTTCGGCCAGGAACTGTATTCTGATGCGGGGCACCCAGAACTGAGTGCCGTACAGGCCGTGTCGGTTAGTACTGTGCGGGGGGGGGCAAACGTGGGTGAGCCGATGTTAATATCATGTAAGCATTATATCGGCGTGTATGAGTGTTTTAACTATATGTACAATTATAGTATACCTAATAAATATATTTATATATTTATATATTTATATATTGATATATTTATATATTTATATATTTATATATATATATATATATTATGGATATTATTCTATTGTATAAATATAATTGTTAATTCTAATTATAAATATTATATTATCGAAATAGCAATACATTAGTGAAAGGTTAATTAATTTACATGAAAATAACAAGCTTTATATCATTGTCTTTAATTAAGTCTATAAAACTAGTCAATTCCGTCAATTATACAATACATTAAAATAATACCAATTCAATGTAAACAATACAATAATGATATAAGGATTAATGTTACATAACCTGTATTGGTAACAATGGTATTGCGCGCAGTATCGTTAATAAATATCATTATGATTCATAAACTGATTAATATTCAAAGTAGATATTTATAGTGATATAATAATCTGTAGCATAAACTATAAATAAGTCATTGAAGTCACAATAAGAAGTTATTAATTTTATGAATACAAATTTTTATAATTTATATTCTTATTAATACTTTCTTATATAAACTTCATATAATAATGGAAATTTATATGTAAAGCCGGGTTTGCACCAAAAAATAGCGCCCGATTTTTATAACCAGATATCAACTGCTTTATATTTTTTTATAACATTTACTAAATATCAGACAGGTGAATGAAGCATATTATAATAATTTATAATAATTTGAAATAATTCGAAGCAGCAAATATCATAAAATAGCTATAAAAATTAGCCAACTTTTATTTGTGAGAACTTCGGCTTAAGACCCGTAGTAAATATTTAAAATGTAAATAAATTTTTAAATAAATAAACTTTATACATTATAATACTCGTAGTTAAATTAGTAAATCATTAAATAATACGCTCTATTCGCAAACTTACTTCTAATGCATTCTAAAGCACGCCTGTAACGACTAACTAATGACTAACTAATGACTAACTAATACTGGTCGCTGGTCTTCGAGAGTTTGCTCCTTACGCCGCCGTCAATCACCTGGCGACCTTTCTCATCTATAATACGACCTTCGTGGTTGACCTTCTGTACGAGGTACATCTTGTCCGACGCGCGATAATCGAGAACACCCACCGTGAACCACTTGTATTCGAGAGTGGAGTCTTTAGCAAACTCTACGAAACGTGATATTGCGCTGATGAAGCAATATATCATCCATAAATAGTATTCGCGATTGAATAGATAAATATTCTTACGTGCAATCAAACTCGGATAATGATTGACCTTGAATATAATACACACAATTTTTACTATATGCAATATATCAACATAATGAAATTAAATCGAATTATTTAATAACTATTATAGATTTATGATAAAGGATAAATAAATATTAGTTAGTTTATAATATAGTATATGATGTTGAATATGATGAATATGTTGAATATGCATTATACTATTTAATAATATTGCCTATTGGCGTTATATTATGATTTATATTATATATTATAATTAGTATTTTAATGAATATAGATGCAAACATATATTTGAAGTTGTTAACTTCTAAATAATGAAGAGAATATAACATTTCTAGGAAAATATAATTCTTTATATACATGTGTTGCAGTTTTATAATTCTATATTGAATACATTTTTTTAATTCTAGATAAAATATATATAGCTAAACATAAATGCATATATATATATATATATATATATATATATATATATATATATATATATATAAATATATACATACTAATATAACTGCTAATAATGGGAGAAAATAAAAAAGGTTTTTCTTCATTTAAAATACTTCAGAATTAAAAATATATTAAATCATTTTGTTGTTAATAATATTTATTATACCATTTATAATAGTCCATTATACCATTAATAAATCATTGTTATTATGATTGTGAATACGTTATATGGAATACGAACTAGCAGCCTCAGCAATGGACATCTTTCTGGTCGGCAGCAGGGCTTTAGCGGGAACAGACATCCTGACGTCGTTCTGCATTCCTAAGTCGAGCCATTCCGACGGAAGCCTGATGTCGTACTCTTCATTGTCGAATATCTCGATCGGAAGGAAGGGCGGGAACGGCGCAGGGTTGTCCGGATCTTGATTTAGTTTTACCTGTAGTATGAGAGTGACGTATTCACGCGAATGGATATATTACATTCTATATGTGTAAATAAATAATAGTATTTAATAGGCGTTTAGGTCGACAAATATTTAACATTTAACAACAAATATTATATAAATAATAAGTTGAATAATGGTAATAAATAATAACAATAATAACATTTAAAATTGAAATAAATTATTTTTTATTTGAATTTATCATTGTGTTCATAATGTTGACTATTTTTAGAAACCTTTACCGATGCAGCATTATCTTTTGGCATAATTAATGGCGTTATTTTTTGAATATCTTTCATTTCCTCTAAACAAATGCCAGCAAAAGTTCGCTTTCGTCTAATAAAATGTATATAATTAAATGGTATATATTAAATGTGATTTTCAATCATTTATTAAATCTAATCAATCAAATATTTGTTTAATATGTGATTTTCATATATTATAAAACCTCTCAATTTCCACTTTCCTTGGGCAATGTCCGGGGGGCGTCCAAAATGATAATTGAATTTTAGGCGTATATGAAGAAACGGGAAAATCGGATATTTCTCGACTTCCGGAAATAGTACCTTGATTTTCTCCCAAATTATTATCTTTGTAATATTCTTTAGCTTTTTTTAGGTCGTAGGTATCCACTATAATAAAAAAAAATATTTTTAAATAATATAAATAATATCAATAGTTTATATAGATTTTGAAACCATTCGGAATATATGGTTCCTTCTCGACTCTCCACAGCGTATCTTGATTAACGATAGGACCGGCTAATACTTCCTAGAAATGTTTATTTATCTTAATTATACATCTAAATTATACATATATAATCAATCATATTTATTTTTAATATATTCTAATATATTTTCTGTAATCTATAACCTGAATATATATTAATGACATTTAATTAGTTATATCGACTATGTTATTAATTAATATTGATCAATAGTAAATCATTTACGCATATTCTATACCGTGCAGTTAGTATGTGTTGATACAAACAGATTTATCGTGAGGTTCTTCGGGACACAGAATGTCCGAGTAATAGCCAGTCTGTTTCATGATCGGGTACTCCTTAGTCCTCCGAATCATCTGTCGATGTCGAGCGGACTCCATGTCGTCTGACCTTTCCGCTGACCTTTCTGCTGACCTATCGTTGTGGTAGTAATCGTTATCGCATGAGATCAATAGGACATTTGAACGATAGTCTCCACAATCGTGGTTTTCTATCTCCTATTGATTGGTAGATAATGTATTTAATCAATTATATAGTCGAAATATATAATCGAAAGTATAAAGTATAAATATTTGCGAACGATAACATACATTTTAGAAAAAACAAAAAATAATATGAAATTAAAACATTTTATAGTTACCGTAAAAATAAATGAAAAATAATCAAAAATAGAAATAAATTATATAGTTAAATAAGCAAAAATTATCGAAAATATAGTGTATAATCTACTATCTACATAAATCTACATAAATAATATATCCACCAGATATATTTCACTCATTGAATGATTGAAACTTGTGTTTGAAATGTATAGATTTATAGTTTACCTATATTAGGTAATATACTCAATTATTGATTGGAATCAATTGCAAACTAACGCGTGATAGTTAAAAAGTAAACAACGCGAGGCGGGAGGCAGGCGTTGCGTAATTAATAAATGAATATTTAGTATACAATCCTATATATATATATATATCCACTAAAGAACATATGTCCTTTCTATAATATGTACATTTTATGATAAAATTCAAATTTGAATGTTATGATAAACTTAAATTCAATTCAATGATTCAACTTCCGTTTATTTGTTAACTATTGCACGTTAGTTTTGTCCTGTCTCCATTTATTTAATCAATGTATTAATATAAAAAATAGTGGTATAATTAATAATTAATATTATATAATTATTGTACTATTAATTAATATTACGTACTAATAAATAGTCTAGCTTATATTATTTTAATAATTATAATTAAATTAATTATTAATTTAATAAATTATTAAATAATCATTCATTTTATTTTTTAATTTAAAAAATCTATAACTAATTATTAATATATATGAGTGTATACATTTATATTGAGTAATTAGACTAGGCTAATGAGTTAAATATGAATACAATATATAACTAATGTGATAAACTTACTTATTATTATACAAATATAATCAATAACAAGGTTTTAATATAACTTTTAAAATAAATATTTTAAAGAAGTTTTGTAAAAGCCCAACTGTATCATGTAACCATGATAACATACACAAGAGAAAAGAATTTTTAATTTTCTATATTACGATACGTGATATAGAATATATAATATTTATATTTAAGAAATTATATTAGGTATATAGATTATGTAATTATATATTTTAATTAAATATATGCTTTAATTATCTAAATAGAAATTTTTTATAATTATGAAATACACTCATATTGCACTGATCTTCAATAATAATTTAAATATTTCTTATTAATTCATATTCATTATTATTCAAATAGTATATTAATCTGATATTAATTTACATTTACAAATAATTAAATTAATTATAAAATATTTATTAAGTTAGTATATTTTAAATCTATTATAAAACAATTGCTACTTTGTATATATACGATAATTAATTATTTATCCTTGAAATTTAAGTTAAAATTTATTTTTATTTAAATTATATTTTAGCTGTGTATCTCTCGACTAAAGGCAACATTTGTAAATAATAATATACCATAGTTAAAATATAGAAGGTGTTAATGTATATCGAAATAATATCGGAATATATAGTAAATAATTTAGTTTAATTTATGGTATGAATTTCTATATTTATATGGTTGTGGTTCATAACCGGCGCCAAAAATATATGACTAATAGTTAAATCGATATCGGAGCTCGCGCTTTCGGAGTTGAAACACCCGCCTCTAGATATAGGCGTGTCATAATAGATATACTCTGCCTATAGATATACCAAGGACACGTATGTCCTTGTATATACTACGTATACACGTAATATACTTATATATATATATATATATATAATATATACTTTATATACACACACACACATCTCTCTCTCTCTCTCTCTATATATATATATATATATATATATATATATTGACAGAGATACATCCTTTATATACACACATACACACACACATATACACACACATGCACATACTATTTACGTGTTTTTGAACAAAGAAATTATGACTCTATGGAATCATAGATTTATAGTTAACCTTAGGATATATATATATATAGCAATGACGATCTAAGTAAAATACAAATCTATGTATCTACATATATCATATATGATATATGTATACATATATTGAATACACTGTATTATATATATATATATATATATATATATATATATATATATATATACACACATACTCACACACACACACACACACACACACATCTATTCACGTGTTTTTGAACAAAGGAAGTATGACTATAGTTATATATGGAATCATAGATTTATAGTTTACCTTAGGATATATATATAGCAATAACGATCTAGGTAAAATACAAATCTATGTATCTACATATATGGAATACACTGTATTATATATATATATATATATATATATATATATTATAAGTATATTACGTATACACGTAGTATATCCAAGGACATACGTGTCCTTGGTATATATATAGGCGGAGTATATCTATTATGACACACCTATATCTAGAGGCGGGAGTCTCAATTGCGAAAGGCGCGCTCTGATATTAAATAAACTATTAGTCGTATATTTTTGGCGCCGGTTATGAACGTGTTCCATTTATATCATAAAGATTATCTTGAAGATAATTGTGTATAAAACATGCGATTACCTCCAACTAAATAATACATATAGTTCAAATATATAGAGGGATCGAGTCGATATCACATTATTAAATTATTATATTACTAAAAATCTAATAATTACTTGATTATACTTTGTGTATAAATTCATTCATTATACAATATAAATATACACTTTTTACAAACATTACACATGCAGAAATTTAAACTCTATACAAATATAATCGTTTTCTATATATTTTGATATTAATTCGATGTTATTTGTGCCCTATATAGTTGAACTATTACGTAATATTATTTACAAATGTTGCCTTTAGTCGATAAACAACAAACATTATTGTTTATAATATATAATAAAGTAAATATTAGGTTTTTAGTAATATAATATAGTATACTGACTAGCACCCTATATAGTTTACTATGTGAATTATTACCTTTAGTTGGCTGTACTCACTTTTAGATTATCTTAATTTATTTTGTAACATGCTCTATCATTATGATTATATATTGATAATATGACAATATTTTATTTGGTTAAAGAGTAATTGTAAAGCAATAATTCATATAGTTTAACTAAAGGGCGTATGATTACTGCCAACTAAAGTCAACAATTAAAATATTCAAAAATATAGATCGCGCTGTCAATATAAAATTATGTTATTATTATATTACTAAAATCTAATATTTATTTGATTATACTTTCTATATAAATTCATTGATTATACACTATCAACAATATTATACAAAAAATACAAGTTGTATATACGATACACAGGCAAGTATATATTATGATATTGTTTCCATACTACTATCGCCCTCTATAGTTGAACTATGCATAATATTGTTTATAAATGTTTGCCTTTAGTCAGTGAGGGGGCTTGATCGTCGATCCTTTGTAATAGGCTAGATCGTGATCATGATAGCAAAAGTATCGGCTTAAAATAAAGGATAGTTAGAATTTGGATATACGACGAAAATATCGTGATCGTGATTTCTGATCACAATATTGATAGTTATAGATCATGATCACCGATCTATATATAGGAATAATATTAAGTATACATAATTACTACATGTACGTATATATGTCATATGATTTTAAAAAAACACTATTTATCATATCTACGTTTTCTGTGACTTTATTTCGCGATATATCTAATTGAAATAATATTTAGATTTATATTTACTTATGATATAAATTCAGAGTTTTAGTTACCCATCTAAATGTACGTGTCTGAGGTAGATAGGGCTTACACCAACTCGTTAGGCATGTCACTAATGACTATAATGAATTTATGGGATAGAGATAGTAGTCAGAAATTACTGATATTCAGAGATATTAGAGATATTCATTAATTATACATTGTATAAAATTGTATTAAACATATATAAATATATATATTAACCAAAGATTTTGCGAAGCAAAGATATAACACTCCCTATGCATGCAACGTAATTTAGTAATAGCCCCAATCGCTGCTAGCAGTAGTATCAAAATCACTGAAATAGATTTAGGTTCGGCTCTGTTTGCATACAACAATGTTTTCATTGCTCTATTAAATTACATGCAATATAAATTAGCTTTTACTCACTAAATATATACTTATAGCATTTAAAACATACATATCATATTTGTTTGTTATATATTAGTAATGAACACTTAGTTTTCATCATATAAATATTAATTTAAAGCATATTATTTAACATTTTAAAAGTGTATAGTTAAATATGAATTTACATTATAAACAACGCATAGTTCCTAAAAGTAACCCGCTATAGGTGGCACCAGGGTATTTTGTATACAAATTCGAATTACACGATTTCGCGTAAGTGTTATATCTTTCCTTCGGAAAATCTTTGTATTAACTATAAATATTAACAGTCAATTAATTTAACTATTAACTAAAAATAGTATATAATACACCTATATATATTTTTTATTTTATGTATTATTAAAAGTGATCATTATCGTAAAAAAAAAAATAATCTCAAATTTGTTTGCAATTAATGTTACTATTAAGTTAATAATGTTAATAGTATTAACATTATCTATTACACGACACAGATGCCGGCACCAAACAAACAACAGCGAGAGGTATGCTGGCTATCGCGAGACATCTACCAGCAGTGCATAGACAGACATCGACCCGAAGGTGAAACAGGAGTGCCCAGTCGATGCGCAGTCGTCAGAGCTGAATACGAGAAAATGTGCTTGAAATCTTGGGTTAGCGTCAACGTAGTGTATAGTAATTAGCTAATACTCTAGTGAAGGTTAAGGTAATGAAGTGTATGTAGCGACAGAGTCGTCGAGTATCAGAAGTAAACTAAAGCCGCTTTCAAACTAAATACAGCCCGATATCAAAACGATTTTTATAGCCCGATATCGTATGTTTCAAATTCTTCGTTTTAAAACATCTAGATATCGGACAGGTCAACAATTTAATAACAGATGATTTATATACGCATAAGGCGTGCATTGATCTGCCCGATATAGGTCTTTAATTATATTCGTTCACACCGAAACTGCCTGATTGTGATGTTCGACGATATCGTGCTGTATTTGTTGGAGTGAAAGCAGCGTAACAAATTAGTAGTAGAGGCGGAGGCTAATGTACTGAATCTTCGACTATGTAACGGTATGGTAGAGTATTTGTCGTAGTTAACTATAGTCAAAGTTTAAGTGGAAAATGAATTAAGGCCTTAATAACACGATTTGTTATTTGTTAGTTATATCATTTCTTTAAATTGATGATAGTATATTAAATAATAATTAAGAAAATATTGATATCGAAATGTTATTCTAATTATTATTTTGTAGCTGTTTATAATCATAAATATTTATATTTTACATTATTATTTTAATCTATTATCATATGCAATCATATCATACCAATGTAAATATTATACATATCGTAATTTATATAAATTATTATTTCACTTATTCTAGATTGTTTTAGTATTTTCTTGAATATTTGAATTCATAATATAATTAATATTATAATTTTTAATTCAGGTGAAGCACTTTGATAATAAATATGAGTTCAAAAAATATCAAGAAAAAATATTAAACGAAGGTTTTGAACCCATAGAAGAAAAGACTAAAGCCTAATTGTATTATTAATACAATAATATTCTTAATTATAATAGATATTATTTATACACAGTATTTTGTATATATATTGTTCATTACTAATTTAAATTTTAACATACTAAATTATATCATATTGAATTTTATTAATATATAGTATATATACTATTATATAGTTATATATCTACAAATTTATGAATAAATTTGATAATAATATTATAATTATTATATAATCTTTTTTTTTAATAAAAAATTGCTTAGATATTTAATTTTTATTTATAAATCTAAACTTTATAATAGATAATATCTTCATTGCTCTGTCCCATTTCTTTATTTATATAAAAAATATAAAAATACTTTCAATTATTGAATTATTCTTCGTTTCACCATAATTTATAATATATGTTTAATATATTTTATGAAAATATATGTATAAATTAATTAAATAATTAAATATTCATTATATGTATAATAGCTCAAGTACTTCATTTATTTAATATATATGTATTAAATAATAATAATCATAACAATACATAAATCTCACTTATTAACATGTATAAATCTATATTCTCTTTCTTTACATTATGTAATATTGTATAATTGGATATATAAGGTAATAATTACTCTTCTCGAATATATGTATTGCAATACTTTTGGCCTATTTCTATCTTTCCTTTTTATTTAAATAAATTGTAATATTAAAAGCAGATAATGTATTTTATAAATTCCCTAATATTATTAATAATTATAATGATGATTCATTACATTTCAATAAAACCTACAAATTAAATGCATCGTAAATATAAATAATAGGATTTTTGAATCTTCTATTAAATTTGTATCTCTCCAAAATTGTAATCACGCAACTGATAAAATTTCTGATATACTCTATAGTATAAATATAATTAAATATACATCTATATTCTACAATAATAATATACAACAAAATAGACATTTATATTAAATTAATGGTATACAAACTTACTGGTTTACAGTTTTCAATATTATACAAGTTAATGAAAATATCCCAGTTTTTATCATTAATGATAACAATTATTTTCTCATTATTCATTTATTAATTATTATCTTTTTATATTACTTTAAATTATTTATATTACTCGAGAACTACATTGACAAATGTATATATATTTCATAAAAGTTTATAAAATATTTAAATACTTGGAAAATAATAAATAATGTTTATACACATCTATATTAATAAAATCATTAAAATAAATAGCACTATATTAATGACTAACTAACTTTGATAATATAATAATTTCTTATCACATCAATATACTAAGAGTTTCACAACTTGTCAGAAATATTATTATAAAGGGAATAACAACGAAATAATTTAATTTCTACTGTAGATCATATAAATTGTATATATAAAATATTGGATAATATAAATGCTTTCCACTGAGGGGATTTAAAATCAAGCATCATGATTCATAAGTGGTAGCTACCACTACCTAGGTAGTCATGTTATAATAGTTAGAACACGGTAATAATATACTATCACTTATATCAAGACTTTGCTTATATTATGTTATACAAATAATAATAGAAATTTGTTATTATTCTTGTATTGAACATACTGTAACAAATTATCAAATAATATAACATCCCTATATACGAAACATAATTAATAGCAATCCGTCCCAATGCTAGTAGTAATATCGAAATCACTGAAATAGATTTATATTTGACTCGATTATCATGCAACTATATTGTCATCATTCTATTAAATTACATGCAATATAAATTAGTTTTTACTGACCTCGTAAATATGTATAATATTTAAAACCAAACCACCCTCTTGAATTATTATATATTAGTAATGAACACTTAGTTTTCATAATATAAATAATAATTTAAAACACACTTAATATTGTAAGCGTGTAGTTGTATACACATGTATATTATAAACATTATATTTATCTGAAAATACACCCTATATAGGTGTTTGAGTTCATGTTTTATGTACAATATCTAATTATTGTAATCTAGGTGTTATATCTTTTCATAAAGCTTAGACAAATAGTTGCAATTATTATGTAATTTATAATAATTATTGAATTTAAGTGAGTTGAATACTATATAAATAATTGAATTCTTTTTAAATTATATAATTTTTTCGCATATTTATTATAATAATCATATAAGTCTAAATAATACTAAATATTAAATTATCAATGTAAAATTTATTATTATAACTTTCTCGAAAATATAATTAGATGATTTAGTTTCTATATATATATAATACTATATATGTATTATGATATTCATATCTTGGTATATATATATATATATATATTGAATATAATATTCGTAATGTTTTAAAACATACTATTATAAAAGCCCTTAAGGAATTTTCTATTATATTTAATTTGTCAAAACTTATAAATATAAAATAATATATTTTATTATAGCACATAATGGGTATAGCTTAACAATAATGTAATATATGTTATGATTAATATATGTATTGCTTTTACTAATAAAAAATAACAATATAATTATGATATTTTTACATTTTATTATGATAATCATAAGATAATAAAGTTACTTTAAAAGTATCATAATTAAAATAGAACTATAGCTCTATAGAGAGAATTTCTCACTAGCTCTATGATAATTATAATTATCATAGTTATAATCACACTATTAAGCTTCATTATAATTACTATAGAAAATAACAAGTAGGTTAATTATAATATATTAGAAAAGCATTGATAGCCGCAACTTTAAATTTTATAGAGTTTGTGATAATGCTTTTATAGACGAAAACCTGTGTCAATATCGCTAATCGATATACTATATCGGCCGATCATATAATCCAGGTTAGTAGTAATGAATTGGATAGAATATGAAGGAGAAACAATCTACTATTGATATACAATATTGTATATTTACTTATAAACAGTGATGGGAAATCGATCGTCGATCGCGATTATTTATTAATGATTGACCATTATAATGGTAGACCATTACTATAGTCAATCACCCAGTGATCAAGATTATGCCCATAACTGCCTATATCATATAGTATATACTATATGCAATAATTATATTGACACACCTTTAATATATAATCACATGCATTGTAAGTATTTAACAAAGACCTCCTATAACCTCGGTGGTTATAGGAGGTCTTGATTTAACTAACCGCATAAATAATCAAGTAAACAGCAGTTTCAATCATAATTATCACCTATTGAAAAGGCTATTCTATAATATTCCATTACTCTGCATAGTTTCCACGAATAATTTATGTTTTAATAAGTATACATTATTATAATAATGAAAATAAATTCATCAAATAATAAGATAAGTAAATGATACCAATTTAGTACTTACTAAATACCGCAACAATTTCGATTTCATATTAATTATTAACTTAATCACATATATATAATTAGTATGTAATACATTATGTATACTATGTATATATGTATATATATATATATATATATATATATATATTTACCTATCAGAATATATCCTAGTTATATTACTTACTTACTTATGTCGAGCTCTCGCTCGACTCTTCTTTGCCTTATCTCTCCAAACATCTCTGTCCAACATCATCGTCTTTATCTCATTTATATCGTCTAGTCCTATGTCTTCTCTTAGATTATCTACAAAAGTGATGGTTTTGCGACCTCTTCTTGCACTACCATTTGTCGGTTCCCATAGGACAAGTTTATGAGCCATTTCGTTGTCGTGTCTCATCAAATGACCTGCAAGTTTTAGTCTTCTTTCTTTTATTACTTCAGATATTCTTGAGAGTCCATTATATAGCGTTATGTTATTGATTTTATCTTTCCAGGATATGTTTAAAGCCATTCGGAGAAGTCTGGTGTAACATCCATCTATTCGTTTATTCATAGTTTTTGTAGTTGTCCATGTTTCAGCACCATATGTGTATATTGTTTCAATCGTAGCCCTGAATATTCTAACTTTAAGTGAGTCTCTTATGCTTGATTTCCATAATTTCTTCATCTTATTAGCGGCTGACCAGGCTAGTGCTTTACGAATATTGAAGTCTTTTTCTGAGCTTTGCATCCATGACCCTAGATATTTAAAGTTATCTACTATTTTGATTTCATTATTGAGTATGGTGTGTATATGTTGGTTATTGTCTATACCGAAATACATGGCTTCTGTCTTTTTACAGTTTATCTTTAGACCTATATTTCCACATTCTTCTTCTACTCTCTGAAGCAGTATTTGTGCTTCTTCAATATTTTTACTAATAAGAGCTACGTCGTCTGCATAGCTGAAATCTGTAACATTTACTGCTGGATGTCTCCTAGTTATATATGTGTATTAAATACAATTTAAATAAATTATTTCCAACATAAACTATTGAAGTAGCACAAATTAAGTTATGCTATTAAAAAAAATTAAAAAAGAATGCACCTACAAATATATTCAAATAAAAATTAAGACTATATATCAAGACCTCCTATAACCTCGGTTATAGGAGGTCTTGTATATATTATTATTATTATTATTATTATTATTATTATTATTATTATCAGATTTAGGTTTGCACCAGGGTTTTTGTAGAAGCTAAAGCTTATCGAGACAATTACCCTTAATTTTAAAGCAAGTTCAAAAAAAAACTAAATAAATAAAATATTATAAAATATTAGATGACTTCCTGTTTACATAGATACAATACAATGAATAAAATAGAAAAATAATATAAATTGTTTGAACTTGCCATAAAATTATGTAATCATCATTTAATTATTTATAAATAAATAACTAAAATAAATAATAAGTACTATAAAATAATACACTAAACAAAAATATAGATGTATTAGTATAAAAGAAGAAAAAAAATGAAGTAAAATGAAGTAAAACTGAATAAAACTGAATAAAACATAAGAAATAATAACACATATATAGTCTATAAACTAATCAATGTGAAATGTAAGCTAACTTGCACCCTAGGATTTAAATTACAATATATAGTTAATAGTAGTTAATTGTATATATATTAAGATTTATATATTATTATTTATAGATACTTTTTTTTTTGTGTGGAAAATATCATATTTAGAAGAACTAATGGATGATAATTAAATATTGCGATTTTTCTAACTATGTTAATAAAATAGATACATATATGGTAAACATAAATATAACAAATGACGAGAACGCATATTAGCAAGACATCCTATAACCTATAGGTTATAGGAGGTCTTGATATTAGTAATGGACTTTTAACATAAAGATGCACAAAATAGAAAAAATAGTTACTATCATAGTTACTAACATAGTAACTATGTTTTGTTACTATGATACATATATTTGTATTTTACTATAAATCTATGGTAAACTATAAATATATACTATATACTATATAGTATATAGTATATATACTGTTATAACATATTATAATACTAGGAATTTAAATAACAGAAATTAATTCTATAAATAAATAAAGAATTGAATAGTATGTATATAAATATATATATATATATATATATATATATATATATATATATATATATACATACATACATATTTTATTTTATAAACTAATATGATTTCTCTATATATATTATCATTTTGTTATTTAATTTAATTATATCTTTTATTTAGTTCATTTTTGTATTCATATTCTTAAATTGACTGTGTAATTTATTAAACTATTAATAGGTCTTTGATAAAGTTATGAACTATGACATTAGAATGACCTATTCTAGGATCTATGCATATTTTTCAAGTCTTTTTTGTTGATAAATATATTTAATTTTGTTATTTTCAAATGTTAAATTTTATATGTGTGATATGTTAATAAGTTTATAATTTAAAATATTTATAAATACAAGTTGGTAAAGTATAGTACATATATTATAAATGTATATTTAATATAATATAATGTTATTTCAATTGCAATTTTATTAAATATAAATGATTTAGATGACATTAACTTTGAAATGAACTGCGAAGGACCGTAAATGAGAATTTAATACACATTATTAATAAATACGTATATATATATATGTTTTTATATGTTTAATCGGAATGTAATGTAGTTAACAAAAACCTGGAAATATCATAACTAAACCCAACCAAACCAAACCAGTGAAAATAACTAAAACTAAAAATATTAATGACCACTCAGTGAGTGTACCACTCAGTGAGTGGTCCATTCACACCTATAATATATGTCACGGTGACAAATATATTCCTAATAAGCCGTTATATTTATGATAGTTTATAAATAGACATACGATAATTATAATGGCCAATCATACGTTATTGTAAAATCACTAATTTGAATAAACAAGTTTGCTAGAGTTAAAATCGCGAAGCTCTTGACCAGGTACAATTTCGTTCGTCACTTCATCCGAAATGTAGTCATTTCGTCGAAAAGTAATTATTTATTTCGGACGAAGTGACTCAATTCTGCGGACTTAATGACCAACTGACAAAGTAACTCTACCCCCATTATTATGGTTACAGGAGGGAGTAGTCACATTTCAAATAAAAAGTAACTTCATTTAAAAACATATATATATAATAAACATATATATATATATAAAACATATATATATATATTATATATATATATATGTGGTTCAGCATGAAAATCGGCAAAGATAATTTGTATATAATAGTTGTGGTAGATGGATGCCACTGGGTGGGGATATGATGAGCGCTAAATATGTGAGAGGTACGTCTCGATACATTACTGATATAGCAGTATGAAATATCTATTAACTTAATAATTATACTAATACTAATATTTAACTTATAAGTTTAAATTCTAAAGTGGTATACACACCGCTAGCATCAAGCACAGCGATTTGTTACAGTACTTGTTACTTCACTTGAACTTCAGTATAAATTATTATTTGTGTTCAGATAGTGAGCATCAAGCACGGCGACTTGTTATTAGAAAATATTACTTTCCATAGATTGTAGGCGGCGAATTGTTACTGCACTTGATTCTAGCGATGTGTACACGGCTTAATATGTACATATATCTAACATTATACTTATAAATGATTTATAAGTATATATGTCTATTTATTAAATATATATATATATATATATATATATGCCATCAGTTTTATATCTGACATAGTAATACTATTAGTAACCAGTTTTCAATAGTAGATTTAAGTTAATTACATTTAATATTTTTATTGATATATAGGGTTTAATTCATTTCAATGGTTGTTTTCACTGGTTTAGTTTTGATTAGTTTCAATTTTTGTATCTGCATTACATTCAATAAGCCTATAAAAGTTTATGCCAATCATAAAGAACATTGTTTAAAGTTAAGTATAATTATTAGTTTTAATTGGTTATATACATATGTTAATACACATATAAATATAAGTATTGAATTCGTTATGAAAACTAATTGGTAAAAACATGTATACAATTTATTAAAAGTATCTAGCTATTTGAAAAAAAATCGACAATTTATGCCTGTCCGTTGTTTCATTTATACTTTATAATAAATGGTTACATTTTTTAGTTTATTTACCCAATATCTACATGCATTTATAATATAAATATAAATTGTATATAGATTCCATAAATGAAACAGAACAAATACAATTTGTTTACTACTTTAAGTAGTACTTTAAAATTTAAAGTTTAAATTATACATTGTATGTTGTTAATATAAATTAGATTTCTATAATTATTATTATCATTTATATAATTATAATAATATAAAAAGTCATTAGATTAATATCAGTTTAGGTCATATAAAAAAGCGCAAATAATATATATATAATATAATTATGCGAATATTACGAATAGATTGCGTCACTTTAATCATAACCAACGCATAGTTTACGTATAAACACATTAATTACTACCATAACTTCTTAAAATTGCATTTATATAATATTTTATTAAGTGAGTAAAACACAATACGCCGTCGCGTTATTAATCGTAGCGCGACGGTGTCTATTATCTGTGATCGATAACTTACTAACGGTGGTGGCGCCCCCTATCGCAGTGCCGAGGAGTTCAGACGTAACTGCCGTACTGAAGGGTCTCGACCGCGTTCGTAAGGCAGGCGTACAATACACCTCAGCCGAGTGTGACCGGTTGTGGCGTAACTCTACGATACGCGTCGCCTCCACCTCCGTCATCGATAACGTCGAGTCGAAGGTCACCAACGTTATCGTGGATCGCGACTCCCGCAATGTCAAGGTTATCGTCGTACATCATTCAATATAACTATTTACCTATATCAAATAATGTCGTTATTAATTCATTTATATAATCTATTTTCATTATCGATTTCGTGTTCGTTCGTTCAACGATTATATTTCAATAGATTTCATTCATTATATTTATACGATAATCTAACAGATATGTATACAAGTTCGGTAAGTCTACCATTACAGCTATCATTCTCCCGCTGTATAACCATGAGACCCTCACCCCCCCCACCAGATTGATATATCACTTCTCATCGACAAAGCGGCCTCGTTCGCCCGTAAGACGTCTACCTCGGTGGGCTCGGCTCCTTCTATAGACGTGAACGTCATCAGTTCAGCCGTTGATAAGGTGGTCTCGTTGCTGAGGACATCCGCTACCACCGAACACAGCAGCCATCACGTATGTAGCCTTCTCGTTACCTCTGTGTTATGTCATACCTATTACATCATAGCTATTCACTCAAGTCTATTACATCATGTATTATCCTAATAACTTATCATTATCTTAATAATAGATCAATTATATATATATATATATATATATATATATATATATATATATGTATTTCACCTATAAGCAGATGTCCAGCACTTGTATTTGTATATATATATAATATACTTATTTGTTCACTAACATTCACCCAATCATCTGTCATACGATACACTTGTAACTAAATAACACAATAACAAGTATTAGCATTTTAATAGTCCTTTCTAAGGTTAAACTTGAAAATTTACATTTATATATATATATATAATTTTCATACATTTTCTATTATATTTATAACACACAAACCTATATGGGTTACCTTACATAATAGAGTAACGATTACATAACCCTATGCATCACCCCATTACGCAGCACCACGTCGATAACGAAGCCTACGACAAGCGACCTTCAGCCTACGACATCAGCGACCAGGAACTAGATAACCTCGAGAAGTACGGGGTTCTTCACCCCGAGTCCAGTTCAGCCCCGTCCCCATCATCACCCCCGCCACCGCCACAACAGCTAAGGAAGCTATCGATGGCGGCTTCATCGAATCAACCAATCGCATCGTCCGCAATTGACGAACAACCTAGGCAAGCTGAGCAAGCGTTACTTAAAGTGGAGCCGGTGGAGGTACCCGCCAAGATAGTACCCAAGCCTATTAAACCTCTAGCCAGTAAGCTAGCTGTATACACGGTTAGCCTCTATCTCTTACACGAGCTATACTACCATACTGGATTTTTAGGTATACCAGGGTGGCTACCCTTATTCATATTGTAAAATTAACAAGTTGATGTAATTGGATACATTTTATAAATGAAATAAAATCATACTGTGCTATATATTCATAAAATTACTCAATGAAAATTTACTAAATAGTTATACAGTATTGTAAAAAAATGTTGTTCAAACTATATTTAATTTTATATATATAAAATAATTATTCTATTCAATATTTATATTTATATATATATATAATTAACAATATCTATAGATATATTTAATATATTTAATTAAATATCATTGTATAAAATCAAATAATGAATACATTCAAATAATTTCTCAATGAAAATATTATTAGTTCTATTTTTTAATATATATATTTTTTTTTACAATATTACCTTTTACTAATACAAAAATAAATATATTATTCTATTCAATATTTAATATATATATAAATATTATTGAATTATTTTTCATTTATTAAAATTTCAATATCATATTATTTATTAAAAAAAAATGTTCTTTACAATAATTAATAAAGGTTGTTTTTAAAAAAATATAAAAAATCTAATATTATGATTTTAATATAGCATTGTTTAACTTTATAATTGTATATTATCTATTACATATAAAATCTATAAATAATATATAATTATAAATTATATAGACAATAGTAAGTTTAATATAATATAGATAATATTATATTTAATAATAGATACATATTTTAATATATAATATTTAATAATAATAATATAGACATAACTAGGTTGTTACCATAGAAAACCCTGTTTTTACCGGACAGGTTATTACCATAGGCGGTAATAACCTATGGAACACTGTCTATAAACATAATAATATATAATACAATGATATAATGTAATACAATGATATAATATAATACATGATACAATGTAGATGATACATATTAATTCACAATTTCGCTTCTTTATTAAGTTGAATGAGAATTCTCAAGAACGAAAAGTTCCCGGAACGCGAGTCGGAAGGGTCTTCAGTTTCGGAAGTTAGTTACTTATGTAATGTGTTCATTGTGATAAGTTCTTGAGTAATGTATTCGTCGTTAAAAGTACAAATTTAGAAATTTCTTTTAAAAAAAAAATGTTGTATTATTAATATTATTTATAGAATCATTTATCTATAATTTTATGTAAATGATATATATCAATATATTATGTAACTAATTAAAAATTATCTTTAATAAAACCTAGTATTCAAATTAATATAATATATTAAAAATGTATAAGGTATACTATACCTATTTATAACTATATTTATTTATATATACTTTACATATACTTATATAAAATAGTTTTATATATTTTTATTATTACATAATACTTATTTTGTATAACGAAGTTACCGAACCCAAGATATATGGTGGCCTATTAAGCCTATGTACATTTTAATATGTCACTTCACCCAGAAACTATGAAACATTGGTATTTAATTATATCATAGATATTAATAATATGTTAATGTCTTTGGAAAAAATAAACTAGATAACATTAATGTTAAAATCATATTATTATTTTATTTATTTATTACAATAGAAATATCAAATGTATGCATACATTTATTAATAATATTAATATTATTTAGAAATAGGTGCATTATTAATTAAGTAAACATTTAGGTATATTTCTTGTAATAATAAATTTTAAATTTCATAATTATAATTCATAACAAATTAAATTTAAGCAATCAAATTTGTACCACATTTTTGATCATAACTTTTGTTTTAATACAAATTAAAAAAATTAAATTATATAATTTAATAACTTTCCAATGATATTAGTTTTATTATAATAGCATGATTATAAAAAATCTAATTTTTGATAGTGATTATAAAATGTCACAATATAGTATTTATCAAATTATATACTCAATTTATACTTATTTTAATCAATTATAATCGTTTACGATTATAATTGATTAAAATTATGTTATTTAATCGTTAACGATCGTTTAATTAATAATTAATAAATAATTAATAATAATTAATTAATAATTATAATTATAATATATAATTTCTTATATAAATATTAAATTATGAATATATATATATTACCACTTTATGATTATATAATAAACTTAAGTTCATTAGTTCATCAAATGTATATATTTTTAAGAATTCTACTGCAAAAATAGATTGTGAACACCCTAAAATTTATACCTCTAGGGGATTTTGAAACTGGAATTCTTAAGAATTCCATTGCGAAATTGCTGGAGTAGATTGCTCATGTGAATAGTGCTTAACAATAAATATTCCATTCATTTTATATTTATATATATAAATATATAATTAATAATATCTATTTAAATATCATGGTATAAAATCAAACAATGAATATATTCAAATTATCAATTAAATAAAAGTTTTCAATGAAAATATTATTATTTCTATTGTTTATATAAATAATATATATATATATATTTTTTACAATATTACATTTTACTAATATACAAATAAATATATTATTCTATTCAGTATTTTATATATATATATATATATATATATATATATATATATATAAATTATTGACTTATTTACTTATTTATTTAAATTTATTTAAATTTCAATAAAGTCAAAATTAATAAAGGTTTTTAAAAAAATATGAAAAATATTATAATTGTGATTTTAAATTTTTATATTTATAAAACTTTTAAATCTATGGATAATAAATTAAAATGGATAGTATTTATATAATAGTATGAATATTATTTATATGGATAGTAAATTATATAGACAATATTAGGTTTAATAATATAGGTAATATTAGGTTTAATTAAATAGATAAATTATGTTTTTACTATGGTAAAAACCTGTTTTTACTGGACAGGTTATTACCATATGCGGTAAAAACCTATGGAATACAGGTACATATATATAATAGGATTACAAGTATGTATTAAGAATTAAGTATTCTATAAATGTGTATTTTCCATATAATTTTAATTTACCCTATATTTGAATAAAGTTACATTAGTTCTAAATTAGTCTATTCGAATATGATTCCATAATACTTATAATCGGTAGATTCAATAAATGATTACATTAATACATTCAATAATACATACATTATCACACAAATAGGTTTAGCAGCAGGCCTCGGAGCTGGAACTATCGCTGAAATCACAAGACGAGGAATATACGGTAACTACAGACTAATATCTTTAGTTATATGTGTAGTTAACTCTGTAATCGTGCATTCGTACATGTGTAGTTCATCTTCGTCAACATCCACTATATAGTAGTACTACTATACTAGTGCATTACCACTCCAGTACTATAGTATTAAGTATGGCCGATACAGAAGTAATAGTATAATAATAATAATAATAATATTTAGTAGAAGAATTTTAATTTGTTGATGTTGTTAATTTACAATTATATTTATATAATTTGTTCTCCTCAGCTTCAAAGTAATATATATATATATATTTGCTGTTGTTATCGCCCATCATTTATGTAGTAACGGGGATACAATACACTTCACTAACTAATATGTATTGAACTACCACCATAAATAGTAATTCTCTAGTACTATACTTATGGTATACAAAGTATCGCCGATACAAATAGTATGTTCATTACTGCTCTAGTACTATTCTAATGGTATAAAAGTATCGCCGATACAATTCAATAACACCACGCCTCGCAGGTAAAGACAACACGAAGAGCTCGAATCCGTTCCTGACAGAGGCTAACATAGAGAGAATAGTGGACACATTGTGTAGGGTGAGGGGAGCCGCTCTTAAACTAGGACAGATGATCAGTATTCAAGGTTATCCACTACCACATATATCTTCTATGAGATGAGCTAATTTATAATTATAACATTTTATAATTATACCATATACCTGTATCTTATGAAACTCTAGTGGCATTATTATGATGAAACACCTCTAAAGTCTAACTGACTGAATATTTGTGTCTATTATTGTATTGCTGAGTTCTAATACGACACTAGACGTTATGCTATCCTAATACCTGCTACCACCACCACCGCCACCACTAGCACTGTTAACACCCTAGTTCACACTTTGTAGATGATTCATTCATCAGTCCTCAGTTGAAGCACATCTTCGACAGGGTCAGACACAGCGCTGACTTCATGCCTAACTGGCAGATGAAGGTTACACCACCACTAATACGGTGATTGTGTTTTATTTATTACGTATACATACATATATATTTGACATCTCCAAATTTGTGTGGTAAACACATTATTCTTTAAGCTATTTACAATAACGTTACCACTGATAATAGTTTGTACTTGTACTCAACAATACATTAGCAACTTAATGGCAATATACTATATTATACCACCCATGCTACATACGTATAGCTTATATCGATGTCTTCAGCGCGTTACGTGAACTCTCAGTAACTAATCAATACCCTGCGATATCCTAACTCTCTATTTCTCTCTATCACTGTTAACATGTTCACTCCGTCACATTCTCAGTTCTCAGTATATAAATCTAATGTCAACAGGATTGTTGGTTTTTTTGGTTTTTTTAAAAAAACCAAATAATTTATTTGGTTTATTTGATTTTATTGTTTTTTTTTATGAAGAATTTTGGTTTTTATTTATTAAATAATTTGTATGTTATTTGTAATAAAGAATCTAAGCTTATTAATAGATATTTCCTATATATTATCAAAGATTTTCAGAAGGAAAGATATGTCACTTGTATCTATTTATGTGAAATACATTTTTATAGTATATATCCGGCCATATAGATGGCACTACTTGTCGTGATTAAAGATATTTACCGGATTTTAATATAATTTGTAAAATATTTGTATAATATATATATATATATTAGTATAATTAATATGAAATATTTATAAAATATTTACCTTCTCATTTGCGCATATGGATCCGTGTTAAATATTATTATTAATTAAATTTAAAATTAATATTTTTGAATTTTCAAATATTGCATGTTACAAAATATGTATAATTTTACATTGGAAATGGATCTAATGATTTATTATATTTATCGAATATGATTATATATTTTAAGAAAAATGGTTCTAATTATAAAATAATGCTATATTCTTAAAACAAACACTATAAATTAAATATTTATTGTATTCAAAAATGTACATAACTTTTCATTTATAATAGTCTATTATTAATAGACATATATTTTTAAAATGTACATATAAACAAATATAAACTAAAAATAGGATTAAAAATGTTAGTCTTTCTTTATAGGTGAAGCTAGTAACATTAATTTTAAAAAATTTCACTAATTCTATTAAAAAGTATTATACTATAATTTACACTAATAAGTGTGTTAAAATATGTGCATTAGATTTAATTATACATTTTCTGGGATATTAGTATGATATTGATTAAAATTTAAAATATATGAACAAATAAATAATATTGATACAAATAATTAATAAAATTTAGTTATCTATATTGAAAGACTAATTTAGCATCCTATTCATTAATTAGACGATTTCTTAATTTATTCTGTATGAAAATGAAGAAAATATTCATTGCACCCCTGCACTAGTACAAATAGCCTACAGTATACCTCATGAATTGTTTATTTGAATTACATTTTCTAAAATATCCTCCCTTCGTTCTACATACTTGGCTTTAATAGTTATATTATCTTTATATTTATCTAACTTTATCTATTATCTAACAACCTTTTCTATATATATAAGTTATTTCAGTAAATTCTTTCAGAATTATATTTTTCATTCAGTCAGCCAGGAGTTTATTTAAAAAAAAATTAAAACAAATTATATTTAAAATAAATATTTGTGTATATATATATTTTTAAATGCATTCATTATAATATAATTATATTAATTTATATTATTATTAATATAACATTTTAAATAGAACAAGTAAATGCTTTGATCATATATAATAATATTATAAAAATGTATTATAATAATATATTACTAATTATATTATAATACATATATATTCTAAACATTAGTCTAGTTTAATTTGTATTTATTATATTATATACAATTTATTTATAAATTCTTTGATCTATTCTATTTTATTACAATAAAATATGAATAAATGTCATATAAAATATAATCATAATTAATAATATTATTGTTTTTAAGTAAATTGTTATTTCTTATATTTTTGTAATATTATGAATGGTATCAATGATTTTGCGAAGCAAAGATATACCACTCCCTATCTCGCAATGGTAATCGTTTTTTTTAACCATAAAGCCTACGGAAAGATGGCGCTCCTAGTCATGATTCATATTAAATCATAATTTTTAACTTAATTTTAAATAAATATTGTGAATTATAATATAATTATCTAGATTATATTATTTTAATACTTGTAATTTGTATTATTCTACGTTACTATTTGTTAAATAAAATAATTTATATTTATATATATATATTTAATATACTATTATAATTAAAATATGTGTATACTATAAATATAAAATTGATTTTCATAAATTGTATGTATATCAAATTTTGATATTATTAAAATGCGTACTGATTTTAAATATTCAAAAATAATTTATAAATTGTTAAATTAATTATTAATTTAATATCATGATAATGTTATATATATACTTATAATATATATATATATATATATATATATATATATATATATATATATATATACTATATAAGTATATATTATTATAATAATTATATTACATTATCATAATGATTATGTATTAAAATTTAATACTATTAAATACATTGTATTTACATACCATATTTTACATTATAATTTGTATATGCATTAAAAGATACAAATTATTTAAAATAAAAATATTAGGTCTGTTATTATGATAATCATAGACTCTATGCTTATCTTGGCCGCCGAGTTCAAGTTGGGCGTGACTAAATATATATAGATATATATGATTGTATAGGCTTACATGTGATGTAATGCAGCTAAAAAAATCTGGAAATATTAAAACTAAATCAAACCTAACCAAACCAGTGAAAATTTATTATTATTTATTTAAACAAACACCCAACATATTAATAAGCACGGCCAACTTTAACTTGGAAATATATCGGCGGCCAAAATGGGTATTCACGAAATATTGTATAGAATATTATATATTTAGTTTAAACCTCACTATATTATTTACAGTTATTAACTTAGTAAATACACATGTTTTACAAGTATTATAGGTATATGTGTATTGTATTTACAAAATATATTATTATAATAATTATATACAACTACCACACCTTTAATATCATATTTAAAAGTTGCCATATTTTATGCATAACCATCTTTTTAAATTTCAAATATAAATTAATTTGATTATTAGCGAATAAATACGATAAAAGGGATATTATTAATATGCAATACACATATATAATACATATATAACCATTCTATAAATATTACTTATATATAAATAACATATGTTTATTATATATGTATATATATAAATATATTAAATACCATTTAAACTCTTTTAAATGGATAGTACGGACGGTAGGCAAAAATTAAATAACTATAAATAACAAAGTTCATGCGTGTCTCTCAATGCGTGCGTCGCGCTAATATATTATTCGTAGTTACTAATTACTTTGTATAGGCTCACTTCTGTATATAAAGCAGCTAAACAACTAATGAATAAAACTAAACAAAATAAATCAGTTTCGTGTGCATTATAATGCACGCTCTATAGAGCGTATCATAAATTTGCTTAACGCACGCCTTGCGTGAACTTTGCTATTTATAGTTATTTAATTTTTGCCTACCGTCCGTATTCCCCTTTTTTAAATAATATTATTTAATAATCATAATAATTAATTATTATAATAATTATAATTGGTAAACAATCCAAAAAAGCTATATTTTATATTAAATATCACTTGTTCAACATCTTATTAATAAATATTGGGACTAATATTATATATTTATATGATATACGATATAATATTATATAATATATATAAGAGTAACTTTACGATCAGCGGACATCTGTAAATATATAGAGATATAAGAGTAACTATTTCTTAAATTTACACATAATTTTGTGAACCTATGCGCATATAATATATAGTAGAATATAAAAATTAATATAAATATATAATATATTATTATTATAAATATAATAATGTATATTGGGTGATTATTTTAATTATGGTGTATTTAATTAATTATAATGCTTATGTAATATGGTTCCGCATAAAAATCTGCACATATAATTTATATATAATAGTTGTGGTAGGTTGGTTGAGGAGTGGCTAGTATAAATGGGCAAGTGGCATGTCGCAATAAATCACCGATATGTAAAATTATGTTGCATCTATTAACATAAAATTGTTCCTATATTTAACAATATAGATAAACTACCAACTTATCTATTGAATATATAATTACATATATCATTTGTTTTATGGATAACATATTAGTAGTACTAGTAACTAGTTTTCAATGGTACATTACAGTTAATTATATTTAATAGATATGTAATTCTTTTGACGTATGGTTCTCCTACACGAACCGACCGCAGTTATTAGATATAGAAATTATGTGTGCCTTTTTCATGCTGTCCAATTTGTATTAATCAATAGAATGTAATCTGAGCATAATTATATACTATTTATATGATATAATAATTTTTTATTTATAAAAGTTTAAATAAGAAGTTATCAGAAAATGAAAGTATTATATTTATTTAGGGAATCGGAGTTATAACCGCAGATATTTAAAAATAGTATCGAGGGTGTCTCTAAATTAGGAAAGTTCTAGATAGATCATGAAAGTGCAATATGTAATACATTAGACATGTAATATATCTTCATGAGTATTATATTTCGAAAGTATAAACATATATATATTTATTTAGAATCTGCGACATAATTATCATTTTTGATATTTTTTAAATAGTAATGAATAATATATAAAATACAAATATTTAGAAAATATATGAACAAATATATAGAATTGTTACGACTAATGTAAGGAGTATTTTAATATTTGTATAAAGTACACTGGATAACATTAATATAGAATGAGATAGTATAGGATTTGATAGTTTTGACTACTTGTAAAAATAGTCAAAAATTATATCTATAGTAGTAATTTTGTAATACATTTATTTCATTACTATTATATAATATATACATTTTTTTTTTACAAAATTAAATAATAATTTTCTAGCGTTATTTATATATTGTATGTAAGCCATAACAAATATTTTATTTGATTAAATATATAATTTTATTTATATAATAATTTACAGATAAGGAATTTTGTTCTAGGTATTATAACAACAGGATGTCATTTGGATCTAAATAATTATAACATTAATTTTTATAATCTGATATTATATACATTTTTACCTGCTTTCATAATTAAATTAATATATATATATATTATACCCCTTTCTACTATCCATCCCTACCTTACAATCCGTAACAACTCTTGGTTTCACCATCAACTCCCTCATAGATTACTCTGACCACATATCTATAATGATTCGCAATGCCAACTATATTCTTTATAACATTAGAAAATCACGCAATAAATTAATTTTTTCAATGACTAAAAGTCTAATACACTCGTTAGTCTTCAGTAGACTTATATACTGCTGCTCACTTCTATGTAATCTACCCCTAAAGCTTATGCTTAAACTTGAGATGATACAACGATGTGCTATACGCACCCTTTATAAACTGAAGTTCTCTTCAATAGTGTCAATATCGACCCTAATGTGGTCACTCGGCTGGTTTAAGTTTAGGTATCTCTGCAGGTAGGTATCAACTGTATTAGGTAGTAGGTATCAGCTAGGTATAATCTAGGTATCCCTACAGACTACTATGCATCACCCATAAGGTGATATATCTTAGATCTTCCGAATACCTAGCAGACTTGATCAGTATTCAGACCCTTAGTCGAGCTAGCAGGAAATGTCACACGATGAAAATTGTTTAACGCTCGACTATCTCTGCTCACTCTGAATCTGCTTTCTCAGTGGTAGCTCCAAAATACTGGAATGCTCTTCCATATGAAATTAGGTGTTTAAAATCCCTGTCACTATTTAAATGTAAACTCTCCATGCACCTATTAACATTGTAACCTACCCTCCCTTTTCCTTTATTTTGATTGTACTTTATTTATTTTATTTTTGTTTCCATCTCATGACGCCCATAACCACCACAGTATTTTGTCAATAAAATATTTTAAAATAATAATATATATATATATATTTATAAGTAAATAATATCCAAATCCCCTTTCCAAAGGCTTTTCTATATATGTTATTATATATAACCTGTATATATATATATAAATTATATATGTCTAATTTGTAATATAGTACAACAAAATAGAAATTATTAATTAATTTATATTTTATAAACTTCACTTATTCATTTATAACAATATACATTATAATATAATAATTAATTACAATTAAATTATAACAATAATTTAAATTTATTTTTTGAAATCATTAATTAATCAATACAATTATTTTTTAGTTTATAAAGTGCATTGTTTTTATTATTGTTTAATTATTATATCATTTTAAATATTGTATACAAAATTAGCCCAAAGTATATACATAGTAAAAAAGAAATTTAATATATATTATATATATAATATATATTCTAAAAAATAATTAATTAATTGATATTTTATATACACTATTTATATACACATATTTATGTACTATCATTTATAATGATATAAATTATAATATAATAATTAATTAAATTGTAACAATAATGTGAATTGTTTTTTATGAAAATGATTGAATTCATTAACAATACAATTAACATTTAGTTTATAAAGTGAATTGTTTTTATTATTTTGTAATGAATATATTATATATATATATATAATATATATATTATATATAATATATATATATATATTTATATACACTAAATAAATATATTACTCTTTTATTAAATAATTGTTATTAAATTATTTATGTATATAATATATATATATATAGTTTGCAATATATGTATATGAAATCCTACTGGTATTAAATTATATAGTAGAAAATATATATATTTTAATTATAACTCCAATTACTAGTAATAGCTATTATTACTATAATTATTCTAAATAATAATTAAAAGATATATAATAATTGTTTTATTTTCAGAGGGGCTTATTTATCCATCAAAATTGATGACTGGAAATATAATTATATTAGAAAAAATTTGCAGACAAAATATTGATCATTTTATTCACTTAAAAAACTTAAAAAGTAACCTAGTTAATTTAATGATGAGAATAAGTTATAATCCAATATTGTGTGATAAAGAAAATTGCAAATTAAATTTACGAATTTCAATATTATTTACTAATATCAGATTATATTTTCTTTTAAAAAAGGAGAGTGAAATTAAAGTCGGCAAAAGTGTATTAAGTAGAAATAGAAAAATATTAAAGTTTCAAAATTTATAATAAAATTATATAAATTATATTTATTATTTATTCAATATTTTATATAAATAATGAATAGGTACCTAAACTAATATTATTAACAATTCTCATTTATTAAAATGTAAGTATTTTTATATGTAGTTTAAAAATATAAATTGTAATGGGGACACATTATTTGTATATATTTGATATTAGTCAAATTAAAAATAAATTATATAAATAAAGTAACCCATATTTAAGTAATAATATATTTGAGGAGTGCCAGATGTTTCATTTAAGGACTCCATACACACTTCTTATAGGGAAATTAAAGAAAATATATCTGATATAAACGTTGTATATTTACAGAAGAGGGGCTGAAGTACATATATTAGATAAATATTCATGACATACATAGAAAGTGATAAATGATAGGATGATAAGAGATGATATAGTAGATAAATATCTGGTCTGTGTCAAATTTTACTCCCCACTTGTTTTGGTTACTATTCATATGGTCAAATTTAATATAATCATTTCTGTAGATGACATAGGCTACTATTGTACATGATACACCAATATAGTAAATTCACATGTAGTATATATTGTAAGATACAATTAAATTAGTTGGTATTATAATTTTTAATTACATAATGATACATCTAAAATATCTAAAATTTGAACTCGACAAATGTAATTAAAATAAATGAGGACCATATTCGATATTCTCCAATTATCCATTCTAAATTATTTATTACCATACTATAGTATACTTATTTGTAAACAATATTATATATATTAAATAAATATAGTTTGTGATAAGGTATATAACAAAGATTTTCCGAAGGAAAGATATAACACTTACGCGAAATCGTGTAATTCGAATTTGTATACAAAATACCCTGGTGCCACCTATAGCGGGTTACTTTTAGGAACTATGCGTTGTTTATAATGTAAATTCGTTTCAAACTATACACTTTTAAAATGTTAAATAATATGCTTTAAATTAATATTTATATGATGAAAACTAAGTGTTCATTACTAATATATAACAAACAAATATGATATTTATGTTTTAAATGCTATAAGTATATATTTAGTAAGTAAAAGTTAATTTATATTGCATGTAATTTAATAGAGCAATGAAAACATTGTTGTATGCAAATAGAGCCGAACCTAAATCTATTTCAGTGATTTCGATACTACTGCTAGCAGCGGTTGGGGATATTACTAAATTACGTTGCATGCATAGGGAGTGTTAAATCTTTGCTTCGCAAAATCTTTGTATATAAGGTATAATTTTATTTTGTAAATAAGGTATATAATTTTTAAATTAGTCATCTATAAAATGTATTCCTATAATATAGGCTATATTATTTTTGAAAAAGTTATATTATATATAAAATAAAATGTAAATCTTGTGAATATATCATATATCAATATATATATATATATATATATATATATATATATATCAATAGTATTTGACTAAATATAAAAATATAATTATTATAATAAAACAAATAGAAACTATTCATAATATTTAATTTGCCTATTTAAAAATAATTTTGAAAGATGGGTATGTATAAAATATGGCGAATTTAAAATCTGATAAGTTGTGGTGGTTGTATATAATAGTTATATTTTTGTAAACTCAGTACACATATTTAAGACTTGTAAAACATATGTACATACTTAGTTAATAACTACAGATAATAGGTTCAACTAATTATATAATATTATATATTAAATATATTATATTCCATAAAATATTTTTATTTTAAATAATTTGTATCTTTTAATGCAAATACAAATTATAATGTAAAATATGGCATGTAATATAATTATTATAATAATATATACTTATATATTACATATATTATAAATATATATAACATTATCATGATATTCAATTAATAATTAATTTAATTATTTATAAATTGTTTTCGAATATTTAAAATCAGTACGCATTTTGATATACATAAAATTTATGAAAATCAATTTTATAGTTATATATATAGTATACACATATTTTAATTATAATATTATATTAAATATATATATATATAAATATAAATTAATTTATTTATTAAATATTAACGGTGATTAATACAAATTGTAAGTATATACATTAATATAAGCTAGATAATTATATTATAATTATAATTCACAATAATTATTTAAAATTAAAAGTGATGATTAAATATGAATCATGACTAGGAGCGCCATCTTTTCGAAGGCATTATGGTTAAAAAACGATTTCACGTAGAGATAGAGAGTGGTATATCTTTCCTTCGGAAAATCTTTGATGGTATACTTAATATAATATAGTCTATAATAATATTAATAATTATTAATAATATTGAAACTAACATTAAATGATATCAATTTGATATAATATTGAAATTAATATATTTATTAATAATTTTATTTTTTAAAGTAAATTGTTAATAATTGTAATACAATTATTGTATTATATTTTTCTATGTTATACTTTATATAATATAAAAAATCTATACTATTATACAAAATATTGATACTAATATTAAATGATAAAATAGTATTTATTAATTACTATTTATATTAATATATTAATCAATATTTTATATAAAAAAATCAAAAAAACAAAATAAACCAAAAAAACTAAAAACTATTTATTTTATCAAAAAAACCGAATCAAAAAACCCAAACAACCCTGACTTTTAATGAGCTGATATGCATACCCATAATCTGTAATGGCGTTATAAACTGATCATCTATAATATGCGCCTATATACGTATACAGAGATAAATACTATGTGATTAAACATCCACTATAAAGGGTCCATTTCACAATCTTCCCTACAAGCCGATCCAGCCCCTCTCCTAATACACACACGTACACACACACACGCACACACGCACACACAAACATACACAGAAAGTAGTGAACGCGGAGCTAGGACCCGACTGGATGTCACAGATAGAGGTATTCGATGATAAGCCTTTCGCTGCTGCCAGTATAGGGGAGGTGCACAGGGCGGTCATGAAGGACGGACGCACGGTGGCCATGAAGATACAGGTTAGTGAGGGGGTAGTTACACAGGTGAGGGGGTAGTTATATAGGCACGTTACACTAATACCACACCATTCACACTGATACATACAGCTTCTCGATATTTATAGTCAGATATCGGCTGCAATAATTATGCTAAAAATGTGAATTTTATAAATCACTACATGCACTAGGTGCAACTGATGTGATTGTAGTTAATTGTTGAATACAATAATAAAAAGTATATATTTCGAAGTAAAAAACACTGAAAGAAACCGATAAAGAGTTACTACCATTGAATTAGATTACGAGAGTGCTATCGAAGGATTAATGTAGATATCACTATTATGACTACTATATATATCAGCTTGTGTATTAACCCCATAGTTAAACTAGTACTACTACTACTAGTGGTAGTGGTTGTGGTGATGAAGAAGTTTTCCTATCACTATTGCCATAACATACATACCCCCTGAGATTCTGTGAATATTAATTAAACAATGATGCAATTGATATCAATTTAATTCACATTGTATTTAAATTATCAAATTATTAAAATCATAATTTAAAATGAATAGCATAAAATAAGCATTAAAATAAGTATTTTACAAATATTTTATTTATCATATAGTTACTAATAATTTAGTTCTAGAGAAGGAGATATATAAATAACGCATGTATTATATAGTATCCCGGAGTGGCGAAAAGTATAGAAAGTGACATCAATAACCTGGCAGGCCTAATGAAAATCTGGAAGATTCTACCGGATGGTTTGATCAATGCATATATTAATATCAATCATTATTTTGAAATCAAACATTACACTATTTTAATTAGTTCACTCAGTGGCAAGTAAGAATAAAGATTTTGCGAAGTAAAGATGGTTCACTTCCTATCTAAGCTGTCATTATTTTAATAGAGTTCCGATACTGACCACTAGAAGGATACACATGTATTATTATAAGTTATATTTACTATTAATAATTCATAATGTAATTAATCTAATTATCAGACTAACATAATTTGATATTGTAATAGATATATGAATTATTTAAAAAAAAATATATTTTCAAATTAAGACATTTTCACGGTAGTGAAATTTACATGTAAATAACAATGACAGAATCAATCTACTTTTGACCTATACAAATTCTGTAACATATTTATAAATTCATTTTCTATATCTCCAAAAAAATATTTTTGCGGAACACTTACTTTATGATATATATTGAATTTTTATACATATCTTAATGTCAAATTATATTAGGGTATTATTTTGTGAATTTACATGTAAATAGATACGAAATCCAAAAATATATTTTGTTCTACTACCCATCGCATTTGAGCTAGTGTCTTTTTTATTTCAATAATTCTGTCTAGTGAACCATCTTTGATTCGTAAAATATTTGGTAAGAAATATTATTATGACATTTATTTTCAATAGATAATAAATCATCCTTAGTATTTATTATAAGTCAAATATTTGTATACTATTTCGTAACAAATTGTATTCCTTGTGAATCTATAAACATAATATTCTAATGATTTAATAAATACTCTATAAAGTAGTATATATGTATTCTTATTCTAATTGTGATTCATAATAAATATAATCTATCACTGATACTAGAGAATATGATTTACAGTTATTACTTAAATAAGTTTATTTAATATAATTATTCTAATTAGTTTCATATGATAATAATGGATTTATTATTTATTAATATTATAATTGATTAAATTATGGTAAACATGTGAATTTATATCTTTATAATGTAATTCATCAAACAAATATATATATATATATATATATATATATATATATATATATACATTATATTATGATTATACATTACACAATATTATATATCCAGTCGGTAAACTACAGATGATTAATCTACAGCACTAATAACTATATACAAGATATGTAATGATACCCCTCCCCAATAGTAACACATGTACACAATAACAGGTCTGTACGTGGACAAAACAATGGAGGTGGCACGCAAGGAGCTAGGATACGAGTGTAACTACATTCGTGAGGCTAAGGCTGCTACTCTATTTAGGTACATCACCACTATTGTATCTATTGTCACCGCCTACATCACTACCACTACCTCCATCATTACCACTACCATTTTCACAGTCACCATCACTAATACTACCTCCATCACTACCACTAACTCATTTATCACTGTCACTACTTTCATCACAGTCACCATTATCATCACTACTGCATTATCTCCATCATTGTCACTTCTGCATTCATCACCACCACTATCTCCATCATCACCATCACTAACAATACCATCACTAATAATACCATCACTAACAATACCATCACCAAAAAACCATCAATCACCACCACCACAACTATATATTCATTCATACCACCACTATCTCCGTCACCACTACTATACCCCCCCCCGCCCCCCACCCAGACAATGTCTAGCCGACGACCCCGTGTTCTACGTGCCCGAGGTTGTGTCCTCCCTAAGCACGCGTAATGTCCTTACCAGTGAACTGGTCAGTGGACTGTCTCTGGAGCAGATGACCGACATGGATCAGGCCACACGTAATTATGTTAGTATACGCGGCTGTGAATTCCCCCTCCTCCTCTATCTCTCTTCCTCTGCTATCTTCTTCCATCTAGCTCTTTATATATATATATATATATATATATATATATATATATATATATATATATATATATATATATATATATATATATCAGTGTTCATTCTAGAGCTACCCAGATACCCAAATTGGGAAGTGCCCTAATTTTGTGGGTAGCTGCCCTAAATATATGATTATATGGATTAAGTTTAATTATTAAGTTCTTATTAATATAATTGTAATATCATGAATTAAAAGTGTTATATATCTAATTACAGGAATATATTATTTAATAAATGTCAGTTTTCCAATGAATATTTATAAAATGACCATTAAATGTGTTATTATTATTCTATTATTATTTAAGTAATACAATAATGAAGAATGTATTATTTAATAAATGGCAGATTTTTAATAAATATTTATAAAATGGCTATTAAATGTATTATTATTTAAGTATTAAAATATTGAAGAATTTATTATTTAATAAATTGCAGATTTTCAATAAATATTTATAAAATGGCGATTAAATTCATTATATTATATATATATATATATGTATGTGTACTACTATGTTCATAGGATTATATACTCAACTATTCCTAAAAGTAGAACCTCTATAGTGTATACAGTAATAATCTAATTATATTGCATGATATATTCTATCCTGCAACACTAGCATATATAAAGTATTACT
Organism: Osedax fenrisi; assembly: GCA_964019155.1. Classification (NCBI taxonomy): domain Eukaryota; kingdom Metazoa; phylum Annelida; class Polychaeta; order Sabellida; family Siboglinidae; genus Osedax; species Osedax fenrisi. The sequence continues at coordinate 53,332,419 of OZ025240.1, read as the reverse complement.
ACCATCGTAAACTATGATTGTGAATTACGTTAAAGGATTTATCTTAATGGTTTCTCTAATTAACTGCCTGTGTGGCTCAGTAGCTAAGGCGTCATATACATAAGCAGTACACGGGTTCGGGTTCAGCACACGGGTTCGAGCCTCGTCCGGACCATTAATTAATTTTATAAAATGGGTCTTAAAATATTATTTAGAAGTGATCTTATATAATTGTGTATACATAATTGATCGGTTATCGTTAAAAGCATGGATAGCTTAACCTTGAGCGTCTTCGAAGGTACATTAGAGCCATATATGGTTATAAGTGAAAACTTCATCTAAGTTCCTGGATGGGATGAAAGGACTCCACCAAATAAAAATAACAATAACAATATATCAACGCATGTACAATGTATACCGTACACATACATGCGTACACCCACACACACCCACACACACATACACCCATACACCCATACACACATACACTCACACATACCCCCACACTGCAGATAAGTGAGAACATGTTACGTCTATGTCTATTGGAGCTATTCGACTACCACATGATGCAGACCGACCCTAACTGGTCTAACTTCCTGTACGACAAGGACACTAGACGAGTTAGTGAACATACTCACGCCATAGTTAGGTAGTGTCTATATGGGGCCCCCTTACAATAGGTTCAGTTAGTACATGTTGTCCACAGAGTTTTATATGAACGACATTGAATATTGTATGATACTTTTTCAGTTGCAGGCAATATAGTAAATTAAATTTGTCCGAACCTTGAATGTCAACCAATATGCATTCTAATGTATAACATTAATATATGAGTTGATTATATATACAAAATATATATATATATATATATATTTATATATAATGAAAATTAGATAATTATAAGATTCATTCTATTTATCTTTTAAATAGTTTATAATTATGATTTTATGTTACTATGATATATGCAATAAAACTTATAATTATACTCGTTTTCTGACAATTATTTTAAAATTATCTCACAAAATGTAAGAAGTTCTAATTAAAATAGTTGCAATTATCCCGGAAATATAAATAATTTTACTTTTATATGGGATACAGAGAGTATATCTGAAGAGAGTGTAATTTAGTAACAATAATATTTAATTTTTCATTTAATTTTTACGTTATATTTTATATCTAAAAAACTAAGATATGATATATAGAATTTAATAAGTTTTCCAATGATACTAATTGTATTACAATAGTATGTATATCAATATACAAAATCTCATTCTCGTAGCTATTAGTTGATCATAATAACAATATGTCACAATCTAATATTTTATAAATTATATATATAGAGTATACTCTATTTATGCACATAATTATATAAATATATAATAATATATATATATATATATATATATATATATATATATATATATTTATGCAAATATACATGCAATTTAAAAAAATTGTGTTGTATTTGAATGTTTAATTTGAAAATAATTTTAAATTAATATTAAAATATTTATATTATACATTAATATTAATACATAAGTACATTATACGAATCTAAAATGAATTATTTTATCTAATAATGATTATAAATAATAAACATTAAATGTACTAAATTAGTCTCCAGATTAAGTATATATATAATTGTATATTATATAACAAATTTAAAAAATGCGATGTAATTAACAAAGAAAATTAAAATATAACGAATTCAAAGTGGGCGTCTCTTAATAAATCATTAGACAGTTATTTCTCGATCGTGTATCCTGGGCTTTGGCATTATTAAACGGGTAATAAGTAATGATTGACAGCAATAATAGGTATGAAGTAATTACTGACAATATTGCTAAAGGGGATGAAGTAAGTATCGATGGGGTTAAGATGTACGACTACTCCTCGCTTACGATTCATCTCCGCGCGTAGATTTCTCTATTGGATTTCGGAGCCACTCGAACATTCTCGCGAAGATTCACGGATAACTACATCGGGGTGATAATGGCGGCTGCTACCGGAGACAGGCAACAAGTACTCGAGAAGTCGCGACATCTCGGCTTCCTGTCCGGTTACGAGTCCAAGGTTAGAGGTCAATGGGGTCGGTCCGAGGTCAATGTTACTGGTTATATATATTATTATATATTACCTCTATGATACTTGGTTAATATAGATTTTCATTTAAGTTTATATAGTCGAAAGTATTAGGTTGAATTATATTATATTTATATGATTACTTGAATGATAATTATTAATATATTATTATATTATATTATAATTATTAGTATATAACAAAATATAGTTGTATGTTGTATTAAACATATGTTGGAATTACATTGATTATAAAATTTATTTATTAAAAGTATCAATTATAATATTAATGAATATATGAATTCAGGAGATTACATCTTTTATGGTATAATCGTGCATATTTAATTTCCATTTCCAGGATTATTACCATAAAGTGTTTTAATTATTTATATAAATTATAATATACATTAGAATAGTTAAATAATTATATTTGATATTATACAAATGTTTGTAATACACTAATATACTATTTATACATTTTTCATCTTAACTTATATTTACGTATATGCATATACGATATGTACCATATATACATATATATATATATTAGTGATGCAATCAAACCCTACTATCATAGTAACGGTATAGTATCAGTTCGAAATGCTCGAGTATCAGTTCGAAGTTCGATTGCATCACTAATATATATATATATATATATATACAATGTATAATGAATCGCATTTAAAACTGTATTGATTTATTTGTAATAATGTCTACCTATGTATACTATGCTACTATACACCTCTCTAGGTGATGGAAACGGCACACGTAGACGCCGTCATGATCCTCGGAGAACCTTTCGCCTCCTCGAAGCCGTTTGACTTCGGGGCTAGAACAACCGCCAAACGGGTACAAGATCTAATCCCCGTTAGTATTGTCCAGAATAGAATACTAGTTCCTAATGTAATGTATGTCAAAACTTATGTACCAGTACAGTATACATGAGATATATAGATGCTAATCATAACACTAGGCTTTATACACTACCCACATAAGTGTTTACAGTGTACATTGTACAATGTACACCGTACACTACTATACGTGGTTTAATGATAACTGTAACGTGTCAATCTTCTAGAAGTACATCCTCCTCTGTATGTTTACATTAATTGTAATAAGTATATAGATTCATATCTTTATTTTTAGCTCTTAATTAGAAGGAAATAGATATTTGTATTTATATTTATAATCCCATTATAAACGAACAACCTTCAATAAGTGATTATTACTATTATGATGATAACACCGTGAACAGATAATGTTAAAGCATCGTCTAGTTCCACCGCCCGAGGAAAGTTACTCGCTGCATCGTAAACTCTCCGGAGCGTTCCTATTGGCCACTAAACTAAGGGGCGTAGTCGACCTTCAGAAGACCTTCTTCGACATCTACGACGACTTTGAGTTCGGTCGTAAAGACGACACTAACGTATTAGACGATTAGCCGAGCCACGATGAGTCATTTAGGTAATTAGGCGGCAGTTCTACGCGAGTAGGCTCAGGTCGAGAGGAGTGCATCTTTTACATTATACATCGTTTACGAAGTTTATTTCGCAGTCAACATCATAGCGTAAAAGATAAGTAATATAGTAAATGCTCGTCTCTATACCTGATTCTACCTTCGTACAACCGCAGCCTTAGTCACGTGTAGCGTGATTAGAATGAGTGTGTGTGTCACCTGACTAGTTTGTTTGCGCTGATTTCATATGTTTTATATATCGCCGTTAAATGTTGCCATACACGCAGCCATACGAATGTTATCATTGCTAAGTCAATTATTATTTGTTTATACAGTTTATGCGTCAGAGTTATTAAGATGTTTATATTTCAAAAGTTTCTATTATTTAAACATTTATAATAATGTTGATTTAATAAAGTTAAATAATTAGCAAATATTACATTTTATTATTACCAAATCGAATTAACGAAACACGAATTTAAACTCCAGGTGTTTAACTCGCATGTATTATTTAATCTTAAAGAGACGAGAAGTCAACTCGATTCTCGTTTCTTGTATCTGAAATATTGGTTGTCATTTACTATGATGTTTAATCAAATATAAAGGATTAGTTTTATATCTAAATGAATGTATATGTATTTAATACTATTTACATTAACAAATTATAAATGATATAAAAAGTAAACAATAGTTGATAAATTATTATTATTATACTTGTCCTGATAAATATATATGATTAATATCTAATTATAATGTAGTAGATATGTATTCATACAAAATGTATATTAATATACAAATTAGACACTATATAGTTTCACATCATTCAGTTGACTATAGTACTATATTTCAGTGTATACGTATATAAGTATAGTATTCCTGTATTTATTTAGAGTCATATTCTGAACCTTTATTCATTCTACAGAATTATTATATTCAATTTACCAGATTTACTTAAATAACATCTACATGGATATTTATATCATATATCTTTAACTAACATCAGTATTCCTAATGAAATAGTGAATAGAATTATATTTTTTGTTCTATGATAACTGAATTATAGATAAATAATGTTTGTGTTCTAAACAAGAAATGTAAATCCTTTAGTGTTTAAATTTGTTTAATTAATGTATACATATTTTATTAGATTACATACTATTATATACTATAATATATATTTAATAAGTAATTTGATAATATAGTATAGGTAATATATAGATTAATTATAATTATTTAATATATATAATATCTATATTCTCATAAATATATCTAATAAAAAAATTTATTTACTCGAGTATTATATCGAAATTAAATATATAAATATATTAAAACAATTTATTATTTTTCCAATATAAAATCATAATTTTGCTATTTTTAAATAATTGTAATATATTAACCGCCTATTGGCTTTAAAACTTAGTTTAGGTAAAGTGTATACGTAGGGAAGAGTGAACAGGTTAGCCTATAGGCTATACTACTATAGTGGTAGTTAGATTCATCTCAAGTATTTCTGAAATTAATGAAGATTATAATTTTATTAGAATACACATCACTCCCCATATAATTGCCATATTTGAATAACAATGTGTATTTTATAATTTTAAATATTTAATTCATTATTAATTATTTAACTTTTACTGATTATTTATAATTTTTCTACTTTAAAGGTCAACATTTTAAATTTGTTCGAAAATATTTGTAGTTTATTTACGAATATTGAAAATTATTATAAATAATTTACAAAAAAAAATCAAACACGAAGTTTGCAAAATATTTGAAAACAATTTATGCAAATAATACGAAAATGATTTTAGAAAAAGTTGCGAAAATAATTTGATTTTATAGATATTTAATTTTAATATTTTAACATTTAATTTTATTAATAGATTTAATTACATTTTAAAATATAAATTGTATTGCAGATAAATGTTTAAATTTAAAAAAAGGCTACTTTCTATTATTTATTTATGATTATACGATATAAATATAAAATAGATAAAATATTTCTATCTTAAAATTGATTTTTATTTATATATATTGGTATACATATTTTATATTTAATGTCATTATTAATGGTTATTCAATGACAAATAATGGAGGATATGTCTGAAAACACCAATTAATAAACCACTATTTATTTAGTTAAACTAATATTTGAATCATTCGATGGAGTAAACAACATTTATTTTATATATTAATATATTTATTTATAGGCTTATATATATAACCATATCTTTTATTTTATTATATTCTCCAGATTATTTTTGATTTGCAAATGTGTTTATTGTTTACAAAATATTTAGTAAATTCTGAAATTTATTTGCGAAGTTTACAAAAGATTTTCGAAAAATGTACGCAAATAATTTAAAATTATTTTCAAAGTTGTAAATGATATTCAAAAAATGTACGTAAATAATTGAAATTTAATTTGAAAGTTAGCAAAAATGTGTCTACAAAATTATAGAAAAATTTTCGAAAATCATTTGAAAAATATTTTCAAATTTGGTTTACTGGGTATTAATATAAAAATTATTAATAGTTATTATATAAAATATGTTGATTGTAAGTCATAGATAATAGTAAATAATATACTATTTACTTTAATTAAACTTGATTAAAATATGTATATATTATATATATATATATATATATATATATTACCTTACTTACCTTACAAGGTCGAGCTTGCTCGACATTCTAAGACACATTTCTTCCATTCATCCCTATTATCCATCAAGTTTATCAGCTCTTCCACTTCACATTCAGTATCTTCTACCATTTGATCTGCGAATGTCTTAGCCGGTCTTCCAGCGCTGCCCATGTTTGGGAATCCATAGTAGCCATCACTAACTAGCTCATTATTGCTTCTCCAGCAGTATCCGGCAAATCGCATTCTTTGTTCACATATTGAAATTTTTATTCTTGGAATATTATTATAAAGCTCTCTGTTTGTCATATGCTCTCTTAAATACACGTTCAGGGCATCTCGTAGCATGCGAGTGTAGGCACCATCGATCTTCTTCTCCAGTGTTGATGTTAATGTCCATGTAATTGCTCCATATACTAGTACTAACTCAACTGTTGCTCTGAAAAATTTATCTTCAAGTTTTTTGAGAGTCTAGATTTCCATATATTAGTTAACTGGTTTAATGCAGACCAAGCTTTTCCAATTCTGACATTTATATCGTGTTCTGTAGATGCGATATAGCTGCCAAGGTATTTAAAATCGTTAACTTGCTTTATTCTTTCACCATTCTGGTTACTCATTACATCTCGTATAGTATTATGTTGATTGAATGTCATGTTCACAGTTTTATCGACATTAATGTGGAGTCCAATTTCTTTAGCCGCCTTTTCTATGCTATGTAATAGTAAATTTGCTTCTCTGAGATTATTTGAATTGATGGCAATATCATCTGCATAATCTGCGTCTGTTATGTTGACTACAGGGTATCTTGTGCTCTTTCTTTCAGTAATTTTTAATCCTAATAATGTATTACAATCAATGGCTTTTCTAAGTACGTAATCAAGGCAGATAATAAACAATTGGATCAATTTTCGGCCTTATTCTATTTAATATCAACAAATTGTAGATCTTCTCGGCAATTGGTGTAAATCCCTCTGTATCCCTCTCAATATTGGCTAGATTTCCTTTTTTTTAAACGGTGGTAAAAATCCTTCGTTCCATCTCTGTATAGGATCCTGATTATATACACTTGTAAAAATGTAATAGTATGTCTTTCAATGCTTCTAGCTTCCAGACTTCCGCTAGTATTTCATCTAGTCCTACATGTGAATTAGACATAAATAAAGTACCGTTCACTTCTGATGAAATCGATAAGGCTGTGAGAAGCATTACAAATGGTAAAGCTGCAGCTTTACCTTTAAACGAAAGGTCCTTTATTTATGTCTAATTCACAGTATACAATTCTTGATTTTTCTGTAATTCTTTGGCATTTACCCAATAAATCTTGAAAATGTATGTGCCATAGTTTCACCCGTTCTTCATCATTTTTCGCCTTAAACTTTGATCTGCATGAGTTTTTTCTCCCACTTACCTCATTTACTGTTTTTCATGCTATTGCTGATTTTTTGTTTCTTACAGAACATTGTATTTCATCTATCTATTTTTGGATGTATTCAGGTTGTTCTTTTTCATAGGAAAGTTTAAGTTTTTGTTGTGCTCTCTTGAATTTTCTGATATTTTCCATTGTTGGGTGTGCAATGCACACTGTGCATCTCTTTGTTGTGCTGTTTATTGTAGTTTCTTTCGCTTATTGCATATATCTATAGTTTCCTATGGTATTCTTTTCTTAAGCTTTGGTTTAAGTGGTATTATGTTTTTAGCTATTTCCTTACATGCAGTTTCGAAATGTGTGTACGATGTATCATCAGTTAGTGTAGATGAATTGCTCTGGAATACTTCGAATCTGTTTTTTACTTTTATAATGAATGATTTTCGTATTTCAGGGTTATTCTTTAAGCTGCTCCATTTATAAGGTTTGTTATTTTTCGTTTTCTTATTATTTGCTATGAGTGTTAGTCTTGTTTGAGCTGAAACAATTAGGTGGTCAGAGGCGACACCTACAACATAATTATATGCTCAACAATTCTTTGCACTACTTTTTCACTTTTTGTTAATGATAACATAGACGATTTGTGATGTGCTAGAGTTTGGTGCTTTATATGTCCAAGTCTGACCTTGTATTTTATTCGAAATGTGTATTTAGGCATAATAGTTTATTTTCGAGAAGAAGATTTTAAAACATTTCTCAGTTTATATTTCTCTTTTGATGATAGGATAATTTAAAACTATCATTTTGTCCTAGATGGGCATTGAAATCGCCCCCAATTATCAAGACGTTATGTTTCGGTACTTGTCTAATCAGTGATGATAAGTCTGAATATAATCTTTCGGCATCAGTTTCATTGATTACATTTGTCGGCCTATTACTTTCGTTTGAGGTTTTCCTTGAAAACGTGTTACCATAATTCGCGGAGTTATCATCTCAACACTAGATATTGTATTATATGTACTCTGATTTACTAACATTTCCATTCCTCCATTTGAAGCATTTATTGAGTTTCTCCACGCAGAACATGTCAACAGTATCCAGTTTTCAAATCTTTGATATCTTATGGGTATATCATCATGGATATATCTGTGTTCTTGGGTGCATATAATTTCCTGTTTTGTAGTCTCAGCTGAGATGAGTTCATAGAGTTTTCTTTGTTTTTGAAGCATTTGTACATTCATTGTTCAGATAGTTAATATATGATTTGTCTTCAAAAGTTTATTGAGTTTTAAGTTTTATTGGTTTTCTTAGTAGTTAAAACCAGGATTTTGTCAGGCACTGCTTATTAAGTCATAGTTAGCCATTATTTCGAATGGCCGTACCGGGTACGGCGTACCCCTATCCGCAACCTCGGGGAGCCGCTAGTATGGGTGTTAACATCACCACAAATTGTAAAATATATATTAATATATATTAATAAAAAAAATATATATATTTAATAAAATATTAGTAGGGAAAAGTAACCGAATTCGGACAGTGCCCGAATACGGACACTCTTGATATCATAGAAACCATAAATCCTACACAATTTTTAATTAATAAAATATTCATAAGTATATAAATAGTCTAAAAAAGTATTTTTTATTTTTAAATTATTCAAAATATTGCTGTTATATCAAATAAGCTGATTTTTTTATTACGTTTTTAAATGTATGAAAACAAAATTCAACTTAAAACCTTCTCAAGAATATACAAATCTATCGATATAAAATATAACACTATATTTAAAAAAAATAAAGCATTCTAAAATTATATATATAATTTCTATATTTGTCATAAAATATTCATTAAGTTATAAGCATATATCTAGAGGTCATATAAGTCCCTAATACGGACACTCTATATATCTTAATACGGACAGTGTCCGTCGGACACCATATAACCAATCAGCACACATCGTATGAACTATTCTGATATTCATAAAAATCGCAAGAATTATAATATTAATACCATTAATAAAGCTTAATCTATAATTTGTATTATTTAGATACTTAAATTGTATTATTAATTAAAAAATAATAAAAATAAATAAATTATTAACTAAATTAGAATAAATTGTTAATCAAATTAATTATAAATAATGTAATCTAATTGTAAACCTAATTGTAATCTATCTGATTGATTCATCAATAATATATAGTTTATCTAGTGGTATACAGGGTGTCCGTATTATAACACAGGTTGTCCGTATTCGGATATGGGTACCTAATACGGACACCCCCGTTATCTATGGAATTTAATGATTAAATAAAATGTTAAAATAACAATAATATCTATAATCATATAATATTAATATATTGTAATTTTAGAATAAAAATAAAGAGTCATACATACATATATGTAAAATTGTAATTTTAAGACAATTTATTGTTAAAGTGTCCATATTAAGTAACTTTCCCCTATATTTGTAATATATAAACAGGTATATATGCTATATATGTTATATGATTAGTACTAGAAAAGCTATACATTGAGTATATTACATGTTGGCGGTTTATATGTTCAGATCTAGATAGACCCTTTAGCTCTATGTAGGTATATACTGAATGATGTGGATTGGAGGCCTACAATAGTTGGCCCGGGCCAATAATAATTCATTGATTTTGTATCAATCAAAAGTATTCTGTTAAATTTACTTAGCTTTTCAAGTGTTTTTAGTCAGACACTAGTGGCAAGTGATATGTATATATATATATATATATATATATATATATATATATGTATATATATATATATATATATATATATATATATATATATTACTATAGTAAACTATACAACTTGATTATCTATAGATACACTTTTCGAATATATATCATTTTTATATAATTTATAATTCAAACATTTAATATTTATAGATAACAAATATTTTATATTACAAAATAAAATTGTTCAGTATTGTTCTATAATTGAATATCTACTTTCCATTCGGTATTCCTATAGGAATATACATATATGAAATACATATATGTATACCTTATATATTGTAATTAATTGGTTAGTTAATAATGTAATGTATATACATATATATATATATACATATATATATATATATATATATATATATATATATATATATATATATATATATATATATATATATATATAAAAAATATATATATATATATATATATATATATATACTATAGTATACTATATGTAATAGAATATATAATATAGTATATAATAAACTATACATATAATAACATGATTAGACATATTTAATAATTATAATTTAATATTGCAATATATTATTATCACGTGCTAATATTGTTTACAAAACTAATATATTCTAAACCTATAAGTTATGATATCATCGAGTACTCCTGTATATCAATGTATACACTGTATACTGATTTATATATACACTACAGTAGACCGATTCGTTCGAATCAATTTTTAATTTAAAAAATAATCAATTTTTAAAAATTAATATATATAATTATACTTTACATAAATTTGAGTGATCAGATTGATCAGATTATATTGAATTGTGGATATAAGTTAGATATAAATGTTCTTTATACAAATAAAATTAAAAAAATTAAAAATATGTAAACTTATTTTGTATTTCATATTTCAAATAAAAATCCAAAAAAATGTACAAATTATGTTAATTTTTTTTCTAAAAATAATTTTTAATTTTTTAATAATTAATTTGAATTTGAATTGTATTCTTATTATCTATAAATTATATATTTTAATTTTTTAAATTAAATTGTAATAATTTATTTATATTAAATTTAAATATTTTTTTTTACTAAAATTATTTTATAAAATGTGGGTATCTAGATTGTTATGAAAAATATTTTGTAGTGTTTATACTACTTGTAATAAATGTTTCTAGGATATATCCATAGTTGGCTTAAAAAAAATCATTCAATTTTATAAAAATTGAATACAACTTATTTCTATATCTCCCCCATGTTAAATTTTATATGTATTCAATGTTAAAATAAAAAGGTCTCGTGACATAACAATATTTAAGATATAGGTCCTAAAGTGTAAACACTTGTTCATCATAGCATACATAATTGTCATAGATGTGAAGGTTTGTAAAATTACGGAAAAAAATGTAGTACGAACCGGTCTACTGTACAGTGTTTATAGTATAGTGTGTATACTTTAGTGAATTCAGTGTTACTGTTAACAGTGTGTATACTTATACAATCCTACATTATAATGCATAGGAATACACTGAATACTAATGTTAATAATGTATACTATACACTATTAGGTACTATTAGTATTGAGTGTATGCATTATAATGTACTGTATAAGTATACAGTGTATACTGAATATTCTTAGCGAGGAGGTAATAATACTAATTTTATAAAAGTAGGAAAAAAAAGTAGTAATACCTATACTAGTATAGGTATTATAGCTACCTATAGGTATTATTTATTTTTGTATCATTTCCTCACTAAGAATATCCAGTATACACAATACATATACTTCGCTTACTAATAGGCACTTAACCTATATGTTAGTATATAGGTTAGTGTATACATACACATATATTAATATCATATTCGTGTCCTATGTATAATATATTAATGAATATAAATCAATAATAAATAAATAAATATAAATAAATAAATAATAAATATCGGCAACCTCTCACAACATAGAACCATCGCCTATACATTCTAGTGGCTTTTAGCGATAGATATATAATTTCAATCAACAAATAATTAATATATAATGTTAAGAATATTAATCAATATAATTCTAATTCATATAAGTATAGTTTTTATTAATATTTATATTTTTTTAATTATAAACAAAAACTGATTTTTTTTACAACTCAAACAACTAAATTTATGAAATTTTTGAAGTACAATATCGATTCTCAATCATTTAAAAATGTAGCTAATTTAAATATTTAAAATAAATCTTAAAGATCTAATAATATTTTACAATGTACCAACAAGATTTTGTAATTTTCATAATTTTTTACAAAGTTATAAACTTTTACCTAAGCAACATATATTTTCATACATTTTCACCCTAAGTGCACATGTTATCTCAGATTTAAACAAACTAAATTAAATTTAAAAATAACTATTATATGCATATAGGACAGAAGAGAGTATCGGACGAGAAGGGAGTAGTGGTAATTTACATTTACGCGAAAATGGTTATAGATATACAAAAAAGTTATATACAAGATATTTAAACAATTATAATATCTACAACAATGAGTACTTTTTTTCAAAAATAATTAATCAATATATTAAATTTATTACATAATCATTTTTTTTTTCAAATTTGTATAAAAACAAGTTTTGGAAACTGAATTTATTATTAAGTATATATAGTATATATTAAGTATATATATTAACCTACATATTTTCTTAATATATTATTAAAATAATAAAAATTGAAAAAATAAATCAAGTATGATATCCTATATGATACGAATAGCGAAACACTTATAATTATATAAATAAATCAATATATTGATTTATTCTGGTACTAAAATCCATTACTCCCTTACTGTGATATTTAGTCGTTATTTTTGTAGTGTGACTAAACTGATATCAATACTAGAAATATATGAGTTAAAGTAAAAATTAAAATAGCTATATTATAAAACTATAAACTATAATTTTAAAATATTAAATTATAACATAAACTATTCATTGATATATTACAATTCTACCAAGTCATACAAAATATCCTCCACTAGGTTCCTACTCCCTTCAGTCCCCTACTTAATATTTATAAATAAAATTTGGAAATATTTAATTGAGAAATAATAAATGTATGGTGATCTATTGTTAGGGTGTTGGTATTCGAGTTACCTCCCCTAAGTGAGGAATATAGGTAACATTAATACAGTGACCAAACGGATGGAATATTAAAAATAAAAAGGATATATCGATATATAGGATATAGAATATACCTATACCTATATAGAATATACTTCATAGTATTTAAAAAATTGTGAAGTTAATAGTAAACTTGTGTATACATAAGTATATATATATATATATATATATATATATATATATTAGTAGTGTAACTCATAGACATCTAAGAGGCGTAGCTTGTATTATTATATACAGTTTTTGGTAAAACTGCTTACTCAATAATTATGTTTAATAATGTATTTATAAAATATGATGTTTTGTAAAATCATGCAATAAAACCACTCAAAAATGTCCTATGAATAACCTACTTATATATATATATCACTTATGTAGATGCATAAACTATAATCAGAGCCACAAGTAGGTTAATTATCTAACAAGGAAAGTATAAACCTATTTGGTATAACATAAATCAATACAATATAAAATAAGATAGGTAGATATCAGTTTATAATATTCCTAGTATATATAACTGTATACGTATATATCCTATATATACCTTTAGAATACATTAAATATAATCAATATTTAATATATAATAAACCTATAAGATACACCTACGAGTATATCCCAGCAAACAGTAATAGACTCGTAATAGCAACATAATAGCATATATAATAGCCTCACATGTTTACATTGTGCTATTATGCTGCTATTATATTGCCATTAAAAGTCTGTTATGCTATTATTATGCTGATATTAATTTTTAAAGTATATTATGCTTCTATTATGTAGCTATTATTAGAATATTAAAAAAATAATGTATTTGTGAAGAATATTATAGTGAAAAAATGTTCGTGTAATACACTGGTTCTATCGTAGCCATATGGCTGTGTAATATATGGATATTAAGTCTGTGTAACACAGGGATATTTAGTCTGTGAATTACACGACCAATACACACATTTTTTTTAATATTTTTTATTTTATTATATATTATTAATTTAAATAATCAATATTAAAGTGTAGAGTTAATACTATTCTATAACCTATGCTAAATTAAACTATATTTATATAGATAGTGATTTATGTCGGTGTAATATACGGACATTTTGTCAGTGTAATACACAGATATTTAGTCTGTGTAAAATACGAACATTTAGTTTTGGATTTATACGACCAATAGGATTTATACGACCTATACACTTTTTTAAAATATTATTTACTCTAATCAATATCTGATATAATATGATAATAATATCAATATCTTTTCAACATCTATTAATGTAAAACACCGATATGTAAACTATGTTAAACACGGACATTATAATGAAAAAAACTATAGGTCACCTTACAAAATTATCTAATAATGATATAATATAATTATTTTTTTGTAAAATAAATCTAATGGAATTAATATATATAATAAATTTCTATATCATATATTAAATTATAATTATGTTTTAAATTTCTATCGTGTAAAATGTCACAAATCGTGTAAAACGTCGGGCTACATGAGTTAAAACACGGACACAAAACACAAAAATGTAATGGGATATCATATATATTATATACTATATAATATATATATATATATACCATATATATGCTAGTATGCAATATATTAAACTATACAGATAATAACACCTGTATACGTATTAATATATAATATTATGTGTTAACGGTTTATATGCTCATAGAGCTACAGAGACTATCTAGCTCTATGTTGAATAATATGGATTGGATAATTGATAATTGGCCAATAATAATTCATTGATTTTGTATCAATCAAAAGTATTCTGTTAAATTGACTTAGTTTTTCAAGTCTTTTGGTCAGATACTAATTGAGCAGAAACTAGTGGCACATGATATAGTAAACTATACAACTTGACTATCTATAGATACACTTTTTGATTATATATAAATTTTATATAATTAATAAAATAAAAATTAAATATTTATAAATAACAAATATGTTATATTAAAAAATAAAATTGTTCAGTATTGTTCTATAATTGAATATCTACTTTCCATTCGGTATTCCTATGTATACCTTATATATTGTGATTAACTGGTTAGTTAATAATGTAATGTATATACATATTAGTATATATATATATAGGGTATCATATGGTATGGTATCATTAGTATTCTAATGCTATTTATATGGTATATTGGTATATTTATATAAATATATATTATAAGTATACTATATATAGGGGATCTAGTAACTTAATAAATGGTCTTAACATTTTATGATTAATTATTTGTATTCAAAAATTACAATATATTAATATTATATGATTATAGATAGGTATTATTGTGATTTTAAAATTGTATTACATATTTGTATTCAATATATAACGGGGGTGTCCGTCGGACACCCTGTGTTATAATACGGAAAACATATAGGACACACTATATATATTACTAGATAAACTACATATTATTGATAAACCAATCATATAAATTATAATCACATTATTTATAATTAATTAAATATAATTTAATTAGTGATACATTTATTAATTTTTATTATTTTATTAATTAATAATATAAGTAGTATCTAAATAATAATATTTTTAGATTTATCTTCATTGGTGGTATTAATATTATAACATAGGTGATTTTTATGAAAATCAGAATAGTTCAACGATACGCACTGATTGGTTATAGGGTGTCCGTATTAATATATATATATATATATATATATATATATATATATATATATATATAGTTTCCATATTAAGACATTTAATGTGTCCGTATTATGGACTAATATGACCTCTAGATATATGATTACAATTTAATTAATCTTTGAAAACAAATATTGAAATTATGTATATAATATTTAGAATGCTTACGTTTTTAATAATATATTATTATATTTTATATCGATACATTTGTATATTCTTGAGAAGGTTTTAAGTTGAAATTTGTTTTCATAAATTTTAAAACGTAATACAAAAATCAGTTTATATCAACTTATATCAGGATATATCTGCACTATTTTGAATAATTACAAAATAAAAAATACTTATTTAGACTATTTAATAATTATAAATATTTTATTCATTACACATTGTGTATGATTTATGGTTTTTGATATATCGAGAATGTCCGTATTCGGTTACTTACTCCTACACTACTTATACAATTTCAAATAAATATATTGAATATTGAATAAGTTATTACAAATAGTCATTTAGGGGTCTGTAATAGGGTACTTTCGCCTATTATTTTAATATTTGTATTCATATTATTATAATATTTCGGATTTCAAAATATGTAGCTAGGCATGTAAAACAAATCATATGATTATATAATCATATAATATATATTATATTTCGTATAAGTGAATGATGATTTTGATAATGTATATTTTATGTTTGAATACTGTGATTATTTATTAGAAACCATGGTTTGACATTGCAATGTCAAAAATAGTTAAGGAAGTAACAATTTAAAATAGATAAAATATTAAAATAATGACTTTTATTAATATTATTTTTATTATTTTTATAATAAATATTTTATTTATTTACTTTAACTATTAAAATAATGACTTATATAATATATAGCCTATATAATATATGTGTATATACTATTTTTAATGAAATAAATGTAAACAAATTTGCCTAAACATTAATGTATTTAATATCATTTACGTAAACAAATAAAATTAAATATTTGTATATTTACAATAATAAAAAATAAAATGTTGCTATTATTAAAATAACTAAAACGTGTAAATAATATAAATATACTATTAACATAGATACTATTACACATCTAATATGAATATGATGTTCTATAATTAAATAATGACTACATTCGCTATTGAGAATTCTTAATAAGTAAGTTTAAACATTTTAGTTAATACAATATACTTTCTATATAACTATAGCATATTTGTACCTTACCAATATTTATAGATATTTGTACTAACACTATAGTAATACCATAGTAATACTATAATAGTACATAATAACAGTTGAAGGAACGCAGTAAATAACCGTGATATAACCTAAGCGTACATACTAACATTGCGCTCCTCTGATCTGCGTACACCTATCCTAGTATGCTAGTGGATACTACTTATCGTTAACTCTTAACTACCACAAGCTATAGCTTAGTTATAACTAGGTATACAGAGTTATACCTTATAAGGCATCATCATTATCTTCATAATATGTACAAATATGTATATATATATATTATAATAATACTATTTATTCAAACGCCTATATTTTCAGACATACTCGACAATATACGTAGTTGTTATGATTATACATCTATGAAGTGGCGCCGGTTATATGTTTGGAAGAAAGTTGAAGTGGAAGTGGAAGGGGAGGACGAGGATGAGGAGAAAGAAGATAAAAGTGTAATCAAAATATTAGGACGCGTTGGAAGATAATCAGGTGTATTGTGTTTTGTTCATTTCCGCTGAATTAACTGTAGGGTTATTATACGTGTGTTTGTGTTCGCAGGTATATATTCGCGTGTGTTTATGTGTTGGCGTGTGTATCATAGTTATTCACGCCTACTTCGTATAAGTATAACTAAGTATATTCATATTGTCATATTCTTTAATTTTCTTCATAATCTTTAATTGTCACAATCTAATAATTCATTAAACGTATTATATTAATCATTTCTATAAATAGATTACATAGAATGTAAACACATGCATAGTTGTATCGCGATCCCTTATGTGCGTCATCATTGTCATCGTCTATCTGTAGGAATGTTAGCGCATGCGATTTGTACTGAGAATTACTAACTTAGAATTGACGGAGTTTGCATTGTTCTAGACAATCACCGACTTTCGGAAACACGACCTACGTATGTGTTATAGGACATTAATATATTATGTCCTTTGTTCGTGGTATGGGGTTATAACTAGTGTTGGGAGAGGTGTGGGGTATTGTAATAGTTGGGTGGAGATATGTGGGGTGTGTCATTATTGAATATGTTTATTATAATGCGAAACTACACTAATTATAGGATAGATTTATTTGTTATGTTCTTAATAGCGTAATAATTATTTGTAAAAAAGGGACCACACATATATATATATATATATATATATAAATATGATGGGTTTACTACGGTATAAAGACGATAATAATAAAACTAATAATTATATTATCATTGATGTTTATCGTTGGAATATACATATACAAATTCACTTAAATAGATGATCGATATTATCGTAGAACTTAAATAGTCTACATATATATATATATATATATATATATATATATATATATATATATATATATATAATATATAAGCATTATGAATGAGAATAAAGTGACCGTATAACATTACCTCCTACTCGATCGAGAACGTTCAGTCCTATCTGCGCTAATCTGATCTTTTATTCGAGCTGTTTCTCTTAATAATAAACCATCTACTATTATACATCATATATATATATATATAATAATACGATTTTGAATGGACTTTTAATGACTTTGAATTTTCGGAGGTAATATTATTAGGGACAAGCACAGACTATCGGAAACATGACCTGCTCATGCGCCACATGATATCGACATAGTCTATCATCTGTATATGGCACGGGGTTGTAACTAGTGATGTAAATGATGCCGAGCCGATACTTTTGGTTTTTGATGCCGAGCCGAGACTTTCATTTTCGGAAAATAACGAGCCCGAGCCGAGTCGAGACTCTAGCCAAACGAGCCCTAGCCGAGTTGAGACTATTACAAAACATTACCGAGCCGACATGATGCTTTTTTTCAAATTACATTATTTAATACTAATTTTTATATATTTCACATTTACATCAATTAAAAACAAATAATCTGCGCCAACTTAGCGATTCAGTGAATAATAATGTAAATGACTTCTAGTGGCGTAAATAATACCGAGCTTTTTGATGCCGAGCCGAGACTTTTGGTTATTGATTCCGAGTCGAGACTTTTATTTTCGGAAAAAAACGAGCCCGAGCCGAGCCGAGACTCTAGCTAAACGAGCCCGAGCCGAGCCGTCACTCTAATAAAACGAGCCCGAGCCGAGTTAAGACTTTAGGTAATTGAGACTGAGATGCATCATGCTTTAGATTTGAGCATCATTTACATCACTATTTGTAACTAATGAGGGCGTAGTGTGAGGCACGTGACCTAGGTGGGCGGAGTTAGATGTGACAGATGTACCTATGTGGTATACATATATGTCCATAGATTTAGAGTACTCTAAATCTGGTACTCTAATTCTCTGGGTATGTCACTATTCATTATGTTTACAGTAACGTTA
Organism: Osedax fenrisi; assembly: GCA_964019155.1. NCBI lineage: Eukaryota > Metazoa > Annelida > Polychaeta > Sabellida > Siboglinidae > Osedax > Osedax fenrisi. Next base: position 53,312,731 of record OZ025240.1, on the reverse strand, counting down.
AACAATAATATCATATCTATTGTTGTTATCGACTTGATATCATAGTAATACTTTATAGACAACTGTAGTATTATATATATAACAATATTATACGAATGCTATCATGTACGGTGTATATTCTTTGGTTTTATATTTAAATATTATATTTTATAATAATTTATATATTTAATATTACATTAATATTATTAATATAAATACGCATATATATATAATCAAGTTGAAATTATTTATATTGTTGAACACGTATATTTATACTAATATACAAATATATACATTATAAGTTCACATAATTAAATAAGGTTAATGTCTATATAAATGTAAATATATTTATATCTATATATTTATAAATATATTTATAATATTCATAAATATAATTATATCTAGATATATATATATATATTCCCGAGCTCCGTTTTATTTCATATTCTGGACTTTATATAAATATTCAGCAGATGTTTTATACTTAGAATTACTGAAATAACACTTGCCCAGATAAAGTGTTTTCCTACGTCTTCCGGATGTATGGCTTCATTCTAATGAAGTATATTTCATATATATATATTTTTTCATATATATAATTTATATATATATATATATATATATATATTATATAACTACAACATATGATTCATAATAGTGAAATATATGTCATATTTATATAATGAATGAATTATAGATAAACATTGTTTGCGAACCGTATACATGATAATACTGTATTTAATATATTAATATAATATATTTAAGGTTTAAATTAATAATTGTAAATTATATATTATCTTTACATACAAACAATTCCAGTACACTGGATTACTTCTGATACATTCATATTACACATCTTGATATCGCTTATCTTGGAATTTTATGTGATGATAATGTATAATTTAACATAGTTGAGGTAGATAAGGATCCTAAGCATATAACGTTATTATATAGTAGATATAAGTGATTCAATCATTTATAAAATAATTATTAAATAGTATAGTATATATAAATAGTATATATTAATTAAGTACATATATAAAGTAATAGATATATTAAAAAACAAACATGTACATATAGGTAATAGAATACATAAACATATGGGGAATATAAATTGAAACTATAGTTTCAATAGTTATTCTCCATATTTTATATGTATATATATATATATATATATATATATATTTATATATATATTTATATAGGATATGTATACCAAGTACTGTTTCGTACATTTATTAAAGCTTATTATCTGTGTGAAATATCTCGCTTGACATATTGTCGATAGTGTTTAGATGCGACTTACTTCTGGTAGCTATGTTTCCTACACAAACTGACTATAGTTTAACTACTACATAGAATTGTAGCGAATCATTCAATATAGGCGAGTTGGAGTATAAGGTCAATATTGTTATACATTTAATCCATGATAATAAAGTGACCGTACAACATCACCTCCTACTCGATCGAGAACGTCCAGATCTGTCTGCGCTAATCTGATTTTTTATTCGAGCTGTTTCTCTTAATAATAAACCATCTTATAATATAGATATTATATATATATATATAAATATATGTGGTAGGGTAATGTTGTGTTTATGTGTTGTTTTGGGTTTATATTTAAATACTACTGATTAGTTTGATTCAATATATTGTACTTTATTTATCGATATGTAGTAATAAAGGATAATAGGATTAAGAAAAAACCCTTAACAGAATATATAATGATATCGGGATATTTAATAATTATTTATATAATAAATATATGAATATAAACCCAAAACTAAATATAAAAACAACATTACCCTACCACACACACACACACAAATATATACATATATATATATATATATATATATATATATATATATATATATATATATATATTACATGCTATAGCACGGTATACCGTATATATGGTATATATATAATATACAAGTATTACGAATGAGAATAAAGTGACCGTGTAACACCACAACCAGATCTTGATTTACCACTTCTGAACTTCGAACTTATATTTTGTTCGAGATATTTCTCTCAATCATAAACCATATTAAATAAACATTATATATCACACACATGTGTGCACACACACACACATATATATATTGTTATTGTTATTGTTATTGTTATTTTTATTTGGTGGAGTCCTTTCATCCCATCCAGGAACTTAGATGAAGTTTTCACTTATAACCATATATGGCTCTAATGTCCCTTCGAAGTCGCTCTCATGTTAAGGCATCCATGGTTTTAACGAGAGCCGATCATTTATTTATACACAATTATATAAGATCACTTCTAAATAATATTTTAAGACCCATTTTATAAAATTAATTAATGGTCCGGACGAGGCTCGAACCCGTGTCCTACTGCTTGTGTGTCTGACGCCTTAGCCACTGAGCCACACAGGCAGTTGCGTATATATATATATATATATATATATATGGCATTGGATAAGGGTGTATAATATATATGAGAGGTATGTCCCTGATATTCATACTATTTATTGAATGATCATCGCATGAAAGGTCTATATCCACAATGTATTCGCTACACGAACATACTATATAGTATGAGTGTCCGGCAGTTGTTCGCTAACGGGACTCGTATAGTGACAGTCTATGTCTTCAAGGTCATCCGAGGTTAATATGCTGTCTATCTCGCTGATTGTTTCCTCCTCCAGATAGTGGGCAATGACCTCCAGATTGAGTTCAGATAGTGTTCGAATATGTAATGCATATAAGGAAGAGTTATCAGTACCCGTGGATGAAGAATAGAACCCTTAGGATACTTGATGTATCGTATCTCTCTCACCTGATTCCACACAACTACTGACATTCCTCACTTCATCAGTATATTGCCAGCTGCTTAACACGGGTGTATCGCCTATCTTACTACTGGCATCGTGGCTGTTCTTTATGGACAACTTCTCTGTTAATTAGAGAAAAGGCGAATTTAGAGTGACTCATATTTAGACAATTAATAATATCATATAGACACAGAGATCACGAAACAAGCAAGGCAAAAGAGGAATACATTGCTTATATCGGGATTATAATGTTCAGGATAGTGAAATATCTACAAACATAACGGTTCCTCATAGTTTCTCTGATCTCACTCGCCGGCTGATGTAAGTGTATGTTGTTCTCTTCATTAGTATTACAGTTATCCCTTATTTATAGTCACGTGACTTTCTCCTGACCTCGTATTACTAATGATATCCGAGACAATGAGTCACTTCACCATATAGGATACATAGCAGAGCAGCTTCATCGATATGCAACTGTCAATCAAGATATCGAATTTACTGATCTTCAGGTTAGTGACTTTAAAGTATAATAGATAGTGAATTATGCTTATATTATTAATATACATTATTCTAACAATATTATATATATCATATATATATATATATATATATATATATATATATATATATATATATATGTATGTGTGGATATATACAATAACATATTATTATATTATATTTTTGAATTAATCTTGTGCAACTATATAGTATACATTTTGTATATTAATAAAGTATATATGTGTATTATATTCTATTATTATTCTACTATTATTCTACTATTCTATTCTATTCATATAATTAATGTGATTGTATGATAATGTCATAACAATTATATATTATATACTATAATTAAGTATATCCTTATAATTTAAATGTATCTGGTACATTTTGTTATACTTTATTTTGTGTGTATTTTTATTAAACATACTATATATATTTATTAAATAATATTTGATATATAAACAATCATTCGATAGCATATGAATTATAATGTGAATATCTATATTAACATAATGTACTGAAATACAACAGGACATAAAACATCCGGATCAAGTACCTATATCAACTTCTAAACAAGAATAGCAGATATGAGCGCTTACAAACAACTTCAATAAATAAAAGTCAACATAGAAATAAATTATAAATCAACATACTAATCAATTTTTATTTATTATTTTATACATCTTTTCAAATATATATATCTAACAAATATTTATTGTCGTAAAATCATCATGTTTTATACATATGTATAACATACACCATATGGTGACATTTTAATATTATTAACTTATTTGTATTTTATGATGATTATGTTTATAAAGATTTTGTTTTTAGAAATAGACGTTATAAATATATCGCAAATGAATGAAATAATGTTAATTCACTATTGTAAAAGAAAAACATATTTAATTTATAAAATTATTTTAATTTAGTAAAAGTATATTTAATAAAAAAAATATAATATATAATTATAATTTAGATACACAATTATAGATATATTAAGGTTTATCTATTTTCACTATTTAAATAATTATGATATTATTAATGTAAATTCACTCCACCAAAGCATCAGTTCCTCTCAGATATTAACTGCTATTTAGTAAATCTCAGTTTACATGATATTAAATATTTAATTTTTGAACAAAATTGGTTAAGTGTGGTTTGACTATTGTATTATTTTATATATAGGTATTTTATTCCAGTAATAGGTCCATAATAGGTTATATTACATTTTTTGCGCTTGTATTAACTAAAGGTATTTTGAATTTATTATTATCGCGTATATTATAAGTCGAGTCTTGTAATTTAAATAAATTTATAATTATTGGTGACATTTGATAATTTTTAATCATAAATATTACAAATTTAACAGGAGTTATAGAATATCATTTCTTTAAAAGTTAAAATGTGTTGCTCTTTGTAAATATTATGCACATTAGTTCTATTTTTTGACGATATAATATTCTTATAGCTTTGTTTTGAGCTATACTTATATGTTTTGATGTTGAATTCTAATTATTCCCCCATATATGCATATATGCATATATACCCATGGGTAAAATAAATAAGATGGCAATGAAATACAGAGTAATATATTAGCTTTAAAATATTGATGGGTTTTGTAAACTATTATTTAGTTTTCTTAGAATTGATAATCCATAATAACGTTTAGATATATATATATATATATATATATATATATATATATATATAAATATGTATATATGCGCATGTATTTATGTTCACATGTATATAATGAAAGTATACTATTATTATATATATAAGTGATACAGGGGAAAGTAAACGAATACGGATACTCTCGGTATCTCAGCAACCATAAATCTTACAAAAAAATGTTAATGAATAAAATATTCATAATCATATAAATAGTCTAAAAAAGTATTTTTAATTTTTTAATTATTAAAAATATATTTGATATATCCAATAAACTGATTACATATCGGTGTTTTACATTAACAGATGTTGAAAATATATTGATATTATTATCATATTATATCAGATATTGATTAGAGTATTTAAATAAATTAAATAAAAAATATTTAAAAAAATGTGTATATTGATCGTATAAATCCAAAAATATATGTTCGTATTTTACACAGACTAAATATCTGTATGTATTACACTGACATAAATAACTATATATACAAATAAATAATATAGTTTAATAATATTAATTTAACATAGGTTATAGAATAGTAGGGGAAATTAACTGAATACGGGCAGTGCCCGAATACGGACACTCTCGGTGAAACCATAAATCCTACAAAAAAATGTTTAATAATAAAATATTCATAATTATATAAATAGTCTAAAAAAGTATTTTTTATTTTTTAATTATTCAAAATATTGCTGATATCTAATAAACTGATTTTTTTATTACGTTTTTAAATTTATGAAAACAAATTTCAAATTAAAACCTTCTCAAGAATATACAAATGCATCGATATAAAATAAATTAATAACACTATATTATTAAAAAATAAAGCATTCTAAAAATTATATATATAATTTCTATATTTATTATCAAATATTCATTAAGTTATAAGCATATATCTAAATGTCATATAAGTCCCTAATACGGACACTCTAGATGTCTTAATACGGTCACCCTATAACCAATCAGCGCACAGCATATGTACTATTCTGATTTTCATAAAAATCGCGTGCGTTATAATAGTAATACCATCAATATATATAAATCTATAAATATTATTATTTAGATACTTAACTTGTATTATTAATTTTAAAAATAATAAACATAAATAAATTAATTATTAATTAAATTATATTAAATTATTCATAAAATTAATTATAATTAATGTAATTGTGATTTTTCTGATTGATTCATCAATAATATAGAGTTCATCTAGTGGTATATAGGGTGTCTGTATTATAACACAGGGTGTCCGTATTCAGACATGGGTACCGAATAGGACACCCACGTTATCTATGGAATAAAAAGATTACATACAATGTTGAAATCACAATAATATCTATAATCATATTATATTAATATATTGTAATTTTTGAATAAAAATAAGGAGTCATTTATTGTTAAAGTGTCCGTTTAGGTTACTTTCCCCTATAATTAATGATTATTATTAAAATTATATTTTAAATTAATATATCATAATTAGTAAATTCATTATACTTACTTACTTACTTAGTCCCTTGACCTGTTGATCATAGGGAGGAAATGTCTTGACGACGACACGCATACCCTTCTCCATTTTTTCCGGTTGTGAGCAGCATCTTTGACTCATGTCAGACAATTTATGAATATTACTGTTCCAATCTTTCCGAGGTCGTCCTCTTCTTCTCTTCCCTCTTAGTGATCCTTGTAGGATAGTTTTGTGGAGAGAATCATGTCTCCCCACATGTCCAAATTGCTCATTCTTCTTCGCTTGATCGTCGTTAGAATATGTTCTGTTTTTCCCACAATTTCTTCTATCGTGTTGTATACAAATACATTTGTTTTATGTTCTCTATATGATATACCAAGGATATGTCTGTATGATTTTGTCTCAAAAGCAATTATTCTTCTTTCTAGGTCTTATGTCAATGTCCATGTTTAGCATTCGTATACGGATATAAGTAAATACTGTATACAGCATAATCGAGAGGACTAGTGATTTATATAGGAGTATTCATTATACATATATAAAATTACAATAATACTAACTTTAAAATAATTCATAATTTTAAGAATTATCGCAATGATATTTAAAATTATCTGTAAAATAATTACTACATAAATATCTTACGTAATACTTTTCATTTTATACTTTGTATATATATTAAATATGATCTAATAGTTTCTTCCTACATCCTACATCTATTCGACTACTACAATTACATCATTTACAATACCCCTCATCAATTTATAAACTACAAATTCTTCAAAATTCTATAGCTAGGATTTTTTCTCTTGCTACTATTTCCATTTCATTAGTTAAAATCCATTAGCTTCATGTACGACATAAAATCCTCTACATATCATATTTCTGATTACCTTGGTCATGCCTAAAAATTCTGATATATATATATATATATATAAGTAATAGTGATGGCCGATTGCATCATTATCAAATATTGCAGTTTGAAAATATAAAAAGCTAAATAGTGTATGTTAAAGTAGTACCATACATGTTTAGTTTTATTTTCTATATTAATTATTTTAACATTTCAAAATAATATAATTTATATGTTAAATATAAGGTTCATTAAAAGTTATTAGTTTAAATATAAAAATAATACTTTCATTATGATTTTATATTTATATATTAATTGCGATACACAACATACAATTATTATTTTTTTAATATTTTACTACGGATACTTACTGATTATTAAAGTTAATACTATAGTATCGATATTTAAGATAGTGAGAGTTATGTATTATAGTACGTATGTACTAGCAATAATCTGTTATCAGGTTTCTTTTGATGTGGAGCCAGTGGAATTATGAGGGAAGGATGTTAAATATGTATATATGTATACGTGTATGTATTTTCTCAAAGAGAAGACTAATTATAATAGGTATGGGTAGGTACTAATATATATATATATATATATATATATATATATATATATATATATATTATATATGACACACTTACCTCGTACAATAAAAAACATTAAATATGTATCTAAAACCACTCGAGTATTACTGTTAAGGATAACCATTTTCCCAATTCAATTCAATGCAATACTAATATTAAAGAATACTTTCTTTTAGAGTATTTGGTAATACATAACTAATTCTCATAATATCTAATGAATTCGATAATAGAATACTAAATATTAATTATGTAGACAACTAGATAGCATTTGACTAAATTGCATTAAAATTATCCGATATCTATGTTATACAATACATCTCCTAAAAGACAAGTCTAGCTTATCTATATATATATATATATATATATATATATATATATATATATATATATATATATATATATATATATATATATATATATATATAATGTTATAATAAATACACTTCAAATGATTGAAATAAAATAAAATTATAAACTAAAATATAAATAATTCAATAATTTATAATAATATATCTAGCTGTCATAAATTGTAAAACTATATATATATATATATATATATATATATATATATACAAATTTTCATTAAGTATAAAATCACTTAAATTATTATATAATGCTTTTATCCTACCTAATCTTAGCTATTGTATAACTATATGGGGTAATACGTATAAATCAAATATAAATAGGATTATTATATTACAAAATAGAGCTATACGTGCTATTTATAATTTACAAAATAGAATTAATACTGATGAATTTTACAATTCTTTAAATATTTTGAAATTTAAGGATATATATAAATGTAAAACAATATTAATTATGTATGATGTTTTAAATAGTAAATCAACATCTCCATATAAATCTATATTTTTTCTAAAAAAAAATAACTATAGTCAAAGAAGTCAATATAAATTTATAATACCATCATATAGGTTACAAATAAAATATTTTAGTATATTTTATAATGGACCTATATTATGGAATAATTTAGAAAATTCTTTTAAAACTTATCTATCGAAATCAGTATTAAAACGGAATTTGAAAAAACGATATATAAATCAATATCTATAATAAAATAGTATGTATACATCTATAGATTAATAGAAATTTTTGAATTGACATATTTACTAATGATAACTAATGATAACACTTTGACTAAGGATACATATTTAACTAATGATAACTCTTTGACTAAGGATACATATTTAACTAATGATAATTATTAATAAATGATAACTATTAAACTAAGGATATTTAAACTTTAGAATTTACATAAATATATTTTTAAATATATAAAAAAACCATAAAATAAAATATTTTTTTTTTAAACCTTTTAACTGTTTTTAAAACCTTTAACTTATGTGTATTTTTAGTATTTTATTTTTTAATTTAAATTTTCTTGAGGTCTATATAATTAATATGAAATTGTAAGTGATTATTTTGTGTATTGTATTATTATTGTATATTAGGTGTGGTTGTAGTTGTATAGCTTTGTATTGTGTTTTTTACGTTTTGTTTAATTACCTAATTATTTTGTTTTAATTTTGATTATATTTTAATTATTTTATTTATTTATCTTATCTCAAATTTTATTTACATGATGAATGGCATTATTGGGAGTTTTTTAAAAATATTTATATTGTTTAACAATTTAAAAAAGTAATCTATATGAATATACATTTATAGTAACATTTTAACTATTTTATATTGTGTTTTTTTGGTGACGGAGTGTCTGATGTTTTTGTAGTTGTGTGGTATGGTACGTGTCGGGGAAAGGGATATACTTTTACTGAGAGGAAAGTATTGCCAGTGTTCTTATTATTGGCACAAATAGGATCCCTAAGGCATTGGACCTGACGAGCCCATACCCCTGAAGTTGATACACCATATATCCTCATTAATTTCAATTACTATTGGCTACTCTGGTTATAATTTTAATGATTAAATATATCGTATTTTTATAAGTGTATTATTCTAATAGATTACTAAATAATTAAATTTTATTTATAATTTGTTTTTTAACATATATTTTTGTATATATTTTGTGTATATATTTTATATACATATATATTTCTTTTACTAACTTTAACTCTTAATATTTTATTTATTTTTATTTTACTTTTACTATAATTTTCTCCTCATAATTGTCCTATAGGAAAGTGAAATAGGTAAACGACTAGATAAGCATAGCGCTTCTTCGTTTACCATGGTCATACCTAAATTCTGATTATTATTATTATTATTATTATTATTATTATATATATATATTACCTTACCTAACCATGTCGAGCTTGCTCGGCAGTTTTTAACTATCTCCCTCCAACCATCTATATATTCCATCGCGTTTTTTATTTCGTTTACTTCACATAGTGTATCATCCACCAAGCTGCAGATGATCGACATAGACGGCCGACCTCTTTTTCTTTTGACAGATAATAACATCCGATTACAGTTCCAATTTGGATATCCAACAGTGCCCAGAAAAACGCAGTCTTTGCTGTCTTATCGACGTGAAAATGTCCGGTATATTTCCGTATATATCTTTGTTTGAATGATCCTTCCAAGATCTATTTAGGATGGCGCGTAGCATTCGAGTATAATTTCCATTGAGTCTTATTGCAAGCGTTTTTATTAGAGTCCAGCTAACAGAACCAACAGTTGCTCTGAAAAAGTTTATTTTCATTTTAGCAGGTAGTCTAGATTTACATATAGAGTTTATCTCATTTAATTTGTTATATTAATAATATTTAATTAACTTATAGTTTTATAAAAATTAAATAAATACATATTTATAGTATTACTTCATTTATTGAAATCTTATTAGAAATCCTATATACCGAATGTGGATACATTAGTTACTTTAGAAGAAAATAATTCAATGGTAATAATATTGACATGTATATTAAGAATATGATTGTATGATACAATAATGTATGCTTTACATCTTCACCATAATCTTCAATATCTAAAAATGTTAATAATATTAAATAATTTTTTATTTAGTATAGTATAGTTAATTATTAGATAAAATATCAATAATATTAATGTTTTCCTTTAATAATAATATTTCGCTATAATCCTTTATTTACTTTAAATTTTATGTTATTCATAAATTCATAAATAACTTTACTATTTATAAAATATACGATTCTAGTGCATTATACATACACTACTAAGGGATGACAAACCTTCAAAACTTTTACATGTATAAAAGAAAAAATATATCTAATAAAAAGATTTAATCTCTGATGATTGCACTAGGAATAATTTATTTTTGTATTAATAAACATTCATATCAGGTGATAGTGTTATATTATATAATCAAATAAGATAATAACAATTATATATAACATTTTTTTACTGAAAACTTAATAAAATATACTGTATTATGAGTATTGTAACATGAATGTATCTAAATAATTTATATACTAATATTATATAATACATTATAAATATAATTAAATCTATATTAGGTAATAACTCCACAATAGTATATGTATGTGTAGGCTTTTTTTTAAATACAACTTTATATTTAGAGTTTATTATCTATAAGATATATTGTAATATTATTAGATATATATATATATATATATATATATATATATATATATATATTGTTATTTTTATTTTGTGGAGTCCTTTCATCCCATCCAGGAACTTAGATGAAGTTTTCACTTATAACCATATATGGCTCTAATGCCCCTTCGAAGCCGCTCTCATGTTAAGGCATCAATGGTTTTAACGAGAGCCGATCATTTATTTATACACAATTATATAAGATCACTTCTAAATAATATTTTAAGACCCATTTTATAAAATTAATTAATGGTCCGGACGAGGGTCGAACCCGTGTCCTACTGCTTGTGTGTCTGACGCCTTAGCCACTGAGCCACACAGGCAGTTATATATATATATATATATATATATATATATATATATATATATATATTAGATATATAATCGGCCATTTTTAAAATGAGTCATCAAATCAATCAATAAATATTTATTTCTAAATAATTTAGTGATAAAAGTTTATGTTATATAAGTTTTACTTGTATTAAAAAAAACAAAATTAATTATGTAATTAGAATATTATTATTAATAATAAACTTATTTATATAATATAAACATGGAATACAATACCATTATTATAACTAGTAAAATTAATAATATTAATACAAATATAAATAAATTTTACGATACAAATATAGGTACAAATAAGACCTACTATATCATTCGGATAAAAAGATAAATAAAAAGCTTGAGGTAGCCCTAGCTATAACAATACACTTTATTATTCGAGCTGTAGGATAATCGATAACATTACTGTCATTTGTTAAATATGTATCATTATCTCATATTTAAATATACCCATTTATGCTTATGTTTAATTCATATTTGATACACTTATAGTAATTTTTAATTCAAATAAAAATAAATACATTTTAATATTTTAATTGAATAGTTTTGTTGATAATAATGAAGGTTTCGTTGGAATTTATAAAACAAAAATTATAATGTACCAATGATGATTTAAAATTCTACATAAATACGATATATTATTTTTCCTAAATTGGTATAAGATGTTAATATTATATTACATAAACTACTGATTTTTTCGAATTACTTTTATGATAGTAACATGATAGTAAATTATACATATATTATATAGTGATTATTAATATTAATAAATAATATAAACCTAATGACTAATAATATTACATTTAAAAATATTGAAATAAACGTCATCATTATTATCAATGGGAACATTCATAGACTATGAATTTGATTAGAAACTAATTATATGTCTATGGCAACATTAATGTTACAGTAATATAGAATCTATTTTACAATACTTTATATTAAATCACTATTTTAAGATAATATTAAGATAATTAAATATCATTTTGGATAATTATTTAATTAAGACAAATTCACATATTCTAATTTATAATAAAAATCGTTATTATATCTAAGATAAATTCTAAAATGTATTAATGGTATAAAGGGTAAGAATACACCAACTACAAGTATTCCCGGAAATAATGTCCGTAAAATCTTTCTAGAAAAGATTTTCTAGCAAGTTGTAGTGGGATGCCCCATTACTTTCCAGACAATAATTTCCATATATACTTACTTGAAAACAAAGATATTACTATATATATCATAATGATTGTTGTTTATTATTTATTTATTTTTTATATTTTTTTATAAATTCTAATTTTTTAATATTAATTATTATTAATTATTTAATATATATATATATATAAACTTATTATATTTCAATTATGCCAATATTAGTATATTCCCATATAATTTTAATGTAAAGCGTTTTGTTATATTTGAATTCATTTTAAAAATAAAATGATTTTAATTTGAATTAAAAAATGAACAAAGATTTTAAAAAACTAACGAAGTTAACTGGTTGATTATAATCATTATTATAGTTAATAGCCTATCATACGATTGCGAGCAATACTGGCGCTAGCTACATTGTAGTGGGATACCCTTCCTGCAACCTTAGGGAGCAAGATAATATTTCCGGAAAGTATTTCCGGAAACTCGCCGGAAATACTTGTAGTGGGATACATGTATCATATACATGTATGTGGGTGCACCCTTTACATAGTAACCATAATAATAGGAATGAATAACGTAGGAAATATAACATTATATAATATTATTTATTATTTATATATTTATTTATATACATTACATTTTGATAAAATAATTCATAGCACTGTATATAATTACATTTAAGATTCAAAGTTTAAATGTGTTGCTTAATTTATTACAAAGTTTAAATATAATATTAGTAGTCTTTTATTATATGTAATTACTAATTAGGTATATATATAAAGTAAAATCCTGAAGATTTATGGATTGATATACGTGATGCTGTGATAGAGACGTCTGAGAAATGGATACCAAAAGTAAAGAAGAGTTACAAAATGGTTAACCGAAGAAACAATAAAAATAGCGGAGGAAAGAAGAGAGGCAAAAAGAAAAGGTGAAATAGAAAAATATAAAAAACTAAATGCAGAATTTCAAAAAAAAGCAAGGTATGATAAGGAGATAAATTTAAGAGAGAAATGTAGAAAAATAGAAGAAAACAATAAAAAGGGAAGAACAAGAGATCTATATAAGGAAATAAAAGATATAACTGGATCATACACTGCTAGATGCGGAGTAATGAATCTAAGTTCCGGAAAGACCGCTACTGAAGAAAGAGAAGTAAACATTATATGGCAACAATACACAGAAGAGCTCTACAGGAGAGATCCTAAAATCACTGATACTTTTCCCGTAACTAGATATGAATATGAACCTCGTATACTAGAGACAGAGGTAAAGGACGTTATCAAGCATATATCAAATCGGAAATCATCTGGATGTGATGGTATACCTATAGAGCTTCTGAAAGCAAGTGGAGATGCATCTATAAAAATACTGGTAATTATTTTCAATAACGTATGGAGGACTAAGGAATGGCCAAGAGATTGGAAGAAATTTATTTATCTCCCGATATACAAGAAAGGAGATAAGAAAGAATGTGGGAACTATCGTACTATTGCTCTGATATCTCATGCTAGCAAGATATTTCTTCGAATTATTCAGAAAAGATTAGAACATTTCCTTATCCCAGAACTACATATTGAACAAGCAGGTTTTAGAAAAGGAAGAGGAACAAGATATCATATAGCTAATTTGCGGTGGATGATGGAAACAGCCAAATAACACAACAGGAATGTGTATATGTGTTTCATCGATTATAAAAAGGCCATCGATTGCGTAGATCATGAGAGACTATGGGTGATACTCAAAGAAATGGGAGTTCCTGTTCAACTAATAGTCCTACTTCAAGAGCTCTATACGAAACAAGAACCACTATAAGAACGGAATTCGGTGAAACTGATACTATAAATATAGGGAAAGGGGTAAGACAAGGATGTATTTTATCCCCCTTACTGTTTAACATATATGCAGAAAACATAATGAGAGAGGCATTAGAAGATTGGTGTGGGGGAATCAGTATTGGAGGTAGAATGATTACTAACCTGAGATATGCTGACAAAACAACACTGATCGCTGAAACTAAAAACGATCTAATAGCAATTATGGAAAGAGTAAAGTTGGCTAGTGAAAAGGCAGGTCTATATCTAAATGTAGGTAAAACTAAAGTAATGATGACTGAAGACCAAGGAGAAATGGTAGTAGATGGAAAGCATATTGAAGTAGTATCGCACTTTATTTTCTTGGGATCTCTAATAACCAAGGATGGATTCTGTGAGAAGGAAATACGCAGAAGGTTAGCAATGGGTAGATCTGTAATGGGGGGACAAACGAAAATCTGAAAAGATAGAGGAATTACCCTCAGAACAAAGATCAGGCTTGTAAAAGCTTTAGTTTTCCCTATAGTCTTATACGGAGCAGAATCTTGGACAATGAGAAAGCTTGAGAGAAATATGATCGATGCTTTTGAGTTATGGTGTTGGAGACGTCTGCTAAGAGTAACATGGATCGACAGAAAGACAAATGTATGGGTTATTGATAATATAAAACCAGAATGGACGCTTGAGTCAAGGATAGTCAAGGCATCATTATTTCGGATCGATTTGTAGCAATACTCCTTCTTAGTTGGTTACGAGCTTTTATAGCAGTTCTAATCTCACGAGTAAGCCATACCTTATCATTGGTTGAATATTTCACTTTACCGATAAACTTGTATGCAGCCTCAATGATAATGTCATTTAGAAAGTTCATCCTAAAGTTCACATTGTGAATATGTCATAATAGTAGTTAATACAGGATTACCTTAACAATTATCTATTATAATTCTATTCGTAACTCGTTTTATTAAAGTTTTACTTGCTTCTTTGCTAATGATAACACCAACACCACCATTTGCTGCTTATACTTGATTTCTCCATGTTGATACGTTATATAGATCGTATCCAGGGTCAACTTCATATCGGTTAATTTCTTATTCCCCATATGATGAGTGTACTTTTCTGTGTTCTTGTATGCCGCATATAGATATATAACACTTTCGCATATTCAAAGTCATCTCTTCTGTTTTTTGTAGTACCTTATCAACTTCTAAGAAATACAGAGTTTTTAAATGAAAGTTGATATTTTTAGATTTTTTCTACAATGTAATAATTTCGCCTTAGCATCTCGGCACTTCTCAATCATACCCATCCCCGTAGGTTTTAAAAGTACGAAGTCATAAAATCTTATAGATTTACGTTGTTTACATTAGCTGGTCTCATGTGGACTCCCGCGGCTGGAAGTATAGGATTTTGTTGTTGTTGTTGTATTCATACTTATGCAGCCTTGATTTTTATCTAGCACCGATTATTGGCTATTCGCTAACCATTATATCTAATGGCCATACCCTATCCACAACATGGTGGATTGGAGTTGTCATTACCACATCACAATATAAATTTTCGGATATAGATGAAGAAATATGGGCCTAGGATACTACGAAAACTGAGCTCTCCACAAATTTTCCACCAAATTATATCGTTATATTATCTTATATATTAATGTAAAAATCAACATGATATTACATACATATATATATATATATATATATATATATATATATATATATATATATATATATATATATATATATTAATTTTTAAATATTGGTTAATTTATAAATTAATAATAATTAAATAATTAAAATTATAATAGGTATACCTATACACCTAAACGTAAATCTGTGCCTAAATCCCCAGGTGATTATTACGATGGTTAATATATTTAGATAAATATGAATTATAATAAGTATAATATCTAAGCTAACAATAATAGCAGCATAATAGCATAAATAATAGCCTCACGTGTTTACATTGTGCAATTATGCTGCTATTGTATTGACATTAAAATTATGCAGCTATTAATTTTTAATAATTTTATTCTGCTATTATGAATGAATGAATGAAATCAGTTTATAGACAATTGTCTAAGGAGGATCATTGAAAGCTATAAGTAGCTTTATTAAGTCGATACCTCCATAGTATATGAATATAATAGCTTTATGACATTTATACAATAATAATAAGACTTGTGTACTAGAATTCAATATAATAAGAGTAAAGAAATATATATAAAGAGAATAATAATAATAATAAAAATAATGTCCCTCAGCGTATTTCATCATGTTTCATCAATCCATTAAATAAACTAATAAAATAAAATGTGTTAAAACTTGTGCAAACAAATATAAAACAAAAAATGCGAATAAAATAATAAAAAATTATTGAAATGTAATAACATAAAATGATTCAAATGGTTTAGTATATACAAATTAAAATAAAGTATGTTTAAAACTTGTGCAAACAATTATATAACAAAAAAGTGCGAATAAAATAATAAAAAATGATAAAAATATAATAACATAAAAATGACCAAAGTAGTTTTAAATATACAAATTTTTAAAATTGACGAAGATTAAAAATATTAAAAATTATTAAAATGCTAAAATATAAAAACTAATATTTATTTAAAAAGTAATTCTTTAATACTTTTTTTAATTTGTGTATATTATGTATTTTTTCATATTTTAATATATTATTACTCATTATATTATTATAGTATTTTGGGCCTTTAAAAAAAATTGTGTTTTGAAATTTCGTTATTTTCATTAATGGTAAAATAAATCTTGTTTTGTCATTATTAAATAAAAAATGTATCTAGATTAATGTTATAGTTATTATGTAAAAGGTTATATAAAAATAATATTATTCTAAAAGTTATGAGTTCATTCAATTTTAAAATAGAATTATATTTAAACATATTATTAATGTGTGATAAACGAATCAGAGGTAATTGAGACTTGTCTATCATATTTTTATTGATAATTCGAATTATTTTTTTTTGTATTAATACTAGTTTTTTTAATCTATCTTCATAAACATTACCCCATATTTCTATTCCATATGACATATTTGATAAAAATAGTGAATTATATAATATAATTAAATTGCGTATGTTAAGAAATTTTAGCTTCCGAAAAAGATATAACATTTTTTATAATTTATTACATAAATTTATAATATGAAACGAATATGTTAAATTACTATCTAATATATATTATATAATACCTAAAAACGTATATCTATCTACTATTTCTATGTTCGCATTATTTAAATTTATATTATTTATAATTTTTGTATTAAAATAAGGAAGTATTTTAGTTTTTTCAATATTCAATTTTAATTTATTTATATTAAACCAATGACATAATCTATCTAAATATAATTGCATATTACTACTCAATTATTCATTTGAATTTGCAAATATAGAGAGTGATGTGTCATCTGCATATATATTTAAATTTATATTAACATCATTACTAAATATATTTGATATGTCATTAATAAATATAATAAAAAATTATGATCCTATCAATTTGTAATGCTATTATACTGATATTATGCTTCTATTATGCTGCTATTATTATTGTCGGTGAGGTGTTCATATAGGAATAATTAGGAATCGATCAGTTTAATACTGCAAACGGTAGTTGTTGTTGTCATTTTAACCTAAGTGGTCACTTATATTTCACGGTCAATATTTATATAGCCGTATATATATATATATATATATATATACATGAATATTCTTATTAAAGTGTTTACACATATACTCCTACTATTAACAGATTCCAGTGACGACAAATACAATCTACCGAGAGCATATCAATACGGTATATTATTCGTCGTGATGTTCCTAACCTTCCTTAATCTCTATTTCTTTTACTTACTGATTTATTATATTAAAAGTAATATTATCACTAGATAAAAGTATAGAATATAATTTATATGCAAATAAAAACGTAGAGAACATAAGTAAACTAATTAAAACGGAACAATATAATAGCTACAAAAAGTGAATTCAATAAAATAAATCGCAGAAACATTCATATCTTTCAATTTAATTAATAATACATTTCAATACAAACACATATATATGTATATATATATATATATATATATATATATATATATATATTCTATAGGCGAGCGTTCCTAACGAAATGTGTATTCCATCATTAATGTAGCCATCGTTGATACCCAGAAACATATCACAGAAATATCTCTTGTCTGAACTAATGTCAGCCATATCTTAAAGTTTTATTTCTTAAAGCTCTATGGGAACTATTCGTTAGAAGATGACTATATACATATTATCACTATAATATATATGCTTCCAGATATTACCAATGTATAGATTATGGCCAATAGTCTTTCTATTTATCAAAATAAAAACTTTTCGGAGTGGGATTTAGTTGAGATGAGCAAGTATATCTGTATAGCAGAAATTTAGAATTATAATATTAAATCATTTCATAATGCACTGCATTAAATGCAGTATAGGACTATGTTTTAATATTACATTTGGTATATATTATGATATATATATATATATTATTAGTTTATCAATATTTAATGAATGGTAGTATAATTACATTCGACCATTGGAATATTAGATACCCTAGCTTGACGAAGCATTTCATTGTTACCGGTACCTAAATGTGTTATGTAATATATATATATATATATATTACGTGTTATGTGTTATATAATATGTTATTACAATAGTAACATTTTTAAGTAATTTAAAATTAGTATTTTATATAACTAATTTATAACAAAATATATATATAATTTAGTATTTAATTAAATTATTTATATTTTATATACACATTTTTAACCACTTTTATAAATAATATGAATAATGTATATTAATAGTTAATAATACTAACCTACCCAGTAAACATAGTGAAAAAACCACGTGTTAACAATACGTTAACACATGTTTATTAACAGA
The DNA here is from genome assembly GCA_964019155.1 of Osedax fenrisi. Lineage (NCBI taxonomy): Eukaryota > Metazoa > Annelida > Polychaeta > Sabellida > Siboglinidae > Osedax > Osedax fenrisi. The sequence continues at coordinate 53,293,012 of OZ025240.1, read as the reverse complement.
ACTTGATGTTACACAACATAATGTTAACATATTTGACACTAGTTTTTTTGGCTATGTTTTAAATAACAAATAACAATACTTATGTTAACATATGTATTATTTGTAGACAATAACACAAGTCATGTATAGGCATATTTATTTTAATAAATTAAGTTTTCATTTTTTTCTCTCTTGGTATTTATTAGATATTTCCTAATTATTTCTCCAATAGCCACGTTGCTGTACTCTTTGGAAACATTATGAACAGCTTCTGTAAAAATTAATTAATTTGTGAAGACGAATGTATTAATAGATATGTAAGAATACGTGTAAATAAATGTACGCATGCATGTATATATGTATGAATGTATTTATGTATGTATACGCATGAATGTATATATGTACGTATGTATATATGTATGTATGTACGCATGCATGTATGTATGTATGTATGTATGTGTGTATGTAGCTATGTATGTACTAGTGATGTAAATGATGCTCAAATATAAAGCATCGATGTTGTCTCGTTACCTAAAGCATCGATACAGTCTCAGTCTCAATACCTAAAGCATCGATACAGCCTTGATGTAAAAATCATCGTTTAAGTCTCCGAAAGGGTTACCTAAACCGTCGATGCAGTCTTGGACTCTATAAAATGCATTTCTATTAACTCATTCTTATTAAAGGCATCATTTAAGTGTTAGTCTCAGTTTTCATAAGATTAATATAGTTTCAATGTAAATTACCAGAATCATTGTTTTGTATATAAAACGAAAATAATTGTATTACAATAAATAATACACAATACAAACTATCATATAAGTAAAACAATCTCGATGTGTAAATTGATAAGATTCTTAATTCTTTAATTTAACTAATTAATTATGATGTATAAAATGTATGTTTATATATAAATTACGTATTATAAAATTTTAAAACTTATATTTGATAGATATCTAGTAATTTTTTTAAATATGAAGCTATGCCGATATCTGGATATAAATATCAGATGAGCTGTATTTGTTGATGAAATATCGACTTTAATCTAGGTGAATGGACCAATACCATGAGAGTCGTTTTCAAAAAAAACTGTGTTAAGAAGTAATGTTGTGTTATTTCATCCAGCTCTTTCTTTGCATAGTGTGACCCCTTTATAGCTTTGTTCGGGTCAAGCATATTCAGAGTATACTGTTCAATTTTCTGCTGGATACTAGACAGGATACCAGTCAGTCGTGTATGCACCAGTGTTGTATTGGTTGGTATAATTTGAACATCTTATAATTAGTATAGGTTAGATAAAAATACAAATACATTTTTCATAAATAATCAAATCAAATATAAATACAAAATAAATTAAAAACAAAATATTAATGGAGATAACTGGCACCCAGTTATCATTTAGTATCATTTAATATCAACTTGTGAGTATTATGTAATCGGTCTGTATCGAATATAGCACCCTTTTATTTTGATTACGATATATGAGGTAAAATTAAAAATGTTCATTTCGATATTTGACACACTATAGTGTGTATGATAAACTTATACGGAAAATGTATAATTAAATTAAAATATATACATATTATATTTTATATAAAGTGTATAAATAATAAGTATAATAATAAATATATTACAATTTAAAAATAACAATATTTAATATATTACATATCAAATTATTATGATAGTTATTAAATAATAAAGATACACATATTAGGTTACCAATAATCTCGAACAACTTATAAAATGTAATGTATTTCATAAGTATACAGTTCTTATACGAATATATTTACTACAATATTTAATAATTTATTATATATATTCGTTTAAAAACTGTATTATATTTTAAATAAAGTGTAATAATAAATCATTTATATACTATTAAATTAATGTATTATAATTTTAAAATAACGATATAAATATAAGTATAATAATAAATGAATAATCATATGTTACATATTATGTCTATAAATGAAACATAAATATTAAATAGGAATAATAAACTATTAATTTTTAGCTCTATATTTCAATCAATACTTGTGAATTATAATTATTAAATTAATATATTAAATAATTAAATTAAGAAATATATTAATAATATAATATACAAATATTATATATTATATAAAGCCGTATAAAAGAGTATACATTATATTAAAAATTAAATAAACCTGTTGTTTGTAAATAATAAAAACTGGTAGGCCAATGGTCAAATATTAATTTTCAAATTTATTATTTACAGAAAAGAATAAATATTGAGTTATAACTCAATATATGTATAATGATAATATATTTGAATTTTAGGTAAACTATAAATCTATGATAATAATATAACTCAATGATAAGTAAACCCTTATAGGAATGGTCTAATATATATGGTATATGAACATAACAAGACAAAACAGTAAACAACAATTAATAATCACCAGGTGGCCTTTATAGGCATATGGCAACAATTGTAAACAAACATTCTATAAATAATTTAATATTAAAATTAAATAATTATAATTACTCTAATTAATATATAAAAGATAAATTATAAGTTATTAAATATAAGTTTTTAATTATCATAAAATTAAGCTATGCTATACAAGTTTGTATCATTATCATTTAACTAAAAAATAAATAGCTGATAATAAGTGAATTTAATAACTTTTTGTAGTTAAAAAGCGTTTAACATTTTGAATATAACATTACGTTATATTCAATATAATTATCATAATATTATAATAATTTTAGTAAAACAATATATATATATATAGTATATATTAATTTTTAATATTTATATCATTTTGTATTTCATAATACAACTAATTTTTAGTATGTTTTTTTACTATATTTTTTCTATATAAAACGCTATCAGGTTATTAATATTTGTTGGTTAATGTTACTGCAAGTACTGTCCTTAGTTACTTTTATGGTCAATATTCATAATATATATATACTATTATAAATATTAATAGAAATTATAATTGCAAGTTGTATTACAAACATTATATAATTGAATTCTGTAGGTAAAATGAAAACTCTGGAATGAATTATATTTTATATTGATTTCTAACACTTATAGCATAGATTTGTATTTTAATTAAAAGGTAAACTATAAATCTATACAGATTTTTGGGGGTTTCAGACCAGTTTAGTGTAACTGTTTTTTTAAATATTATTAACCATCTCGTTCATTTACTAAATTGCCAAATTAAAACTATTTTACAGGATCACCTACACACGAAATACAACTACCATAAAGCTTAGATACACTGGAATGTTCCTATAGGAAGGTATACCTTGATCTACATTGCATATCCTCTTATATTTTCTGTAAAGCTCTCCAAAACTAATATGGGTAGATAAAGAGAACCTATGTTACCATAAGTTAAACGGTTAATACAAATAACTGGTCAATAAGTATATTCGGTGTTACTGTGTTTGTTGATCTTGTTACCTAAACCAGTATTCCGCTGATACCTATACCCTACGACACATGGGGAAACTGCAGGTATGTGTCATATTATATGACTCATATATATTTTAGTATGTGTATATAATGTTATTATTGTTGTTATTATTGTTTTATTTCGTGGATTCCTTTCATCCCATCCAGTAACTTTGACTAAGTTTTCACTTATAATAATATATGGCTCTAATGTCCCTTTTAAGCCGCTCTCATTTTAAGGCATCCATGGTTTTAACAAGATCATGTATTCATATACACTTATATAAGATCACTTATGTCTACAAATAATACATATGTTAACAGAAGTATTGTTATTTGTTATTTAAAACATAGCCAAAAAAACTAGTGTCAAATATGTTAACATTATGTTGTGTAACATCAAGTTCTGTTAATAAACATGTGTTAACATATTGTTAACACATGGTTTTTTCACTATGTTTACTGGGTAGGTTAGTATTATTAACTATTAATATACATTATTCATATTATTTATAAAAGTGGTTAAAAATGTGTATATAAAATATAAATAATTTAATTAAATACTAAATTATATATATATTTTGTTATAAATTAGTTTTATAAAATACTAATTTTAAATTACTTAAAAATGTTACTATTGTAATAACATATTATATAACACATACCACGTAATATATATATATATATATATATATATATATATATATTACATAACACATTTAGGTACCGGTAACAATGAAATGCTTCGTCAAGCTAGGGTATCTAATATTCCAATGGTCGAATGTAATTATACTACCATTCATTAAATATTGATAAACTAATAATATATATATATATATATATATATATATATCATCATATATTCCAAATGTAATATTAAAACATAGTCCTATACTGCATTTAATGCAGTGCATTATGAAATGATTTAATATTATAATTCTAAATTTCTGCTATACAGATATACTTGCTCATCTCAACTAAATTCCACTCCGAAAAGTTTTTATTTTGATAAATAGAAAGACTATTGGCCATAATCTATACATTGGTAATATCTGGAAGCATATATATTATAGTGATAATATGTATATAGTCATCTTCTAATGAATAGTTCCCATAGAGCTTTAAGAAATAAAACTTTAAGATATGGCTGACATTAGTTCAGACAAGAGATATTTCTGTGATATGTTTCTGGGTATCAACGATGGCTACATTAATGATGGAATACACATTTCGTTAGGAACGCTCGCCTATAGAATATATATATATATATATACATATATATATATATATATATATATATATATATATATATATATATACATATATGTGTTTGTATTGAAATGTATTAATAATTAAATTGAAAGATATGAATGTTTCTGCGATTTATTTTATTGAATTCACTTTTTGTAGCTATTATATTGTTCCGTTTTAATTAGTTTACTTATGTTCTCTACGTTTTTATTTGCATATAAATTATATTCTATACTTTTATCTAGTGCTTTATTACTTTTAATATAATAAATCAGTAAGTAAAAGAAATAGAGATTAAGGAAGGTTAGGAACATCACGACGAATAATATACCGTATTGATATGCTCTCGGTAGATTGTATTTGTCGTCACTGGCATCTGTTAATAGTAGGAGTATATGTGTAAACACTTTAATAAGAATATTCATGTATATATATATATATATATATATATACGGCTATATAAATATTGACCGTGAAATATAAGTGACCACTTAGGTTAAAATGACAACAACAACTACCGTTTGCAGTATTAAAGTGATCGATTCCTAATTATTCCTATATGAACACCTCACCGACAATAATAATAGCAGCATAATAGAAGCATAATATCAGTATAATAGCATTACAAATTGATAGGATCATAATTTTTTATTATATTTATTAATGACATATCAAATATATTTAGTAATGATGTTAATATAAATTTAAATATATATGCAGATGACACATCACTCTCTATATTTGCAAATTCAAATGAATAATTGAGTAGTAATATGCAATTATATTTAGATAGATTATGTCATTGGTTTAATATAAATAAATTAAAATTGAATATTGAAAAAACTAAAATACTTCCTTATTTTAATACAAAAATTATAAACAATATAAATTTAAATAATGCGAACATAGAAATAGTAGATAGATATACGTTTTTAGGTATTATATAATATATATTAGATAGTAATTTAACATATTCGTTTCATATTATAAATTTGTGTAATAAATTATCAAAAATTGTATATCTTTTTCGGAAGCTAAAATTTCTTAACATACGCAATTTAATTATATTATATAATTCACTATTTTTATCAAATATGTCATATGGAATAGAAATATGGGGTAATGTTTATGAAGATAGATTAAAAAAATTAGTATTAATACAAAAAAAAATAATTCGAATTATCAATAAAAATATGATAGACAAGTCTCAATTACCTCTGATTCGTTTATCACACATTAATAATATGTTTAAATATAATTCTATTTTAAAATTGAATGAACTCATAACTTTTAGAATAATATTATTTTTATATAACCTTTTACATAATAACTATAACATTAATCTAGATACATTTTTTATTTATAATAATGACAAAACAAGATTTATTTTACCATTAATGAAAATAACGAAATTTCAAAACACAATTTTTTTTAAAGGCCCAAAATACTATAATAATATAATGAGTAATAATATATTAAAATATGAAAATATACATAATATACACAAATTAAAAAAAGTATTAAAGAATTACTTTTTAAATAAATATTAGTTTTTATATTTTAGCATTTTAATAATTTTTAATATTTTTAATCTTCGTCAATTTTAAAAATTTTTATATTTAAAACTACTTGGGTCATTTTTATGTTATTATATTTTTATCATTTTTTATTATTTTATTCGCACTTTTTTGTTATATAATTGTTTGCACAAGTTTTAAACATACTTTATTTTAATTTGTATATACTAAACCATTTGAATCATTTTATGTTATTACATTTCAATAATTTTTTATTATTTTATTCGCATTTTTTGTTTTATATTTGTTTGCACAAGTTTTAACACATTTTATTTTATTAGTTTATTTAATGGATTGATGAAACATGATGAAATACGCTGAGGGACATTATTTTTATTATTATTATTATTCTCTTTATATATATTTCTTTACTCTTATTATATTGAATTCTAGTACACAAGTCTTATTATTATTGTATAAATGTCATAAAGCTATTATATTCATATACTATGGAGGTATCGACTTAATAAAGCTACTTATAGCTTTCAATGATCCTCCTTAGACAATTGTCTATAAACTGATTGCATTCATTCATTCATAATAGCAGAATAAAATTATTAAAAATTAATAGCTGCATAATTTTAATGTCAATACAATAGCAGCATAATTGCACAGTGTAAACACGTGAGGCTATTATTTATGCTATTATGCTGCTATTATTGTTAGCTTAGATATTATACTTGTTATAATTCATATTTATCTAAATATATTAACCATCGTAATAATCATCTGGGGATTTAGGCACAGATTTACGTTTAGGTGTACCTATTATAATTTTAATTATTTAATTATTATTAATCTATAAATTAACCAATATTTAAAAATTAATTATATATATATATATATATATATATATGTATGTAATATCATGTTGATTTTTACATTAATATATAAGATAATATAACGATATAATTTGGTGGACAATTTGTGGAGAGCTCAGTTTTCGTAGTATCCTAGGCCCATATTTCTTCATCTATATCCGAAAATTGATATTGTGATGTGGTAATGACAACTCCAATCCACCATGTTGTGGATAGGGTATGGCCATTAGATATAATGGTTAGCGAATAGCCAATAATCGGTGCTAGATAAAAATCAAGGCTGCATAAGTATGAATACAACAACAACAACATCCTATACTTCCAGCCGCGGGAGTCCACATGAGACCAGCTAATGTAAACAACGTAAATCTATAAGATTTTATGACTTCGTACTTTTAAAACCTACGGGGATGGGTATGATTGAGAAGTGCCGAGATGCTAAGGCGAAATTATTACATTGTAGAAAAAATCTAAAAATATCAACTTTCATTTAAAAACTCTGTATTTCTTAGAAGTTGATAAGGTACTACAAAAAACAGAAGAGATGACTTTGAATATGCGAAAGTGTTATATATCTATATGCGGCATACAAGAACACAGAAAAGTACACTCATCATATGGGGAATAAGAAATTAACCGATATGAAGTTGACCCTGGATACGATCTATATAACGTATCAACATGGAGAAATCAAGTATAAGCAGCAAATGGTGGTGTTGGTGTTATCATTAGCAAAGAAGCAAGTAAAACTTTAATAAAACGAGTAACGAATAGAATTATAATAGATAATTGTTAAGGTAATCCTGTATTAACTACTATTATGACATATTCACAATGTGAACTTTAGGATGAACTTTCTAAATGAAATTATCATTGAGGCTGCATACAAGTTTATCGGTAAAGTGAAATATTCAACCAATGATAAGGTATGGCTTACTCGTGAGATTAGAACTGCTATAAAAGCTCGTAACCAACTAAGAAGGAGTATTGCTACAAATCGATCCGAATGGACAACAGCCTGTAGAGCAGTGAAAGACTTAATCAAGGTAAACAAGGAAGAAAGATGGATAGATTTTCTTGCAGACTCGGAGCATAATGCAGATCCGAACAGGATTTGGGCCACCATTAAATCGCTAAGTGGAACAAGCAACGGAATCGCAAAGAATGAGACTCTAATCCACAATGGAAAGCAGTACATCACAAGTAAAGCTAAAGCAAATGCCTTCATGAAAATATACGCGTCCATAAGTCGTATAGACATTAAGAAACAGGACAGATGTAAAAAAGTTATACGCCGTCGATTAAAGATGCCTACCGTGGAAATCCAAGGCGTTCAAGAATTCAATCTTGCAGAACTAAATCAAGCTATACGAAACATGAAATTGAAATGTGCTCCAGGTAGAGACCGTATTTCCCCTCGCTTCATCAAATCACTCGGCCCGAATGCTCTTGCATTCCTACTTGAAATATACAATGAATCATGGTCTAAAGGTATATGTCCCGCAACTTGGAGGGAAGCAGTAATCGTTCCTCTTCTCAAGAAAGGAAAACCAGCGAATAACATTGACTCATATAGACCCGTTTCTCTCACATCATGCATCGCTAAGACGATGGAAAGAATGGTTGCTAATCGGTTATCGTACATGGCCGAATCGAACGGTTGGTGGTGTGATGAACAGGCAGGATTTAGATCTTCACGTTCATGTGAGGATCACATTTTACGTCTGTCACAGTCAATCAGTAATGGTTTCCAGAATCGTCCTGCTCTAAGAAGCGTTCTCGCTCTCCTGGACTTTAGCAAAGCGTTCGACATAGTGTGGAGAAACCGTCTGTTTGAGATTATGCTGGATAAAGGGGTGCCTACTACCATGGTCAAATGGATCAGGGGATTCCTTTGCGACAGAAATGCGCGAGTCAGAATCGATAATGTCACGGGGAAGTGCTTGAAATTACATCAAGGCGTACCTCAAGGTGCTGTTCTTTCTCCTCTACTGTTCATATTTTATATCAATGGTATTAAGGACATCGTTCCAGAAGAAGTTCAAGTAAGCCTTTATGCGGACGACATTGCTATATGGGCACAAAACAAGGATATTCAGGTAGCTCAAGAGGCTGTTCAGCTAGCAGTGTTTAACATAGCCAGTTGGAGCTGTAATCACAAACTGATATTGAACCCTGCAAAATGCGTTGCATATTTTTTCAGCACAGACCCGCATGAAGCTAAATGGATCCCCAGCATAACAATCAATGATCAAATAATCCCGGTTAACAAATTCCCTTCGTTCCTTGGCATCTCGTACGATAGAACATTGAGTTTTCGTACACATGCAGAAATTGTGAAAACAAGAGTTCTGAGCAGAACAAGAATACTAGCATCACTTGCAACCAAACAGTGGGGTTGGAGTCGGAAAAGTCTGGTAAGAGTCTTTAAAGCCACCATCCAAAGCGTACTACATTACTGTGGCGCAGGATGGCAACCATGGTTGGCCAAGTCGAATTTGCAGATACTTGAAAGGGCACAAAACCTCGCATTACGAGTCATAACCGGACAACTATCAGATACACCACTGGAATGTCTAAGGATAAAGGCGGAGATCATGTCAGTTGCTGTCGCAGTAAGATGAAATTGTCTCATTGCATGGGAAAAGTCTGCACGTTTACCCCAAAGTAACCCAAGACGATCACTTTTCGATAACCCAGTACCTCATCGTTGGAAAAACAGAAGTAGCTTCAGTCAGATGGCGATAGCAGAATGTGATTCGGCAGGTCTAAATACCCTACCACGCCAGATACTTACTCCTGCTAAACCTCCACCCTGGACTTGGGATGCGGACCCGACGTGTAAAGTAATAACAGTCCTGAAAGGTGGCAGTGTCAAATCAAGCAAAAAGGACACTCTTTTGCATGACACCATCGATACGTTATCAAGTTCTGGGACCCCAGACATCATCATTTACACCGATGGATCAGCTAAGAGTGGTATCGCGAATGGAGGCAGTGCGGCCATCATCACGACAGGTCCGGCATCAAATCCTACGCGCATCTCATCCATCAGCGAGACAGGAAGAAGGTGGACCTCATCGTTCGAAACTGAAGTGTCGGCGCTGAATCTGGCAGTGAAATGGCTTCAGGACAACGATAACCGGCGATATAAGTTCGTTATCATTTGTTCTGATAGCCAGTCAACTTTATCAGCATTAAGAAACTCGGGGAGAAGCGATGGAGTGGAGTTATCTGAAGTTAGACGAAGCTTATCAGCGATAAAAATGCAAGTCCTCTTACAATGGGTACCCGGACATTGGGGTCTTATAGGAAATGAATGGGCAGACGTGGAAGCAGGAGAAGCAGCAGCGGGAAATGCGGAACAGTGCAATGACGTGATCTCTTTCAACTCGACAAAGGCTACAATCATAAGAAAAATCATAGATCCTCCGATCCTGCATCTAAGGACAAGTAAAGTTTTCGATGGCCATCGCTCGAACAGTTCGCTGGGAAGAAAGGACGAAGTCCTAATAGCACAACTAAGAAGTGGCCACTGCCACAAGTTAGCTGCTTACAGGAGTGTGGCTCCACCAAATAAATCCCCCTTGTGTCCCCACTGCGATCTCGAACATGAAACGCTCGAGCATTGGCTGCAGGAATGTCCGGCATTAGTCGCAAAACGTATCCGCGCATTTGGAGGAGCAGCACCTCCGTTAGCAGTCCTGGTAACCAACCCCGAGACTGTCTTAGCGTACGCACATGGACTTTGGTCCTTGTGACGCTGCCGCAATCAACAACAACAACAACAACAAAATCCTATACTTCCAGCCGCGGGAGTCCACATGAGACCAGCTAATGTAAATCTATAAGGATTTTATGACTTCGTACTTTTAAAACATACGGGGATGGGTGAGATTGAGAAGTGCCGAGATTATAAGGCGAAATTATTACATTGTAGAAAAAATCTAAAAATATCAACTTTCATTTAAAAACTCTGTATTTCTTAGAAGTTGATAAGGTACTACAAAAAACAGAAAAGATGACTTTGAATATGCGAAAGTGTTATATATCTATATGCGGCATTCAAGAACACAGAAAAGTACACTCATCATATGGGGAATAAGAAATTAACCGATATGAAGTTGACCCTGGATACGATCTATACAACGTATCAACATGGATACATCAAGTATAAGCAGCAAATGGTGGTGAAGCAAGTAAAACTTTAATAAAACGAGTTACGAATAGAATTATAATAGATAATTTTTAAGGTAATCCTGTATTAACTACTATTATGACATATGCAACATGTGAATACGAAGATGAAATATTCAATAATATTTTCTATGAGCAACATTGAACAACTATTGAAGACGTACCATCTCATAACTTCTTGATCATATTAAGCGACATGAATGCAAGGATGGGACCAGAAGATGTGAAATACACATACAACATATCAAAACATAATAATGGAAATCAGCTTAAAGAAATGATGGAAGAATAATAGCTATTAGTAGCAAACTTACAATTCAAAAGAAAATAGGCAAGTTATTGACCTAGATTTACCACACATGAATAAACACCAACTTGACTATATACCGATGAAAAATAAATGGAGAAAAAGCATAAGAAACTGCGAAGACTATAATACTTTCATATCGTTGGAATCAGACCACGGAATAATTGTAGCTACAATTGTAGAATACATAATGTCTGAAAGGTATGAAAGCTTGGTGGAAGCAATCAATATGACAGCGGTATGATGCATGAGACAAGCCCCGAAATTTAAAATTAAATTGAATTTTCAAGACCCAAGAATTATTAATGCTCGATAATCTATAACTACCGCACATAAAGCACTTTGTAAGAAGAAAAAATGTCAAAGAAATCATACTAAATACAAGAAAAAGAGAATAGAGATGTTCCAAATGTATAAGGTAATTAATGACGAAGAATTGGAAAAGAAAGTTGTTGTAATTGAGCAAGCTGATATGGGTATGAGATATCTATAAAGTTGGATCTTGATCAATGAAATATCTGGCAGATAATGTACCCATGTGTTGCAATCATCACAGTTAAATGGTAAAAGTGCAAAGGATAGAGTTGTTCTATGGTATGAACACTTCAGAAAACTTATCGGGAACTCAATTGAAGTGACAAATGAAAATGAAGAAATATCTCCAGTTTTTGAAAAATTGCATATAAAATACGACATATTTACACTTGATGAATATAAGAAAGCGAAAAAATCAATACAACGTGGGAAAATCGCCAGGGAAGACAGTATAATGCCAGAAGTACTCAAATATGTTCCAATTTATAACATTGTGTTGATATCATAAACAAGTATTATATAAATAGTGAACAGCCTGACCTATGGAACATTTCTAACATAGTCCCAGTACCTACATCGGGAGATCTCATCAAAACTGATAACTATAGTGGAATTAGTTTTACTTCTGTAATGGCCAACACTTATAATCGTATGATACTAAATCGAATACGTCCGGTATTGTATCTTCTAATTAGACCCAATAAAAATGGATTCACACAGAATAGATCAACGGTTGGCCAGATACTAGCAATAAGAATTCTTATTCCTTAAGGATACTGGAAGGAATTACGAATAAGTATTTACCAGTTGTCTTAACATTTATTGACTTTAATAATGCATTTGATTCTATACATAGAGGCATGATGACTAAAATACTTAGATCATATGGAATACCTAATAAGCTTGTAAATGCAATAAATGGAGCTATGCTAATACTAGAGAGAAAGTATACTCACAAGATGGCATATCTGAAGAGATTGATATAGTATCAGGAGCTCTACAAGGGGATACTATCTCACTTTACCTATTTATTATTGTACTATATTATGCATTTAGAAAAACAATCAACGGACGTGAATAGTAATTGGAATTTACGATTGTCCCGCGCAAAAGTCTGAGATTGTATCTAACTGTTCTAACATATTTGGATTTTGCTGATGATATAGCCTTATTATCCAATAATGTCAAGCTAAGGAGTTATTGTTAAGGGTAGAGTCTGAATGCAACAAATTAGGACTACATCTGAATACTACTAAGACTAAAGTAATGTCCTTTAACACATTTGACACAATAGTATTAAAAACAACTGATGGTCAAACGTTACAAGTCGAAAAAGGCTTCAAATACCTTGGTTCTTGGATCAACTCGTCAGAAAAGAACATTAAAGTGAGTAAGGCTCTAGTGTTGAACGCACTACATAGTATGAACACTATATGGAAGTCTAAGATAAATTTACCACTTAAAAGAAGACTCTTTGTAGAAACTGTAGAAAGTGTACTAATATATGGGTCTGAGTCATGGACTCTGAACGCATCACACCAGAAATCACTGGATGTAATATACACGTGAATGCTTCGTAAAGCCCTAAATATATATTGGAAGGAACACTTCACAAACAAAAATCTGTATGGTAAATTACCAATTAAATCTTCCAAAATTAAATCAAGAAGGATGAAAATTGCTGGAAACTGTATACGACATCCTGAACTATCAGCACACACGCTCATTTTATGAGAACCTACACAAGGCAAAGCTCACAGAGGTCGTAGGCGTTTAAACTATGTGTATATGTTGAGAAAAGATACAGTTCTCCTATAGAAGCAATATATAAGAACCATTATGCTAAATAGAGATGGCTAGCAGGAGTTGTAAAATACCGATGCTCGATTAGGAGATCAACAAGATCATCCTCAAAATTAAGAAAGTAAGCATTATTTAATTATAAGTATTACTTGTCAATTATAAAATAAGATATATACATGTATGATTATCACATAATTATTATCGCCATTAATGTTGCAACTTACGCATGTCCACTAAGTACTTTACACTTTAGTAATACAATACTTGAATTCTCTTTAATATATAGTTGATAATGATTTGCTTATTTTAGTGCTATATGTTCTATTCATAATGTAGTCGGATAAATAGAGAATGTTCACGTCAAATTAGTTGTATACACTATAGTTTATAGATAATTGAGTCTAGGTGAAATATGTCAAATGCTAAGAGAGGACGAGAAGCACTAGATGTATTGGGATGTCGATATCAAGGTATTTTAGTAGGTCCTCGTATAGGGAGAGTATAGTGGTTTCTGTGGAGAACGAGTTTTGAATATATTAGATGAGGGACAAATATATTGTTGGAAGTGAGATAAGAGATTAGTTATTTATAAAATTACTTTAAAAAAATCACTTATATTAAAATTTATATACATATATTGTTACTCAATTTACTTACCTACTATATTAACTTATTGGTCTTATTTTTGAAAGTGTATAACATATATAAACAATAAGAATACATAGTATACTATGCATATATGAACATTGTACATGTATGTTTTATATTACGATATGAATGAATGAATGAATAAATGAATGTTTATTTATACACAAAAATAACGTTGGACGTTCTCTATTGTGTAAACAAAAATATAAAATAATAAAATACACACACAAATATAAATAGTTAATTAGAAAATAATAACATTAATTTTTACGAATTAATAACCATACATTTGATTTAAAATAAGAATAATTTACATTAGTTATTAGTTCTACAGGTAGCGCATTCCATAGGTCGGCTGCAGCTACACTGAAAGAACGTTTTTCATATCTCTTTTGCTTATAATTCTTCTTTTGTAATAATCGAGTAGACACGTTTCTTAGATTCCTCTTGTAAACTTTGAAATGTAGGATGTCAATCAAATAACTCGGAAGACGATTCTTTAGTACCTTAAAAATCAGTTTTAAATAGCTGAAGGTAGATCTCTGATTCATATTTAACCATTTAGAATTAACTAAGTGATAATTGACTGATTCATGGTCATATAATTTTACACAATGTAAAACTCTTATCGATGATCTAATGATTCTATCTAAGGATTTAGTAGAAGTAGCAGGAAATCCATAATATAAAGAACAACAATAATTTATACGTGACATAACTAATGATTCTATTAACATTTTAGAAATTCTAAAAGGTAAGAATTTCCTTATTGATCGTATTTTATATAATTGATAATTAGTTGATTTACACACATTAGCTATCTGATTTTAGAAATGTAGGTTATCATCAAAAATAAAACCAAGGTTTTAACATTATTGCAAGGAACAATTGTGATATAATCAATGATGACAGAAGGAAAAACTGATGATGTTCTAGATATATTTAAAAGTTGAGTTTTATTCATATTCAACATTAAGCTATTTTGTAAAAACCTATTTTTAACCATATTAATACAATCAATTAGAGCTACATTATCAGATGAATTAGCTATTACTGGAAGCTCAATATACAATTGAATATCATCAGCAAAAATTTGATATTTTACAGATGGAAAATTAGATATAATATTTTTAAGAGGTAAGATATACAGAGAAAAGAGTAATGGCCCTAATACAGAACATCGAGGCACTCCATAATACATATTACAAGTAGATGAATAATGGTTATAAATTTTTATTGAAAATGTTCTTCCAGATAGGTACGATTTAACCCAAGCTAGAGGAATACCTACAATACCAATATCTTCAAGACGTTTAATTAAAATAGAATGATCAATATAATCAAATGCCGCAGATAGATCTAATAAGATAAGCTGTATATTAGAATTATTATCAATCTTATTAAGAAAATCATCAAGAATAGAAAGAAGAAGTGTTTCAGGACTATGAAATTTCCTATATGCACATTGTCTAGTGTCAAATAATGAATTTGCATTTAGGTAATTGATTAATTGCTTAGAAACTATTCTTTCCAATATTTTACTTATAAAAGGTAATTGGGATATTGGTCTATAATTAAATAAACACTCAATATCTAATCCTGGTTTCTTTAGAATGGTTTTATTATAAAATGTTTTAAAGATGAAGGTACTATACCAGAATTGAGAGAAATATTAATAATATTTAAAATAAATGGAGTTAGTATTAAAGCAAGCTTATGAAAAAGAGATAGAGATAATGGATCGATAGGAGAAGACGATTTAGAAGCCAACATAATATCTAACACTTCAGAGAAAGAAGTACTACGATATATTAAATGTTATCGATATGTGTTGATATATATATCACACTAGGATACTAATATACATTTAATAATCTACCTATATAGAATGATTACATTAGTAATAACGAAATCGTATATCGCAATGATAAATAACAACAACTCAAGATATGAACTCGTGACCTTTGTAAAGTAAACTGACAGCTAAAGGTGTTAAGATGGTTGTGCAAATATTGACCGTGAAATATAAGTGACCACTTAGATTAATATGACAACGACAACTACCGTTTGCAGTATTAAAGTAATCGTTTACTAACGATTCCTATACGAATACCTCACTGCTAATAATAATAGCAGCATAATACCAGCATAATAGCATATGTTACAACAATATCAGCATAATAGCATATGTTACATTAATAGCAACACAATAGAGCATAATAGCATTACAAATTAATAGCAGCATAATATACTTTTAATGGCAGCATAATAGCACAATGTAAACATGTGAGGCTATTATTTATGCTATTTTGCTGCTATTATTGTTAGCCTAGATATTATACGTATTATAATTCATATTTATTTAAATTTATTAACCATCGTAATTATCACCTGCGGATTTAGTCACAGATTTAAGTTTAGGTGTACCTATTATAATTTTAATTATTTAATTATTATTAATTTATAAATTAACTAATAGTTAAAAAATAATTATATATATATATAATATCATGTTGATTTTTACATTAATATATAAAATAATATGACATTAACAATTAATTAGGAGTAACACTTGTCAATTATAAATTAAGATATATACATAAATATAAATGTATAAAAAATAATTATTGTTGCCATTAATGTTGCAACTTGCGCATGTCCATACATGTAAGTAAACAAGTAATATACTAGTTGAATTCACTTTAATATATATATATATATATATTAAAGTTTATAGACCCCATTATTCCATATCACATGGGAATATTGTGGTTTTAGCATTTCGTATGAGATAATATTGGGGAAAGTAACAGTCACTTAAACAATAAATAGTCTTAACATTTTATGTCAATAAATATTATCTCAATAATTGTATTAAAAAATTACAATATATTAATATTATCTGATTATAGATATTATTGTGATTTTAAAATTGTATTTAATATTATATGATTATAGATATTATTGTGATTAAATTTAATTTTATTTAATATTTTTATTCAATAGATAATTGGGTATCCATATTCGGTACCCATGTCCGAATAAGGACACCATGTATTAAAATACCGACACCCTATATACTACTAGATAAACTATATATTATTGATGAACTAATCAGATAAAGTACAATTACATTATATATTAATTTTATGTTATTTAAATGTAATTTAAATAGAAAATAATTTATTAATTTTGATTATTTTATTAATTAATAATCAATTTAAGTATTATATTACTAAATAATACATTTTTTAGATTTAGCTTCATTGGTGGTATTAATATTATAACGCACGCGATTTTTTATTAAAATCAGAATAGTTCATACGATGCGCGCTTATTGGTTATATGGTGTCCGTATTAAGACATCTAGAATATAATATTACTAACAATTTATATATTCAAAAACAGGATATTTATTAGGTTTAATTCTTAGGAAACAGCTCAAAGTAACATTATGGTTATCAACTAATGTATGACAATAAGTAGTATTTAAACCTATATATATATAACTCCTGTTTCGCAATACAGATATCCAATTCATATTATTATCACAACTAAAACTATTTCCAGCTATATTAATATACCTATTTTTACTTGTATATATTGTTGAATCATTAGTTAAATAATGAAGAAAATTGTTACTATTCAATGTAGTTAATTTGTTATTATTTAGATTTAAATCAGTTAATGTTGTTAGAGTATCCAAATTAAAATTAAAATATATTAATTTATTATTATCTAAATAAATTACCTGCAATTTTGTATTGTATTTAAATAACGATCGACTAATGATTTTTATTGAATTATTAGATAAATTGATATGTAATAATTTCGTTAAATTAAAAAATATACTTATATTTAATTTAGAAATATTATTATTTTGTAATCTTAATCTAAGTAAGTTATTATTCTTTACAGCAAAACTACCGCGATTAATGTTATCCAATTCGTGTTGTACACAGTAAAAACGAGTTGTGTTTTCATAAATTACTTCTTTATTTAATATGTTATAATTGATATCTTCAGGTAAACATTCCTGTAATTATTTAATATTATATTAGTAAGTATATATAGTATTTAAAAATTGATCAATAATATTTTAATTATTTGTTGATTATAATCTATAGGATATATCCTATATATATATATATATATATATATATAAAATTATATAATTAAATTATTATTTTGTAAGATAAGATATAATTTAAAGAGTTTTATTATCTTGAAAGTGAATCACGCCATTGAATAACATCAATTTTAGCTTTGAATATTTATATATTATATATATATATATTTATAACACATAAAAGGCTCACGGTATATTACATATTGACATTCAATATAATGTACATATGATTACTAAAATAAAAACCCCTAATTAAAGTATTATCAGATTTATATAAATAAGTATTTTAAAGGATTAGTTTTGAATATATAAATTACACAAATTAATTTCAATATAACAAACTCATATAGTTAACATAATATGTGACTGCTATATACAATATGATACCATAAATATACCATATAATCAAACAAAAATTGTGTAGACAAATATTCTTGCTTGTATATTTTAAATATTTTATATACTACAGTATAGAACATATAGACATACAAATGATAAAATTCGATAGTTTAGTACATTTGATAAACAAATATTAATTTTAAAAAATGACGCAAATTGGGGAGGGAAGGGGGTAGTGGCCGAGGAGGGAGTAGTGACCGTTTTAATTAAAGTTTAAATGGTGCTTGATAGGATAACAAGTTCTATATACAATATTTAGATAATCCAAATATCTATAATATATAGTGATTTTTTTTTTAAATAATTAATTAATTACTCTAATTTATTATATAATAATTTTTTGTCAAAATTTGACAAAAAACATGATTATATATATTTATGCTTATTTATATGTAAGAGTATGTGTATATATAATTAAATCATTGAATCAAGTAAGATACGTATGCATCATAAATAAAATTATTTAATATTACATAATTAAAAAAATATAAATCGAATACATTACGAGACACCTATCGCATTTTCTGGTACTAGCGGCCACTACTAGAGCCTTATTTTAGTACTTTTTTAATGCCTAATCAAACGTTTATATTATTAGGATAAACACTTTACATATAAAAGTGAAATCACTATATTCTAGAACTATATGATTTCTAGTTAATTCAAAGAAATAAGACCTTAAAATTCAGTATTTATCGATATATTAGAAATCTTCTGAGGCATATTAATTATCGGCCACTACTCCCTTCCCTCCCCTACTAGAAAAATACTCAAAATAAAATCTATATATTTTAAAAGTATAATATGATGTAAACTAGATATATTCTGTTATATTATAATATTATAAATGTAGTCAAATTTAACTTTCTTAAGATACAAATAATGCAAATATATTACTGTAAAATGTAAAATAAAAATTAGCCAAATATAAAAATGTTATCAGAATATTGATTGTGAATATTAAGGGCAGGTGCCCCTATATTTTTGTTATTAAATTAACAAACATTGTGTTATAATATTTTCAAATTAATATATCAAAAAATTGGTATATAGAACGACCTATTAACAAAGATGTTTCTAAGGAATCTATTTTCTAAAGAATGCTTCGCAAATTTTTTGCTATTAATATAAAATACTAGCGATTAAAAAATCACATAACTTACAACATCACCATTATTTAATAAATGAAGATTACTAAATATTTCATAATTTCAATATCTAATAACCTTTTATATAATTAATATTATTAAATAATTATTGAATTATTTAATTTTTTTTATAAAAAATCAAATTTATTCTTCGATAATTCATATATGATGATACCTTATTATATAAATAAGTATTTTTTTCTTTATTATGATATATGTAATCTATCTCAATACAGAATTTACTATATATTGTATTGTAAATAATTATATATTATATGTATTTATGCTATATAAGTATACCATATATACTACATATAACCATTTACAAATACATTTTGTTAAGAAAAATATATATATATATATCTGAATATTGTCTTAACGATAAATAAATGTTATGTGTGAATAATATTCGTAAATGGCTCTTAAATAATAATTTACTTGTAAATAGTAGTAAAACTATGCTCATAAATATTTCTCTTTCTAATTTTGTTTTTCCTGATATTATATTTGACAATTTTTTAATTACTCCACCATATAAAATTAAATTCGTAGGAATATTTGTTTCATATAATTTTTCAGATCATCTATAATATATAAATCATAATATAAATATCATTCATAAATATCTATCAATAAAATCAAGTATTCGACTTATTGAAAGTTTGGTTTTATCGAGATTAGATTATATTATCTTAATTGGAACTCCAAATATATATTATAAAACATTAAAAACACTTATGAGTTATTCGTAGATGTATAACAATAATATTTAATATCCAATATTCTAATAGATTTTCAACTAGTTATAATGTATACAATTAAAATGGTTAGGGGTATCTTCAAGGATTAATTTATAGATTTGTATGTTTAATTAAAAAAATAATTATTATTGGAGTAACTTCTTATTTATCAACTCTATTAACAGAGAAGAGAAATGTATACTCTAGGCTCTATCCCATGGAACTTGAAGAGGTTCTATGTCAATTACAAATTACAAAGAGGTCCTTCAGAATGTCTGCTTCTTCTATGTGGAACAGGCTACCTCTGGCGATAAGAAGTTCCCCGTCTATCTCAATATTCCCGAAAAGACTGAAGAAACATCTTTTATTATAATTTTTTTATTGTTAACATTATTTGATTACACTATAGACAATTGTTGCTACTATTATTTAAGAGTATAAATTCACTTTATTATTATTATTATATATATATATACTATTTATTTATACATTCATATTAAATTTAATTATAAATATATATTTTATACATTTACAAAATTTAAATTTGTAGGCAACATTTTATAGATCTATTCGTTTTGGCTGTTTCATCTTATCCATCATTTATAACATGGATGTTAATAAATATGGAATAAATAGTTACTCATGTTTTTCTATCTATACATACATATATACATATATTTATATTACATTACAATTAAAAATAGGCTACCGGCTGCCCTTAAAAAGAGTAGTACTCTCAATAATTCTTCAAATTTGATAACATTTTCACAGTATATTTATCATATTTTATGTATAATAAAACTACTTAAATAGTTATAAATATAATCATATGAAAATATTATAACATATAAAAATAATAAAAATATTAAAAAGAAAATAATAACAATTAAATTAAATTTGTATCACTTACAAATATTTCGGATTTTGTTGAACTATTTTATATTTAGATAATTAACTTTTATTAACATTTTATTGGTTAACAATATGAAAATTACAGAATACCCTATAGGGTATTTGTTACATATATGTTGTGAAAAAGATATATACATATATGTTGTGAACATTTTGTACTAAAAAAATCTCCTATCCCTATTCACTATAATTTCAATACCGGAGAAACATCTTAATTTGATACAACATATATTATTATAATCGTAATTAAAATATAACATACTATGCTTACGTATACCCCCATTTACTGACAACTTGATAACTCATACATAACAACTAGTAATTGTTCATTTTATAAATTATTATTTACAGTGTTAACTACTAAAAATATAATATAAATGAAATTTACATCGATAAACCTTTGTTAAATTAGGCGAGAGGCTAACAAAGAGTTAGGTATACTAATAATAATTATAATGCCTTGATTCATATATATATATATATATATATATATATATATATATATATATATATATATGTGTTTATTGTATTAACCTGAATTATAATGTCAGTAGATACTATACATATAATTAATTGAGAAATAAAAGTTACAATTAATATTACCATTATATTAAATATTTAATTAAAAAATTGTTTAGTTTTCTTATAAACAATAAAAACTAAAAATGTTATTAAAAAATTGATAATAGATATAAATTAAATTAAAATTGTAATACGTATACATTACAATATTAATTAATTCCTGGGTAGTATAATATGCACATTCTATACATATATGTCGCCCGGATATTGTCTAATATATATATATACACACACAAATATATATATATAAAACTGCCTATGTGACTCAGTTTGCTAAGGCGTCAGACACACAAGCAATAGGTCGTGGGTTCAAGCCCAGTCCGCTGGACCATTAGAATAGGTCTTACAATAATATTTTGAAGTGATCTTATATAAGTGTAAATACATGATCAGCTCTCTTTAAAACCATGGATGCCTTAAAGTGAGAGCGGCTTAGAAGGACATTAGCCATATATGGTTATAAGTGAAAACTTAATCAAAGTTACTGAATGGGATGAAAGGAATCCACGAAATAAAATAACAATAACAACAATAATTACACTATATATATATACATAATACAATGTATATGAGTCATATAATATGACACATACCTGCTGATTTCCCCATATGTCGTAGGGTATAGGTATCAACGGAATACTGATTTAGGTAACAAGATCAATAAACACAGTAACTCCGAACATACTTATTGACCAGTTATTTGTATTAACCGTTTAACTTATGTTAACAAAGGTTCTCTTTATATACCCATATTAGTTTTGGAGAGCTTTACAGAAAATATAAGAGGATATGCAATGGAGATCAAGGTATACCTTCATATAGGAACATTCTAGTGTATCTAAGATTTATGGGAGTTATATTTCGTATGTAGGTGATCCTGTAAAATATTTTTAATTTGGAAATTTAGTAAATGAACGAGATGGTTAATTATATTAAAAAAAAGTAACACTAAACCGGTCTGAAACCCCAAAAAAGAGGGATAAATATTATGTTAAGTTATGGTATTCGTATGACAGAGAAGATACAGAGAAGTTGATAGAGTTGATAGTGTAGGAATGGTTCTTACTTTTAGACTTGGGACGGGTAGGTTTCGTAGTATATACGGTATATCATACTAGAAGTCGACACTAAAATTACTTATGATAGCATTGCATTGTCATGTGAGGGAATTATATATAATGCTAAGATTGTTTAAACATTGAGGGAAAGTAGCTGTACTAGTAAAATACGGGACTATGTATAAAGGAAATATATAATAGGAAATTGTATATCATAGTTTGATGATATCATACTTATGTTAAGGAAGCTACTACATAAATTGGGAGAGAATGATTGTGAAGAAATAATGTTAGATATGCTTATAAATAATGTTAAAATACACGGATGAGAGAATACCGACTATTGCAGGTTACTAACATAACTTCGCAATAGTGAGGTACAAAGATTATTATATATTCTAGTTTATCATAAAAGAAAGGTATACTAGTAGTAATAATGATAGGAAGATCATTAATATATAATACAAATAAAATTGGACATAAAACCGATACTTGTGGTACTCCAGATATTACAATAGTACTATTTGAAAAAGAATTTTCAACCTTTTAAGTGGAAAATCTACAGAATTACAATTAACAAAATGTTTAAAATGTTGGTATAATGAATTAAATAATACAAAATGTATAGATATAATATATATATATTGATTTTGCAAAAGCTTTTGATGTTGTTTCTCATGAAAAACTATTATATAAATTAAAATAATACAGTATATCTAATAAAATAATAAAATGGTTTTATAATTCAGTATCGAATAGATCTCAAATTACACGGGTTGAAAACTCTTTTTCAAATAGTTCTATCTTAAAATTTGGAGAACCACAAGGATCGGTTTTATATCCAATTTTATCTATATGATCTTATAAAATGTACAGTTATGATTTTAAGGAATGTTAATCCATCTAAATATTTTATAAATAATATTCAATTAAAAATCGTTATTATTTAAATAATATTCAATTAAAAAAGGTTATTTTTTATAAAGATTTAGGAATATTGAATATAAACTTTTATTTAATAAACATATTTATTATATTTGTAAAAAGCTTATTTTTCTTTGAATTCAATTTTTAGATGCATTACTATAAAAGCCCATAGAGCATTACATGCATATTATATTTAGTGCAGACCAATTTTAGAATATGCATCCATAATTTAGTCACCTTTTTCAAAGGATAGTAAATTTCGTAGTCTCATAGACCAGATTAAAAGATTAATTACAAGATTCTTGGATATACAAATTCATCAAATATGAATTATAAATAATATAAAGAGATATTGGAATATTTTAAATTTGAATCACTTGAACTTAGAAGATTAAAAATAGATCTAATCACAATTTTTAAATTTTCAAATAATTACACAGATATAAATATATCTGATATCCTTAACATTTCGAATAATTGTAGAACTATAGGTAATATGTAACAATGTGAGCAATTAAATGTAATACATAATGATGCATAATATGCATATTATGAATTTATGTTATAGCTGTTATTGTTGTTTTATTATTATATTTTTAGAATAATAAATGATTCATTGACATCATGGTATGTCAAAAATATATAAATATTGTTTTGTATTCAATTATTTAATTAATATATTAATTATATATTATTAATATATTATTATAATATAATAATTATTCATAATTATAATATATTTAAATATAGTTTTAACATTTATAAAGTGAACTAAATCGAAATTTAAAATAGTTGAATACATTTATATAATAGTTATTTATGCTATATGATATATCCTTTATTTTACATGGCATATGATATGTAATGCATATTATAACCTATTCTAACTTTTTATTAAACCAGCATTTAGTATAATTTCACCAATAATGTTCTATTTAAAATTGTATTATATTCTATTAACTAACAATTTTTCAACTTCATCTTAATATAATATTAAAATGCATAACAATTAGTATTCTAAGTGTAAATTTATTTAAAGTGCGAAGTTTTATTATTTTAATTATATTATATATATATACTATAGTTATATAAGGATAGCTAACTATAACTAGATAATATAGTCTGGTTTAACCATAGACGTTAATACTATGCAACATGATAGTAAGTCACTTTTTAAGTTAGCAAATAGCATACTTGGTAGAAGACAAAAATCGCCATATCCTGACTTTACTAATGATGAATTACCTAATTTATTTGATTCATTTTTCAATGATAAAATCACCAATATTATTTCGTCATTACTCAAACCTATATCTATAGCTCTATCGTTCTCTATAACTAATACACTAACTTCCTTTTTTCTACATTCTAATGATCAACTAATTTGTTTACTTACAAATTCTCGCAGCTCTTCTTCTCTTGATCCAATTCCTTTAAAATTACTAAATTACATAGCTCCTTATATAATATCAAATATAGCTCATATCATCCATGAATCACTTATTTCTGGTACTGTCCCCCTCATTTTCAAACATTATCTTATCACTCCTATCATTAAAAAACCTTCTCTTGACCCCTCATCCTTTAATAATTATAGACCTATTTCCAATCTTTCAATACTTTATAAAACCTTAGAAAGAGTCGTTTCAAAACAACTATCTTCTTTCCTGACTACTAATAATATACTTTGTACTTTCCAAAGTGCTTATGTCCCCCAAGGCTCTGTATTAGAACCGATTCTTTTTAATATTTATCTACTTCCTATTTTTGATATAATTTCTAAATTTCCCCTTATATCAGTCCACTCATACGCTGATGATATACAACTTAACGTAAAATGCACTTCTGGTATCAATTTTGCTCCCAATCTTATGTCTAACTGTATTAAATATATACATACTTGGCTTTAAAATAACTCTCTATCACTGAATCCCAATAAAACATAAACTATATTTCTTCACCTCCCTTCTCCCAGACGCCCATTAACAGTCACACCATTTATCATGGTTAACAATCATAATATCTTATATTGTGATAATGTTAAATATCTTGGTGTTTATTTCGACAGTTCTTTATCTTTTCATCGCCAAATCTCAAATCTTCTTCGCTCTATAAACTTTCATCTTCACTCTTTCCGTCTAATCCGTAACTCCATCTCCCTAAGTGTTTCTATAACTCTCGCCTCATCTTTCATATTACCGCTTTTCGATTACTGCAATATTCTCCTTTTCTCCTTACCTGACTATCAAATTAAAAAATTACAAATACTACAGAATGCGTTAGTACGATCAATTTTTAAAATTGATCGCTTTTCCCAAATACATATTTCCCCATATTTACATAGATTGCATTGGCTACCAATAAAACTTAGAATAATATTTAAAGTTCTTCTATTAACTCATAACTCTCTTCACCACAACCGACCTGAATATCTATCTTCCTTAATATCTATTCCTACTCACACTATCTCTCTCCGTTCAACTACTTCTTACCTTCTACATCTACCCTCTAAGCTTAATCTACATACCACTAATATTCGTGCATGGCACATATCAGCCCCTTATCTATGGAATAAACTACCACATAATCTACGTTCCACTCAATCCACCACCTCTTTTAAATCTCTATTAAAAACATATCTATTTACTATTGCATTTCCCTGATCATTTTTTTGTATCACTATTTATCAATATCTACAATTTTATTTACAATTAATATTAATGTTGATTGCTTTATGTATTCCTATTTATATTATTATTAGTTTATTATTTTCGTTTATGTTCCGTTATATTGTTATTTTTTGTTTTTACTTTAGACGCTTGATTGCTATGGCACAAAGATTCTTTAAAATAAATTGAATTGAATTGAATTAATACGTATAATTTTTATATGTATAACCTATTTTAATTTTATGTCTTACAATAACTATTTGGTTGATGATTCTATAGTTATTGGGTAATTTATACAATCGACGATATTTATGACAATCAGGTTAATAATCATAATAATGTTTACACTAGAATAATACTTTTTATACATTTTAATATTATATTAAGAATAAGTTGAAAAATTGTTAGTTAATAGAATATAATACAATTTTTAATAGAACATTGATGGCGAAATTATACTAAATACTGGTTTAATAAAGTATTTGATAATTAATTAAAAGTTATAATAGGTTATATAATAAATTATAAACTTATAAGTTATAATTACTCTTACATTTTTATCCTATAATTTTATAGATTACCAGTATTTATAATTATATATACAATAAATAGGATTAAACATACGAATTAAATATGTCAACATCTCGTACAATAAATTAAATTTATTAAATAAAATATTTAAAATGTAATGTTTTTAATATGAATTACATTTCATATGCCATGTAAAATAAAGGATATATCATATAGCATAAATAACTATTACATAAATGTATTCAACTATTTTAAATTTCGATTAAGTTCATTTTATAAATGTTAAAACTATATTTAAATATATTATAATTATGAGTAATTATCATATTATTAATTAAATAAATGAATACAAAACAATATTGATGACATAACATGATGTCAATTAATCATTTATTATTCTAAAAATATAATTATAAAACAACAATAACAACTATAACATAAATTCATAATATGTATAATATGCATAATTATGTATTACATTTAATTGTTCACAATTACCTCTAGTTATACAATTATTCGAAATGTTGACAATTTAAAAATTGTGGTTAGATCTATTTTTAATCTTCTAAGTTCAAGTTATTCAAATTTAAAATATTCTAATCTCTCTTTATATTATTTATTATTAATATTTGATGAATTTGTATATCCAACGAATCTTAATTAATCTTTCAATTTGGTCTATGAGACTACGAAATTTACTATCCATTGAAAAAGGTGACCAAATTATGGATGCATATTCTAAAATTGGTCTGCACTAAATTGGTCTGCACTACTATGTATTTAATATTCCCATATAGGGGATTTTATAGTAATGCATCTACAAATTAAATTCAAAGAAAAATAAGCTTTTTTAAAAATATAATCAATATGTGTATTAATTAAAAGTTTTTTTCAAATATTATTACTAAATCTTTAAAAAAAATAACCTTTTTTAATTGAATATTATTTAAAAAATAACGTTTTCTAATTTAATATTAGTTATAAAATATTTACCTCCCTAAAGTCATAACTGTACATTTTATAAGATAATATAGATAACATTGGACATAAAACCGATCCTTGTGGTACTCCATTTTTTAAAATATAACTAATTGAAAAAGAGTTTTCAACCCGTGTAATTTAAGATCTATTCGATATAAAATTATAAAACCATTTTATTAAATTATTAGATATACCGTATGATTTTAATTTATATAATAGTTTTTCATGAGAAACAACATCAAAAGATTTAACTCCATCAATATATATTATATCTACACACTTTTTATTATTCAATACATTATACCATTATTTTAAACATTTTGTTAATTGTAATTATGTTGATTTTCCACTTATAAAACCATATTGATTTTTTGTTAATAAATTATTATATTTTAAATATCAAATTAATTCTTTAGAAGTACTACGTTCTAATACTCTACAAATTACACATGTTATTGAAATAAGCCTATATTTATTTAAATGGTTCACCCTTTTTAAAAATTGGTGTGATCATAGAT
This sequence comes from Osedax fenrisi, assembly GCA_964019155.1. Classification (NCBI taxonomy): domain Eukaryota; kingdom Metazoa; phylum Annelida; class Polychaeta; order Sabellida; family Siboglinidae; genus Osedax; species Osedax fenrisi. The sequence goes on along the minus strand of OZ025240.1, from coordinate 53,264,087 downwards.
TTTTTCCAAATTTTCGGTATATTAAACGATAATAAAGTAATGAATTAAAAATAATATATAAATGCCTATATAATTCATTAGATATTAATTTTAACATAGAAGATGGTATATCATCAGTTCCGAAAGTATGTGTAATTTTTAGTCTATTTAAAAATATTTAAATTATTTCAGGATTTAAATCATAATTATCAAATTTTATCAAAATTTACAATATTAATAATTTAATATTATTTCAGATTATAGTGATACTAATTATATTGTTTGTTTCGTAATATTATTTGTTTTTTTTATTATTATTAACGTGTTCTGTTTATATAGTTTATATAGGTATATTGGTTTATTTTACTGTTAACGTGTAATGTTTGTATATATATTTTTCACATTTATTATACAATTAAAATATAAAATTAATAATGTACTATTATTACATATTGTTATAAGTATTATGTTATTTGTTTAATTACAGTATTGATTTATTTGATTTTTAACATGTTCTGTTTATAATATATTTAAAATTTATCATTTAAATATTAAACTACATAAATAATAATTTATTACTAATACAGGCTACAAATATAAGAATAATTCTATAAAGTTAAAGTAGAAATTGAATATTTCGATGCCACTTAAAAATGATGTATTTTATATCTATTTTAGTTTATTTTTATGCTATCTTTTATTTCTATTTAGATCATTTTTCGTTTATTTTGATTATATAATTTATTTCTAATTTCGATTATTTTTCATTTACGAGAACTGTAAAAGTTTTAATTTATTTAATATTTTAATTTCGTATTATACTTTGTTTATTTCTATATCGTATTTTATCGTTAGCATATATTTATACTTTATATTTTCTATTATATTTTCGACTATGTATTTGCTTAAATAAATTATTAAACAATCAATCAATAGTATTGCAGATTAATAAAAAATGTATTAGTTTTTTATTAATTTTTATTTAATCCATATAATAAAAATATATTTGATAATAATCATTAAAACAAAATATACATAATACAATAATAATATTTTCATATAATTTACATATAACAATGAATGAATTTAATAAATAAAATAAACTAATTGAATATGCGTAATTCAATGTACCATCTATTATGTATACATTAATGTACGACTTTGTAGTTTTAATTTTCCTCTTTTAATCTAAAATAAGTTTTAATATATTAATAATTCATTAAATTAAGTAAATAATTTATAAATTATACAATATTTAAATTATTAATCATTATAAAATTATTTAAATAATATAAATAAATAGATTACAATTCTATAACAGTGTTTAATAACCGCTAATAGTTTCTTCAATCCAGTCAATGAAATTAGCTACGCTGTTGTACACTCCTGGTTTATTTACCTCTCCGCAGCCGATTCCCCATGATGTAATACCGTATAATACCCATACATTCTCATCATCTTCATCATCTTGGTTTACTAATGAAATCATGGGACCACCCGAATCACCCTATTTAATAACGAAATTAATATATCACAAACTATATTTTAAATGTCAATACCACAATTATATTTAATAATAAATATAGTATGACGTAAGTTTATATATATCTGAATCTAATTAAATATATTACACACCCCGCACGAGTCTTTTCCTCCTTTCCAATCTCCGGCACATATCATACTATCAGTAATATGACCATCGTACATAATAGTAGAATTACATTCGACTATTGGAATATTAGATACTCTAACTTGACGAAGCACTTCACTGTCAACGGAATCTAAAGGTGTTATGTAATATATATTGCGTGTTAACACATAATTATGTGTTATATTATATATTATGATAATAGTAACTTAAAATTAGTATTTCATAAAACTAATTTATAAAAAAATATATATTTAATTTAGTATTTAATTTAATTATTTATATTATTGTATACAAATTTGTAACCACTTTTATAAATAATATGAATAATGTATATTAATAGTTAATACTACTAACGCATTGTTCGACCCCACCCAGTTACAACGAAGTTTTTAGCCTTTTCGGTTTTAGATTCAGGAAGGCATATAGCTTGTACATGATCATTGAATTGTATCTCAGTAGTCAATTGCATTAAAGCGATGTCTTTGTTGTGTGTAGGTCTATTTTAGGTTAAATATTATTTATAAATATAATATTATAATTAATATTAATATATGTATGGTTTAATTAATTTTAAACATTAGTCAATTTATTTTGTATTTATAATATATTATTAATTTATTGTAATATTTTAATCAAAAATTAAATGAATATAGAAATATTATTAAATTAATAGTTAATTAAAATAACCTATCATAGTTATTAAGAGAAATATTCTGTACATGATATATTAATTCATTTTCCTCAACAAATGTATTATTGTGATTTCCGACAAGTATTGAGTATTTTTCAACAGTTGTCATATGATGTATACTAAAAATAATATATTGATATAAATAATAATAATACAACAATATTATATTATATACTTATATATAACTACTGATATACATGTATTTATAAATGCATTTATATATATATATATATATATATATATATAAAACAACACTAGAATTTACTGGTAGGCAGTTTAGAATAGACACGATTATTATTAGTATTATTACAAATTGTATAATTTAATATTAACTATATTAATTTAAATAAATATTTATTAAATGCAATTCAATTAAATATATTGATTTAACATATATTATAAAATCGTATCATTTTAAATAATATTCTAATATAAAAAAATATAATATATAATAAACTTACCAATGGGCAGCCGTTAAAATCCACTTTTTTCCTATTATAGAACCTCCACACAGGAATCTTCCGTTAAATAATACACTAAAATTTCATATTATAACATTAATTACGATATACAGGTAGGCTTGAGATGAGATATACACTGATTATGTCAACAATGCTGACTTAATACTGACCTTATCATCCAAGGATGAGAATGTGGAACAGCCTCATCTCCCCCTACAATATATCCTATGTCTTCATTTAGAGAAACATTTTGGAATTGTATAGGTATTTTAGGAATTCCGCAGTGATCGTCTGCTACCGCATACATAAATACGCAAACAGATACAAAGAATATAGAAGTTTTCATCTGTTAACATAAATCAATTAATATTTAAGTATATGAATTTATATTAATTATTATAATTATTAAATATTTATACATATGTATTAAATATTATATATAAAAGTTAAATTTATAAATATAATATAAATAATACAACTTACTTTGGGTAGATTAAGTTCTATTAATGATATTTTAATAAGTATCTCATCTTTTATACTAATCTATGAAATAAATAACGATTAAATAAAACTTTTTATCCGTAGAATGTACTGTAACTAATATGATTTCATAAGGTCATTTCATAGTTTGCAATTTAGATAATAATAAATTTATATTTAGTTGTTATTGTTGTTTTATAATTATATTTTTTATTTCATAATTTTCAATGTAACGAGTAATTAATTTATGTTTTATTTGTTATTGTTGATTTATAATTATATTTTTAGAATAATAAATGATTCATTGACATCATGTTATGTCATAAATAATATGTTGCATTCAATTATTTAATTATTAATATAATAATTATTCATAATATATTTAAATATAGTTTTGACATTTAAAAAATAAACTTACACGACATTTAAAAAGTTCAATACATTTATATAATGTTATTTATGCTATATGACATATCTTTTATTTTATATAATCTATAAATTTATAAATATCTGTAAATCTATAAATAGCATATGAAATGTAATGTATATTAAAAACAATACGTTTTAAATATGTTATATAAATGTAACTTATTGTCTAAGATGTTGACATATTTAATCCTTATGTTTAATCCGATTTATTGTATATAAAATAGTGGTATCCTATAAAATTATAGGATAACAATTTACGATTAATTATAACTTATATGTTTATCATTTATTATATAACCATTCTAACTTTTATTAAATATCAAATACTTTATTAAACCATTATTAAGTATAAAATCTCCAACAATATTCCATTTAAATGTTATTATATTATATTAACTAATAATTTTTCAACTTCGAATAATTAGAATATTAAAATGTATAAAAAGCATTATTCTAAGTGTAAACATTATCATGATTCTCATAAGTATCGTCAATGTTATAAAGTACACTATAGTGTAATTTATTACACTAATATATATTAATATATTAACAATATAATCATCAACCAAATAGTTATTGTAAGACATATAATTAAAATGTTTATACATATAAGTATTATAGGTATTAACATTTAATATGCATTAATATGCATAGACCATGATACTATACAATGATAGCTAACTATAATCATATATGAATATATAATATGAGCTGATTTGACCATGGCCAAATAAAATTATATTATATATTCAGACATCCAGGTTTTAATAAAAGCAGATAATTTATTTATACACAGTTATATGAGGTAACTTCTAAATACTATTGTACGATCTATGGAGGACAAGAACACTGTGTCATAGTTTTATTATTCATTAATAACAATATTTAAGAATGTATAAGTATATTCTGAATATTCCCGATGGAATATCATTAGATGTCACCTAGATTAAGTTGAAATGATTTATATTCTATACTAATATATAAAAATGTTAATTCAGAAACTATATGTATTCTATATAACTATATATAGCTATATATAATAACATTTTAAATAAATATTTAACTCTATAGTATATATATGTGACACAATTATAATAATTTGTTCATTTTAATAAATAATTAATTATTAAACGAATTTAATTAATTATATATATATATATGCCAAGTATAGTATTATAGTATAAATATTACATATTATAGTATATATATATTATAGAAGGCATAATTTAAATATTATATATAAGTATACTTAGCATATATATATATATATATATATATATATATATATACTGAGCTATAGGATTATTAGAAATGTAAAGTATTCAATAAGTAATTAATACTTATTAATTATTAATTATTCAATTATAATTTATTAATTAATAGTCATTTACCAATTATTATTATTAATTAATTATAATTAATTAACTATTATTAATTATTAATTATATATTATTTTATTAATTATTCTATTTTAATTTATTATTTAATAATTATTTATAAATTAATTATTATTATTTTTAATTAATAATAATTAATGATTAATTTATTTATTATTAATAATAATTAATTAATTAAGTATATTATTTTAATATTTATTAATATTTCATACCACGTACATAAATAATATCTATTATAAAAAAATACTTCGCGGTAATTTCGGATAATTAACAACGATAAAGTAGAAGTTGTTATTTTTAAAATAAATAAATTATTTAATTATTAATTTAATGTATATTAATTATCAATATATGTACATTTTTAATTACGAATATAATTATAAATGCATTATTACTAGCTTTCTACAATTTAATTCACTTATACACATATTAACTTATGAGAATATAATAATCCATAGGGTTGATTTTCTTTGATTCCAAACTCACATAGATATGTAATATATTGAATAAATAATTATTCAAAATAAAATATAGTCCACAATTATAATCCTTTATTATATTGCCAATTCAAAAACTAACTTTTAATTACATATTAAATAAATTACTTAATTTATTATTTACAATAATTTCTTCAATAATATTTGATAAATATATATTTTTTCTATCAAATAAAAATTTTAAGTTTCTATTTATAAAACATACAAATATGAATAAAAATTATATCTGTATATATTTACAATATCATATATTACAAGTCGCCGATTACAGATACATCAATGTTTAATCATTTGTAATTAATTTTTATAATATTTAATTTAATTATTTAATAAATATTAACAACTTATATATTTTATATTCTTGATTAAATGATTGCAAAGCGATATAATGCATGGTCCGGTAAGGGATAATACTACTTCAGAAGTTTCCCTAGTTAAAACTGTTCTATTTGACATATTTAGCAGGTCAAGTAATTCATAGTTGACTTCGGTGCGAATTGTTATCTTCTATGACGTCATATCGAGTGAATCACCGCGCATGCGTGTGTCTATTTCTGTCATGATCGGCATCACACGTCGTTAGATAAGTTATGGTAATTACATATCATAAGATATACATTTATGTCTGGCGGGTGGTATACAGCTCTATATAGTTTATCACCTATGTATATATATATATTACCTAGTTAATTACTCGAGTATCAATTGTTATGATTATTATTTTATTATTAATATATATATATAAGTGCAATTTTATATTTAATATATATAATATGAATAATTTTATTATAATTTTACCTCAATTAATTATTATTTAAAACCTGATAATTTATTATATATATATATAAATGATTTTATAAGTGGAAACTAAATAATTATAAAATGTAAAATGTAAAATGTAAAACTGTAGTGGAGTAAAGTTGGGTAATGACGCCATAGTTTTGTTTTATCGTTATCATTTTTAAATATTAATTATGTTATAATTAAAAATTGATAGACTATATTGCAAATAAAATAACTTTTTAGAAAATTGATAGTGAAAATAAAATAACTATTGTTCATTGATTGCAGGATATCGATTAGTACCATTACCCTACATGTTGGACATACACACATGGCCGTCGGATGAAGGACGTGTATTAATAACCAATCATCATTAAGTATTTATTCATGAAATAGTAAGATTCATATCGTAAATAATTATATAAATATATAAAATAATTCAGTGAAAATCAAAAACATTCTATATTAGACATATGTGATAAAACAAAATTTAGGATGATTCAGACATTTATCTTATTCCTAAGATAACATAAAGTATTAAATACATAACAACGGGATATATATATATAATAAAGTGAACAAATCTGTGAATGTAGGAAAGTTACTGATATAGCTAATGAAATAACTAAATAATGGTTTAATATAATTAACACCTCTAAGGATAACATAACTATTTTGAGTTATTATTTAATATTTATAATTTATAATTATATAATATAATTATCCTAATTTATTTCTCAATATTAATATTAATATTCCTCAAATAATAGTTAATACGTATCTATATGTTACTATATATAAATAATTTACTAGAAAATGGATTTGCAATTATCAATTAATCATATAGAATATATTAGTAATATTAATATTATATATATATAATTTTATAAAATATTAATTGTTTTTATCACCGGCACATGTAATACGTTTCTAATTTAGTAGTAAGCATAGTAATAATAATTATTATGTACATAAAATACAAAAAAAAATATAATAATATAAAAGCGATGAATTTTTAAAAGATTACATGATATTAAATATTTAATTTTTGAACAAAAAGTGTGATAAGTCTATTATATGATTGTATGTGTATTGGTAGATTATTCCAGAAAACGTATCCATAATAGGTTATATAAACATCATTTTAAATATTATTATACAACTATTAGTAATATATATATATATATATATATATATATATGAATGAATGAATGAATGTTTATTTATACACAAAAATAACGTTGGACATTCTCTATTGTGTAAACAAAAAAATAAAATAACAAAATACACACACAAATATAAATAGTTAATTAGAAAATAATAAAATTAATTTTTACGAATTAATAACAATACATTTGATTTAAAATAAGAATAATTGACATTAGTTCTTAGTTCTACAGATAGCGCATTCCATAGGTCGGCTGCAGCTACCTATATATATGTATATATATATATATACTGCCTTCACGGCTCAGTAGGATATAAGTAAAATTACCATTCGGTAATAGGTTGAACACTATTATTTAGAAGTGATCTTAAATAATTGTGTATAAATAAATTATCAATTTCATTAAAACCATGGATGTCATAATACGAGAGTGGATTTTCTAATTTATTTTAGTAACTTAATTAGAAAATATTCATAATGATATATAATTTACATTATTTAAAGTGCGAAGTTTTATTATTTGAATTATATTATATATATACTATAGTTATAATAGCTAACGATAACTAGATAATATAATATGGTTTAACCATATACGTTAATACGTATAATATTTATATGTATGACAATTTTAATTGTATGTCTTACAATAACTATTTGGTTGATGATTCTATTATTATTGGGTAATTTATACAATCGACGATACTTATGACAATCAGGTTAATACTTATAATAATGTTTACACTTAGAATAATACTTGCTATACATTTTAATATTATATTAATTCGTAGTTGAAAAAATTGTTAGTTAATAGAATATAATACAATTTTAAATAGAACATTGTTTGTGAAATTATACTAAATACTGGTTTAATAAAAAGTTATAATAGGTTATAATATATAGTACATATCATATGTCATGTAAAATAAAGGATATATCATATAGCATATATAACTATTATATAAATGTATTCAACTATTTTAAATTTCGATTAAGTTCATTTTATAAATGTTAAAACTATATTTAAATATATTATAATTATGAGTAATTATCATATTATTAATTAAATAAATGAATACAAAACAATATTGATGACATAACATGATGTCAATTAATCATTTATTATTCTAAAAATATAATTATAAAACAACAATAACAACTATAACATAAATTCATAATATGTATAATATGCATAATTATGTATTACATTTAATTGTTCACAATTACCTCTAGTTATACAATTATTCGAAATGTTGACAATTTAAAAATTGTGGTTAGATCTATTTTTAATCTTCTAAGTTCAAGTTATTCAAATTTAAAATATTCTAATCTCTCTTTATATTATTTATTATTAATATTTGATGAATTTGTATATCCAACGAATCTTAATTAATCTTTCAATTTGGTCTATGAGACTACGAAATTTACTATCCATTGAAAAAGGTGACCAAATTATGGATGCATATTCTAAAATTGGTCTGCACTAAATTGGTCTGCACTACTATGTATTTAATATTCCCATATAGGGGATTTTATAGTAATGCATCTACAAATTAAATTCAAAGAAAAATAAGCTTTTTTAAAAATATAATCAATATGTGTATTAATTAAAAGTTTTTTTCAAATATTATTACTAAATCTTTAAAAAAAATAACCTTTTTTAATTGAATATTATTTAAAAAATAACGTTTTCTAATTTAATATTAGTTATAAAATATTTACCTCCCTAAAGTCATAACTGTACATTTTATAAGATAATATAGATAACATTGGACATAAAACCGATCCTTGTGGTACTCCATTTTTTAAAATATAACTAATTGAAAAAGAGTTTTCAACCCGTGTAATTTAAGATCTATTCGATATAAAATTATAAAACCATTTTATTAAATTATTAGATATACCGTATGATTTTAATTTATATAATAGTTTTTCATGAGAAACAACATCAAAAGATTTAACTCCATCAATATATATTATATCTACACACTTTTTATTATTCAATACATTATACCATTATTTTAAACATTTTGTTAATTGTAATTATGTTGATTTTCCACTTATAAAACCATATTGATTTTTTGTTAATAAATTATTATATTTTAAATATCAAATTAATTCTTTAGAAGTACTACGTTCTAATACTCTACAAATTACACATGTTATTGAAATAAGCCTATATTTATTTAAATGGTTCACCCTTTTTAAAAATTGGTGTGATCATAGATTTTTTCCAAATTGTCGGTATATTAAACGATAATAAAGTAATGAATTAAAAATAATATATAAATGCCTATATAATTCATTAGATATTAATTTTAACATAGAAGATGGTATATCATCAGTTCCGAAAGTATGTGTAATTTTTAGTCTATTTAAAAATATTTAAATTATTTCAGGATTTAAATCATAATTATCAAATTTTATCAAAATTTACAATATTAATAATTTAATATTATTTCAGATTATAGTGATACTAATTATATTGTTTGTTTCGTAATATTATTTGTTTTTTTTATTATTATTAACGTGTTCTGTTTATATAGTTTATATAGGTATATTGGTTTATTTTACTGTTAACGTGTAATGTTTGTATATATATTTTTCACATTTATTATACAATTAAAATATAAAATTAATAATGTACTATTATTACATATTGTTATAAGTATTATGTTATTTGTTTAATTACAGTATTGATTTATTTGATTTTTAACATGTTCTGTTTATAATATATTTAAAATTTATCATTTAAATATTAAACTACATAAATAATAATTTATTACTAATACAGGCTACAAATATAAGAATAATTCTATAAAGTTAAAGTAGAAATTGAATATTTCGATGCCACTTAAAAATGATGTATTTTATATCTATTTTAGTTTATTTTTATGCTATCTTTTATTTCTATTTAGATCATTTTTCGTTTATTTTGATTATATAATTTATTTCTAATTTCGATTATTTTTCATTTACGAGAACTGTAAAAGTTTTAATTTATTTAATATTTTAATTTCGTATTATACTTTGTTTATTTCTATATCGTATTTTATCGTTAGCATATATTTATACTTTATATTTTCTATTATATTTTCGACTATGTATTTGCTTAAATAAATTATTAAACAATCAATCAATAGTATTGCAGATTAATAAAAAATGTATTAGTTTTTTATTAATTTTTATTTAATCCATATAATAAAAATATATTTGATAATAATCATTAAAACAAAATATACATAATACAATAATAATATTTTCATATAATTTACATATAACAATGAATGAATTTAATAAATAAAATAAACTAATTGAATATGCGTAATTCAATGTACCATCTATTATGTATACATTAATGTACGACTTTGTAGTTTTAATTTTCCTCTTTTAATCTAAAATAAGTTTTAATATATTAATAATTCATTAAATTAAGTAAATAATTTATAAATTATACAATATTTAAATTATTAATCATTATAAAATTATTTAAATAATATAAATAAATAGATTACAAATCTATAACAGTGTTTAATAACCGCTAATAGTTTCTTCAATCCAGTCAATGAAATTAGCTACGCTGTTGTACACTCCTGGTTTATTTACCTCTCCGCAGCCGATTCCCCATGATGTAATACCGTATAATACCCATACATTCTCATCATCTTCATCATCTTGGTTTACTAATGAAATCATGGGACCACCCGAATCACCCTATTTAATAACGAAATTAATATATCACAAACTATATTTTAAATGTCAATACCACAATTATATTTAATAATAAATATAGTATGACGTAAGTTTATATATATCTGAATCTAATTAAATATATTACACACCCCGCACGAGTCTTTTCCTCCTTTCCAATCTCCGGCACATATCATACTATCAGTAATATGACCATCGTACATAATAGTAGAATTACATTCGACTATTGGAATATTAGATACTCTAACTTAACGAAGCACTTCACTGTCAACGGAATCTAAAGGTGTTATGTAATATATATTGCGTGTTAACACATAATTATGTGTTATATTATATATTATGATAATAGTAACTTAAAATTAGTATTTCATAAAACTAATTTATAAAAAAATATATATTTAATTTAGTATTTAATTTAATTATTTATATTATTGTATACAAATTTGTAACCACTTTTATAAATAATATGAATAATGTATATTAATAGTTAATACTACTAACGCATTGTTCGCCCCCACCCAGTTACAACGAAGTTTTTAGCATTTTCGGTTTTAGATTCAGGAAGGCATATAGCTTGTACATGATCATTGAATTGTATCTCAGTAGTCAATTGCATTAAAGCGATGTCATTGTTGTGTGTAGGTCTATTTTAGGTTAAATATTATTTATAAATATAATATTATAATTAATATTAATATATGTATGGTTTAATTAATTTTAAACATTAGTCAATTTATTTTGTATTTATAATATATTATTAATTTATTGTAATATTTTAATCAAAAATTAAATGAATATAGAAATATTATTAAATTAATAGTTAATTAAAATAACCTATCATAGTTATTAAGAGAAATATTCTGTACATGATATATTAATTCATTTTCCTCAACAAATGTATTATTGTGATTTCCGACAAGTATTGAGTATTTTTCAACAGTTGTCATATGATGTATACTAAAAATAATATATTGATATAAATAATAATAATACAACAATATTATATTATATACTTATATATAACTACTGATATACATGTATTTATAAATGCATTTATATATATATATATATATATATATATATATATAAAACAACACTAGAATTTACTGGTAGGCAGTTTAGAATAGACACGATTATTATTAGTATTATTACAAATTGTATAATTTAATATTAACTATATTAATTTAAATAAATATTTATTAAATGCAATTCAATTAAATATATTGATTTAACATATATTATAAAATCGTATCATTTTAAATAATATTCTAATATAAAAAAATATAATATATAATAAACTTACCAATGGGCAGCCGTTAAAATCCACTTTTTTCCTATTATAGAACCTCCACACAGGAATCTTCCGTTAAATAATACACTAAAATTTCATATTATAACATTAATTACGATATACAGGTAGGCTTGAGATGAGATATACACTGATTATGTCAACAATGCTGACTTAATACTGACCTTATCATCCAAGGATGAGAATGTGGAACAGCCTCATCTCCCCCTACAATATATCCTATGTCTTCATTTAGAGAAACATTTTGGAATTGTATAGGTATTTTAGGAATTCCGCAGTGATCGTCTGCTACCGCATACATAAATACGCAAACAGATACAAAGAATATAGAAGTTTTCATCTGTTAACATAAATCAATTAATATTTAAGTATATGAATTTATATTAATTATTATAATTATTAAATATTTATACATATGTATTAAATATTATATATAAAAGTTAAATTTATAAATATAATATAAATAATACAACTTACTTTGGGTAGATTAAGTTCTATTAATGATATTTTAATAAGTATCTCATCTTTTATACTAATCTATGAAATAAATAACGATTAAATAAAACTTTTTATCCGTAGAATGTACTGTAACTAATATGATTTCATAAGGTCATTTCATAGTTTGCAATTTAGATAATAATAAATTTATATTTAGTTGTTATTGTTGTTTTATAATTATATTTTTTATTTCATAATTTTCAATGTAACGAGTAATGAATTTATGTTTTATTTGTTATTGTTGATTTATAATTATATTTTTAGAATAATAAATGATTCATTGACATCATGTTATGTCATAAATAATATGTTGCATTCAATTATTTAATTATTAATATAATAATTATTCATAATATATTTAAATATAGTTTTGACATTTAAAAAATAAACTTACACGACATTTAAAAAGTTCAATACATTTATATAATGTTATTTATGCTATATGACATATCTTTTATTTTATATAATCTATAAATTTATAAATATCTGTAAATCTATAAATAGCATATGAAATGTAATGTATATTAAAAACAATACGTTTTAAATATGTTATATAAATGTAACTTATTGTCTAAGATGTTGACATATTTAATCCTTATGTTTAATCCGATTTATTGTATATAAAATAGTGGTATCCTATAAAATTATAGGATAACAATTTACGATTAATTATAACTTATATGTTTATCATTTATTATATAACCATTCTAACTTTTATTAAATATCAAATACTTTATTAAACCATTATTAAGTATAAAATCTCCAACAATATTCCATTTAAATGTTATTATATTATATTAACTAATAATTTTTCAACTTCGAATAATTAGAATATTAAAATGTATAAAAAGCATTATTCTAAGTGTAAACATTATCATGATTCTCATAAGTATCGTCAATGTTATAAAGTACACTATAGTGTAATTTATTACACTAATATATATTAATATATTAACAATATAATCATCAACCAAATAGTTATTGTAAGACATATAATTAAAATGTTTATACATATAAGTATTATAGGTATTAACATTTAATATGCATTAATATGCATAGACCATGATACTATACAATGATAGCTAACTATAATCATATATGAATATATAATATGAGCTGATTTGACCATGGCCAAATAAAATTATATTATATATTCAGACATCCAGGTTTTAATAAAAGCAGATAATTTATTTATACAAAGTTATATGAGGTAACTTCTAAATACTATTGTACGATCTATGGAGGACAAGAACACTGTGTCATAGTTTTATTATTCATTAATAACAATATTTAAGAATGTATAAGTATATTCTGAATATTCCCGATGGAATATCATTAGATGTCACCTAGATTAAGTTGAAATGATTTATATTCTATACTAATATATAAAAATGTTAATTCAGAAACTATATGTATTCTATATAACTATATATAGCTATATATAATAACATTTTAAATAAATATTTAACTCTATAGTGTATATATGTGACACAATTATAATAATTTGTTCATTTTAATAAATAATTAATTATTAAACGAATTTAATTAATTATATATATATATGCCAAGTATAGTATTATAGTATAAATATTACATATTATAGTATATATATATTATAGAAGGCATAATTTAAATATTATATATAAGTATACTTAGCATATATATATATATATATATATATATATATATATATATATATATACTGAGCTATAGGATTATTAGAAATGTAAAGTATTCAATAAGTAATTAATACTTATTAATTATTAATTATTCAATTATAATTTATTAATTAATAGTCATTTACCAATTATTATTATTAATTAATTATAATTAATTAACTATTATTAATTATTAATTATATATTATTTTATTAATTATTCTATTTTAATTTATTATTTAATAATTATTTATAAATTAATTATTATTATTTTTAATTAATAATAATTAATGATTAATTTATTTATTATTAATAATAATTAATTAATTAAGTATATTATTTTAATATTTATTAATATTTCATACCACGTACATAAATAATATCTATTATAAAAAAATACTTCGCGGTAATTTCGGATAATTAACAACGATAAAGTAGAAGTTGTTATTTTTAAAATAAATAAATTATTTAATTATTAATTTAATGTATATTAATTATCAATATATGTACATTTTTAATTACGAATATAATTATAAATGCATTATTACTAGCTTTCTACAATTTAATTCACTTATACACATATTAACTTATGAGAATATAATAATCCATAGGGTTGATTTTCTTTGATTCCAAACTCACATAGATATGTAATATATTGAATAAATAATTATTCAAAATAAAATATAGTCCACAATTATAATCCTTTATTATATTGCCAATACAAAAACTAACTTTTAATTACATATTAAATAAATTACTTAATTTATTATTTACAATAATTTCTTCAATAATATTTGATAAATATATATTTTTTCTATCAAATAAAAATTTTAAGTTTCTATTTATAAAACATACAAATATGAATAAAAATTATATCTGTATATATTTACAATATCATATATTACAAGTCGCCGATTACAGATACATCAATGTTTAATCATTTGTAATTAATTTTTATAATATTTAATTTAATTATTTAATAAATATTAACAACTTATATATTTTATATTCTTGATTAAATGATTGCAAAGCGATATAATGCATGGTCCGGTAAGGGATAATACTACTTCAGAAGTTTCCCTAGTTAAAACTGTTCTATTTGACATATTTAGCAGGTCAAGTAATTCATAGTTGACTTCGGTGCGAATTGTTATCTTCTATGACGTCATATCGAGTGAATCACCGCGCATGCGTGTGTCTATTTCTGTCATGATCGGCATCACACGTCGTTAGATAAGTTATGGTAATTACATATCATAAGATATACATTTATGTCTGGCGGGTGGTATACAGCTCTATATAGTTTATCACCTATGTATATATATATATATTACCTAGTTAATTACTCGAGTATCAATTGTTATGATTATTATTTTATTATTAATATATATATATAAGTGCAATTTTATATTTAATATATATAATATGAATAATTTTATTATAATTTTACCTCAATTAATTATTATTTAAAACCTGATAATTTATTATATATATATATAAATGATTTTATAAGTGGAAACTAAATAATTATAAAATGTAAAATGTAAAATGTAAAACTGTAGTGGAGTAAAGTTGGGTAATGACGCCATAGTTTTGTTTTATAGTTATCATTTTTAAATATTAATTATGTTATAATTAAAAATTGATAGACTATATTGCAAATAAAATAACTTTTTAGAAAATTGATAGTGAAAATAAAATAACTATTGTTCATTGATTGCACGATATCGATTAGTACCATTACCCTACATGTTGGACATACACACATGGCCGTCGGATGAAGGACGTGTATTAATAACCAATCATCATTAAGTATTTATTCATGAAATAGTAAGATTCATATCGTAAATAATTATATAAATATATAAAATAATTCAGTGAAAATCAAAAACATTCTATATTAGACATATGTGATAAAACAAAATGTAGGATGATTCAGACATTTATCTTATTCCTAAGATAACATAAAGTATTAAATACATAACAACGGGATATATATATATAATAAAGTGAACAAATCTGTGAATGTAGGAAAGTTACTGATATAGCTAATGAAATAACTAAATAATGGTTTAATATAATTAACACCTCTAAGGATAACATAACTATTTTGAGTTATTATTTAATATTTATAATTTATAATTATATAATATAATTATCCTAATTTATTTCTCAATATTAATATTAATATTCCTCAAATAATAGTTAATACGTATCTATATGTTACTATATATAAATAATTTACTAGAAAATGGATTTGCAATTATCAATTAATCATATAGAATATATTAGTAATATTAATATTATATATATATAATTTTATAAAATATTAATTGTTTTTATCACCGGCACATGTAATACGTTTCTAATTTAGTAGTAAGCATAGTAATAATAATTATTATGTACATAAAATACAAAAAAAAATATAATAATATAAAAGCGATGAATTTTTAAAAGATTACATGATATTAAATATTTAATTTTTGAACAAAAAGTGTGATAAGTCTATTATATGATTGTATGTGTATTGGTAGATTATTCCAGAAAACGTATCCATAATAGGTTATATAAACATCATTTTAAATATTATTATACAACTATTAGTAATATATATATATATATATATATATATGAATGAATGAATGAATGTTTATTTATACACAAAAATAACGTTGGACATTCTCTATTGTGTAAACAAAAAAATAAAATAACAAAATACACACACAAATATAAATAGTTAATTAGAAAATAATAAAATTAATTTTTACGAATTAATAACAATACATTTGATTTAAAATAAGAATAATTGACATTAGTTCTTAGTTCTACAGATAGCGCATTCCATAGGTCGGCTGCAGCTACCTATATATATATGTATATATATATACTGCCTTCACGGCTCAGTAGGATATAAGTAAAATTACCGTTCGGTAATAGGTTGAACACTATTATTTAGAAGTGATCTTAAATAATTGTGTATAAATAAATTATCAATTTCATTAAAACCATAGATATCATAATACGAGAGTGGATTTTCTAATTTATTTTAGTAACTTAATTAGAAAATATTCATAATGATATATAATTTACATTATTTAAAGTGCGAAGTTTTATTATTTGAATTATATTGTATATATACTATAGTTATAATAGCTAACGATAACTAGATAATATAATATGGTTTAACCATATACGTTAATACGTATAATATTTATATGTATGACAATTTTAATTGTATGTCTTACAATAACTATTTGGTTGATGATTCTATTATTATTGGGTAATTTATACAATCGACGATACTTATGACAATCAGGTTAATACTTATAATAATGTTTACACTTAGAATAATACTTGCTATACATTTTAATATTATATTAATTCGTAGTTGAAAAAATTGTTAGTTAATAGAATATAATACAATTTTAAATAGAACATTGTTTGTGAAATTATACTAAATACTGGTTTAATAAAAAGTTATAATAGGTTATAATATATAGTACATATCATATGTCATGTAAAATAAAGGATATATCATATAGCATATATAACTATTATATAAATGTATTCAACTATTTTAAATTTCGATTAAGTTCATTTTATAAATGTTAAAACTATATTTAAATATATTATAATTATGAGTAATTATCATATTATTAATTAAATAAATGAATACAAAACAATATTGATGACATAACATGATGTCAATTAATCATTTATTATTCTAAAAATATAATTATAAAACAACAATAACAACTATAACATAAATTCATAATATGTATAATATGCATAATTATGTATTACATTTAATTGTTCACAATTACCTCTAGTTATACAATTATTCGAAATGTTGACAATTTAAAAATTGTGGTTAGATCTATTTTTAATCTTCTAAGTTCAAGTTATTCAAATTTAAAATATTCTAATCTCTCTTTATATTATTTATTATTAATATTTGATGAATTTGTATATCCAACGAATCTTAATTAATCTTTCAATTTGGTCTATGAGACTACGAAATTTACTATCCATTGAAAAAGGTGACCAAATTATGGATGCATATTCTAAAATTGGTCTGCACTAAATTGGTCTGCACTACTATGTATTTAATATTCCCATATAGGGGATTTTATAGTAATGCATCTACAAATTAAATTCAAAGAAAAATAAGCTTTTTTAAAAATATAATCAATATGTGTATTAATTAAAAGTTTTTTTCAAATATTATTACTAAATCTTTAAAAAAAATAACCTTTTTTAATTGAATATTATTTAAAAAATAACGTTTTCTAATTTAATATTAGTTATAAAATATTTACCTCCCTAAAGTCATAACTGTACATTTTATAAGATAATATAGATAACATTGGACATAAAACCGATCCTTGTGGTACTCCATTTTTTAAAATATAACTAATTGAAAAAGAGTTTTCAACCCGTGTAATTTAAGATCTATTCGATATAAAATTATAAAACCATTTTATTAAATTATTAGATATACCGTATGATTTTAATTTATATAATAGTTTTTCATGAGAAACAACATCAAAAGATTTAACTCCATCAATATATATTATATCTACACACTTTTTATTATTCAATACATTATACCATTATTTTAAACATTTTGTTAATTGTAATTATGTTGATTTTCCACTTATAAAACCATATTGATTTTTTGTTAATAAATTATTATATTTTAAATATCAAATTAATTCTTTAGAAGTACTACGTTCTAATACTCTACAAATTACACATGTTATTGAAATAAGCCTATATTTATTTAAATGGTTCACCCTTTTTAAAAATTGGTGTGATCATAGATTTTTTCCAAATTTTCGGTATATTAAACGATAATAAAGTAATGAATTAAAAATAATATATAAATGCCTATATAATTCATTAGATATTAATTTTAACATAGAAGATGGTATATCATCAGTTCCGAAAGTATGTGTAATTTTTAGTCTATTTAAAAATATTTAAATTATTTCAGGATTTAAATCATAATTATCAAATTTTATCAAAATTTACAATATTAATAATTTAATATTATTTCAGATTATAGTGATACTAATTATATTGTTTGTTTCGTAATATTATTTGTTTTTTTTATTATTATTAACGTGTTCTGTTTATATAGTTTATATAGGTATATTGGTTTATTTTACTGTTAACGTGTAATGTTTGTATATATATTTTTCACATTTATTATACAATTAAAATATAAAATTAATAATGTACTATTATTACATATTGTTATAAGTATTATGTTATTTGTTTAATTACAGTATTGATTTATTTGATTTTTAACATGTTCTGTTTATAATATATTTAAAATTTATCATTTAAATATTAAACTACATAAATAATAATTTATTACTAATACAGGCTACAAATATAAGAATAATTCTATAAAGTTAAAGTAGAAATTGAATATTTCGATGCCACTTAAAAATGATGTATTTTATATCTATTTTAGTTTATTTTTATGCTATCTTTTATTTCTATTTAGATCATTTTTCGTTTATTTTGATTATATAATTTATTTCTAATTTCGATTATTTTTCATTTACGAGAACTGTAAAAGTTTTAATTTATTTAATATTTTAATTTCGTATTATACTTTGTTTATTTCTATATCGTATTTTATCGTTAGCATATATTTATACTTTATATTTTCTATTATATTTTCGACTATGTATTTGCTTAAATAAATTATTAAACAATCAATCAATAGTATTGCACATTAATAAAAAATGTATTAGTTTTTTATTAATTTTTATTTAATCCATATAATAAAAATATATTTGATAATAATCATTAAAACAAAATATACATAATACAATAATAATATTTTCATATAATTTACATATAACAATGAATGAATTTAATAAATAAAATAAACTAATTGAATATGCGTAATTCAATGTACCATCTATTATGTATACATTAATGTACGACTTTGTAGTTTTAATTTTCCTCTTTTAATCTAAAATAAGTTTTAATATATTAATAATTCATTAAATTAAGTAAATAATTTATAAATTATACAATATTTAAATTATTAATCATTATAAAATTATTTAAATAATATAAATAAATAGATTACAATTCTATAACAGTGTTTAATAACCGCTAATAGTTTCTTCAATCCAGTCAATGAAATTAGCTACGCTGTTGTACACTCCTGGTTTATTTACCTCTCCGCAGCCGATTCCCCATGATGTAATACCGTATAATACCCATACATTCTCATCATCTTCATCATCTTGGTTTACTAATGAAATCATGGGACCACCCGAATCACCCTATTTAATAACGAAATTAATATATCACAAACTATATTTTAAATGTCAATACCACAATTATATTTAATAATAAATATAGTATGACGTAAGTTTATATATATCTGAATCTAATTAAATATATTACACACCCCGCACGAGTCTTTTCCTCCTTTCCAATCTCCGGCACATATCATACTATCAGTAATATGACCATCGTACATAATAGTAGAATTACATTCGACTATTGGAATATTAGATACTCTAACTTGACGAAGCACTTCACTGTCAACGGAATCTAAAGGTGTTATGTAATATATATTGCGTGTTAACACATAATTATGTGTTATATTATATATTATGATAATAGTAACTTAAAATTAGTATTTCATAAAACTAATTTATAAAAAAATATATATTTAATTTAGTATTTAATTTAATTATTTATATTATTGTATACAAATTTGTAACCACTTTTATAAATAATATGAATAATGTATATTAATAGTTAATACTACTAACGCATTGTTCGACCCCACCCAGTTACAACGAAGTTTTTAGCCTTTTCGGTTTTAGATTCAGGAAGGCATATAGCTTGTACATGATCATTGAATTGTATCTCAGTAGTCAATTGCATTAAAGCGATGTCATTGTTGTGTGTAGGTCTATTTTAGGTTAAATATTATTTATAAATATAATATTATAATTAATATTAATATATGTATGGTTTAATTAATTTTAAACATTAGTCAATTTATTTTGTATTTATAATATATTATTAATTTATTGTAATATTTTAATCAAAAATTAAATGAATATAGAAATATTATTAAATTAATAGTTAATTAAAATAACCTATCATAGTTATTAAGAGAAATATTCTGTACATGATATATTAATTCATTTTCCTCAACAAATGTATTATTGTGATTTCCGACAAGTATTGAGTATTTTTCAACAGTTGTCATATGATGTATACTAAAAATAATATATTGATATAAATAATAATAATACAACAATATTATATTATATACTTATATATAACTACTGATATACATGTATTTATAAATGCATTTATATATATATATATATATATATATATATAAAACAACACTAGAATTTACTGGTAGGCAGTTTAGAATAGACACGATTATTATTAGTATTATTACAAATTGTATAATTTAATATTAACTATATTAATTTAAATAAATATTTATTAAATGCAATTCAATTAAATATATTGATTTAACATATATTATAAAATCGTATCATTTTAAATAATATTCTAATATAAAAAAATATAATATATAATAAACTTACCAATGGGCAGCCGTTAAAATCCACTTTTTTCCTATTATAGAACCTCCACACAGGAATCTTCCGTTAAATAATACACTAAAATTTCATATTATAACATTAATTACGATATACAGGTAGGCTTGAGATGAGATATACACTGATTATGTCAACAATGCTGACTTAATACTGACCTTATCATCCAAGGATGAGAATGTGGAACAGCCTCATCTCCCCCTACAATATATCCTATGTCTTCATTTAGAGAAACATTTTGGAATTGTATAGGTATTTTAGGAATTCCGCAGTGATCGTCTGCTACCGCATACATAAATACGCAAACAGATACAAAGAATATAGAAGTTTTCATCTGTTAACATAAATCAATTAATATTTAAGTATATGAATTTATATTAATTATTATAATTATTAAATATTTATACATATGTATTAAATATTATATATAAAAGTTAAATTTATAAATATAATATAAATAATACAACTTACTTTGGGTAGATTAAGTTCTATTAATGATATTTTAATAAGTATCTCATCTTTTATACTAATCTATGAAATAAATAACGATTAAATAAAACTTTTTATCCGTAGAATGTACTGTAACTAATATGATTTCATAAGGTCATTTCATAGTTTGCAATTTAGATAATAATAAATTTATATTTAGTTGTTATTGTTGTTTTATAATTATATTTTTTATTTCATAATTTTCAATGTAACGAGTAATTAATTTATGTTTTATTTGTTATTGTTGATTTATAATTATATTTTTAGAATAATAAATGATTCATTGACATCATGTTATGTCATAAATAATATGTTGCATTCAATTATTTAATTATTAATATAATAATTATTCATAATATATTTAAATATAGTTTTGACATTTAAAAAATAAACTTACACGACATTTAAAAAGTTCAATACATTTATATAATGTTATTTATGCTATATGACATATCTTTTATTTTATATAATCTATAAATTTATAAATATCTGTAAATCTATAAATAGCATATGAAATGTAATGTATATTAAAAACAATACGTTTTAAATATGTTATATAAATGTAACTTATTGTCTAAGATGTTGACATATTTAATCCTTATGTTTAATCCGATTTATTGTATATAAAATAGTGGTATCCTATAAAATTATAGGATAACAATTTACGATTAATTATAACTTATATGTTTATCATTTATTATATAACCATTCTAACTTTTATTAAATATCAAATACTTTATTAAACCATTATTAAGTATAAAATCTCCAACAATATTCCATTTAAATGTTATTATATTATATTAACTAATAATTTTTCAACTTCGAATAATTAGAATATTAAAATGTATAAAAAGCATTATTCTAAGTGTAAACATTATCATGATTCTCATAAGTATCGTCAATGTTATAAAGTACACTATAGTGTAATTTATTACACTAATATATATTAATATATTAACAATATAATCATCAACCAAATAGTTATTGTAAGACATATAATTAAAATGTTTATACATATAAGTATTATAGGTATTAACATTTAATATGCATTAATATGCATAGACCATGATACTATACAATGATAGCTAACTATAATCATATATGAATATATAATATGAGCTGATTTGACCATGGCCAAATAAAATTATATTATATATTCAGACATCCAGGTTTTAATAAAAGCAGATAATTTATTTATACACAGTTATATGAGGTAACTTCTAAATACTATTGTACGATCTATGGAGGACAAGAACACTGTGTCATAGTTTTATTATTCATTAATAACAATATTTAAGAATGTATAAGTATATTCTGAATATTCCCGATGGAATATCATTAGATGTCACCTAGATTAAGTTGAAATGATTTATATTCTATACTAATATATAAAAATGTTAATTCAGAAACTATATGTATTCTATATAACTATATATAGCTATATATAATAACATTTTAAATAAATATTTAACTCTATAGTATATATATGTGACACAATTATAATAATTTGTTCATTTTAATAAATAATTAATTATTAAACGAATTTAATTAATTATATATATATATGCCAAGTATAGTATTATAGTATACATATTACATATTATAGTATATATATATTATAGAAGGCATAATTTAAATATTATATATAAGTATACTTAGCATATATATATATATATATATATATATATATATATATACTGAGCTATAGGATTATTAGAAATGTAAAGTATTCAATAAGTAATTAATACTTATTAATTATTAATTATTCAATTATAATTTATTAATTAATAGTCATTTACCAATTATTATTATTAATTAATTATAATTAATTAACTATTATTAATTATTAATTATATATTATTTTATTAATTATTCTATTTTAATTTATTATTTAATAATTATTTATAAATTAATTATTATTATTTTTAATTAATAATAATTAATGATTAATTTATTTATTATTAATAATAATTAATTAATTAAGTATATTATTTTAATATTTATTAATATTTCATACCACGTACATAAATAATATCTATTATAAAAAAATACTTCGCGGTAATTTCGGATAATTAACAACGATAAAGTAGAAGTTGTTATTTTTAAAATAAATAAATTATTTAATTATTAATTTAATGTATATTAATTATCAATATATGTACATTTTTAATTACGAATATAATTATAAATGCATTATTACTAGCTTTCTACAATTTAATTCACTTATACACATATTAACTTATGAGAATATAATAATCCATAGGGTTGATTTTCTTTGATTCCAAACTCACATAGATATGTAATATATTGAATAAATAATTATTCAAAATAAAATATAGTCCACAATTATAATCCTTTATTATATTGCCAATTCAAAAACTAACTTTTAATTACATATTAAATAAATTACTTAATTTATTATTTACAATAATTTCTTCAATAATATTTGATAAATATATATTTTTTCTATCAAATAAAAATTTTAAGTTTCTATTTATAAAACATACAAATATGAATAAAAATTATATCTGTATATATTTACAATATCATATATTACAAGTCGCCGATTACAGATACATCAATGTTTAATCATTTGTAATTAATTTTTATAATATTTAATTTAATTATTTAATAAATATTAACAACTTATATATTTTATATTCTTGATTAAATGATTGCAAAGCGATATAATGCATGGTCCGGTAAGGGATAATACTACTTCAGAAGTTTCCCTAGTTAAAACTGTTCTATTTGACATCTTTAGCAGGTCAAGTAATTCATAGTTGACTTCGGTGCGAATTGTTATCTTCTATGACGTCATATCGAGTGAATCACCGCGCATGCGTGTGTCTATTTCTGTCATGATCGGCATCACACGTCGTTAGATAAGTTATGGTAATTACATATCATAAGATATACATTTATGTCTGGCGGGTGGTATACAGCTCTATATAGTTTATCACCTATGTATATATATATATATTACCTAGTTAATTACTCGAGTATCAATTGTTATGATTATTATTTTATTATTAATATATATATATAAGTGCAATTTTATATTTAATATATATAATATGAATAATTTTATTATAATTTTACCTCAATTAATTATTATTTAAAACCTGATAATTTATTATATATATATATATAAATGATTTTATAAGTGGAAACTAAATAATTATAAAATGTAAAATGTAAAATGTAAAACTGTAGTGGAGTAAAGTTGGGTAATGACGCCATAGTTTTGTTTTATCGTTATCATTTTTAAATATTAATTATGTTATAATTAAAAATTGATAGACTATATTGCAAATAAAATAACTTTTTAGAAAATTGATAGTGAAAATAAAATAAATATTGTTCATTGATTGCACGATATCGATTAGTACCATTACCCTACATGTTGGACATACACACATGGCCGTCGGATGAAGGACGTGTATTAATAACCAATCATCATTAAGTATTTATTCATGAAATAGTAAGATTCATATCGTAAATAATTATATAAATATATAAAATAATTCAGTGAAAATCAAAAACATTCTATATTAGACATATGTGATAAAACAAAATTTAGGATGATTCAGACATTTATCTTATTCCTAAGATAACATAAAGTATTAAATACATAACAACGGGATATATATATATAATAAAGTGAACAAATCTGTGAATGTAGGAAAGTTACTGATATAGCTAATGAAATAACTAAATAATGGTTTAATATAATTAACACCTCTAAGGATAACATAACTATTTTGAGTTATTATTTAATATTTATAATTTATAATTATATAATATAATTATCCTAATTTATTTCTCAATATTAATATTAATATTCCTCAAATAATAGTTAATACGTATCTATATGTTACTATATATAAATAATTTACTAGAAAATGGATTTGCAATTATCAATTAATCATATAGAATATATTAGTAATATTAATATTATATATATATAATTTTATAAAATATTAATTGTTTTTATCACCGGCACATGTAATACGTTTCTAATTTAGTAGTAAGCATAGTAATAATAATTATTATGTACATAAAATACAAAAAAAAATATAATAATATAAAAGCGATGAATTTTTAAAAGATTACATGATATTAAATATTTAATTTTTGAACAAAAAGTGTGATAAGTCTATTATATGATTGTATGTGTATTGGTAGATTATTCCAGAAAACGTATCCATAATAGGTTATATAAACATCATTTTAAATATTATTATACAACTATTAGTAATATATATATATATATATATATATATATGAATGAATGAATGAATGTTTATTTATACACAAAAATAACGTTGGACATTCTCTATTGTGTAAACAAAAAAATAAAATAACAAAATACACACACAAATATAAATAGTTAATTAGAAAATAATAAAATTAATTTTTACGAATTAATAACAATACATTTGATTTAAAATAAGAATAATTGACATTAGTTCTTAGTTCTACAGATAGCGCATTCCATAGGTCGGCTGCAGCTACCTATATATATATGTATATATATATATATACTGCCTTCACGGCTCAGTAGGATATAAGTAAAATTACCGTTCGGTAATAGGTTGAACACTATTATTTAGAAGTGATCTTAAATAATTGTGTATAAATAAATTATCAATTTCATTAAAACCATGGATATCATAATACGAGAGTGGATTTTCTAATTTATTTTAGTAACTTAATTAGAAAATATTCATAATGATATATAATTTACATTATTTAAAGTGCGAAGTTTTATTATTTGAATTATATTATATATATACTATAGTTATAATAGCTAACGATAACTAGATAATATAATATGGTTTAACCATATACGTTAATACGTATAATATTTATATGTATGACAATTTTAATTGTATGTCTTACAATAACTATTTGGTTGATGATTCTATTATTATTGGGTAATTTATACAATCGACGATACTTATGACAATCAGGTTAATACTTATAATAATGTTTACACTTAGAATAATACTTGCTATACATTTTAATATTATATTAATTCGTAGTTGAAAAAATTGTTAGTTAATAGAATATAATACAATTTTAAATAGAACATTGTTTGTGAAATTATACTAAATACTGGTTTAATAAAAAGTTATAATAGGTTATAATATATAGTACATATCATATGTCATGTAAAATAAAGGATATATCATATAGCATATATAACTATTATATAAATGTATTCAACTATTTTAAATTTCGATTAAGTTCATTTTATAAATGTTAAAACTATATTTAAATATATTATAATTATGAGTAATTATCATATTATTAATTAAATAAATGAATACAAAACAATATTGATGACATAACATGATGTCAATTAATCATTTATTATTCTAAAAATATAATTATAAAACAACAATAACAACTATAACATAAATTCATAATATGTATAATATGCATAATTATGTATTACATTTAATTGTTCACAATTACCTCTAGTTATACAATTATTCGAAATGTTGACAATTTAAAAATTGTGGTTAGATCTATTTTTAATCTTCTAAGTTCAAGTTATTCAAATTTAAAATATTCTAATCTCTCTTTATATTATTTATTATTAATATTTGATGAATTTGTATATCCAACGAATCTTAATTAATCTTTCAATTTGGTCTATGAGACTACGAAATTTACTATCCATTGAAAAAGGTGACCAAATTATGGATGCATATTCTAAAATTGGTCTGCACTAAATTGGTCTGCACTACTATGTATTTAATATTCCCATATAGGGGATTTTATAGTAATGCATCTACAAATTAAATTCAAAGAAAAATAAGCTTTTTTAAAAATATAATCAATATGTGTATTAATTAAAAGTTTTTTTCAAATATTATTACTAAATCTTTAAAAAAAATAACCTTTTTTAATTGAATATTATTTAAAAAATAACGTTTTCTAATTTAATATTAGTTATAAAATATTTACCTCCCTAAAGTCATAACTGTACATTTTATAAGATAATATAGATAACATTGGACATAAAACCGATCCTTGTGGTACTCCATTTTTTAAAATATAACTAATTGAAAAAGAGTTTTCAACCCGTGTAATTTAAGATCTATTCGATATAAAATTATAAAACCATTTTATTAAATTATTAGATATACCGTATGATTTTAATTTATATAATAGTTTTTCATGAGAAACAACATCAAAAGATTTAACTCCATCAATATATATTATATCTACACACTTTTTATTATTCAATACATTATACCATTATTTTAAACATTTTGTTAATTGTAATTATGTTGATTTTCCACTTATAAAACCATATTGATTTTTTGTTAATAAATTATTATATTTTAAATATCAAATTAATTCTTTAGAAGTACTACGTTCTAATACTCTACAAATTACACATGTTATTGAAATAAGCCTATATTTATTTAAATGGTTCACCCTTTTTAAAAATTGGTTTGATCATAGATTTTTTCCAAATTTTCGGTATATTAAACGATAATAAAGTAATGAATTAAAAATAATATATAAATGCCTATATAATTCATTAGATATTAATTTTAACATAGAAGATGGTATATCATCAGTTCCGAAAGTATGTGTAATTTTTAGTCTATTTAAAAATATTTAAATTATTTCAGGATTTAAATCATAATTATCAAATTTTATCAAAATTTACAATATTAATAATTTAATATTATTTCAGATTATAGTGATACTAATTATATTGTTTGTTTCGTAATATTATTTGTTTTTTTTATTATTATTAACGTGTTCTGTTTATATAGTTTATATAGGTATATTGGTTTATTTTACTGTTAACGTGTAATGTTTGTATATATATTTTTCACATTTATTATACAATTAAAATATAAAATTAATAATGTACTATTATTACATATTGTTATAAGTATTATGTTATTTGTTTAATTACAGTATTGATTTATTTGATTTTTAACATGTTCTGTTTATAATATATTTAAAATTTATCATTTAAATATTAAACTACATAAATAATAATTTATTACTAATACAGGCTACAAATATAAGAATAATTCTATAAAGTTAAAGTAGAAATTGAATATTTCGATGCCACTTAAAAATGATGTATTTTATATCTATTTTAGTTTATTTTTATGCTATCTTTTATTTCTATTTAGATCATTTTTCGTTTATTTTGATTATATAATTTATTTCTAATTTCGATTATTTTTCATTTACGAGAACTGTAAAAGTTTTAATTTATTTAATATTTTAATTTCGTATTATACTTTGTTTATTTCTATATCGTATTTTATCTTTAGCATATATTTATACTTTATATTTTCTATTATATTTTCGACTATGTATTTGCTTAAATAAATTATTAAACAATCAATCAATAGTATTGCAGATTAATAAAAAATGTATTAGTTTTTTATTAATTTTTATTTAATCCATATAATAAAAATATATTTGATAATAATCATTAAAACAAAATATACATAATACAATAATAATATTTTCATATAATTTACATATAACAATGAATGAATTTAATAAATAAAATAAACTAATTGAATATGCGTAATTCAATGTACCATCTATTATGTATACATTAATGTACGACTTTGTAGTTTTAATTTTCCTCTTTTAATCTAAAATAAGTTTTAATATATTAATAATTCATTAAATTAAGTAAATAATTTATAAATTATACAATATTTAAATTATTAATCATTATAAAATTATTTAAATAATATAAATAAATAGATTACAATTCTATAACAGTGTTTAATAACCGCTAATAGTTTCTTCAATCCAGTCAATGAAATTAGCTACGCTGTTGTACACTCCTGGTTTATTTACCTCTCCGCAGCCGATTCCCCATGATGTAATACCGTATAATACCCATACATTCTCATCATCTTCATCATCTTGGTTTACTAATGAAATCATGGGACCACCCGAATCACCCTATTTAATAACGAAATTAATATATCACAAACTATATTTTAAATGTCAATACCACAATTATATTTAATAATAAATATAGTATGACGTAAGTTTATATATATCTGAATCTAATTAAATATATTACACACCCCGCACGAGTCTTTTCCTCCTTTCCAATCTCCGGCACATATCATACTATCAGTAATATGACCATCGTACATAATAGTAGAATTACATTCGACTATTGGAATATTAGATACTCTAACTTGACGAAGCACTTCACTGTCAACGGAATCTAAAGGTGTTATGTAATATATATTGCGCGTTAACACATAATTATGTGTTATATTATATATTATGATAATAGTAACTTAAAATTAGTATTTCATAAAACTAATTTATAAAAAAATATATATTTAATTTAGTATTTAATTTAATTATTTATATTATTGTATACAAATTTGTAACCACTTTTATAAATAATATGAATAATGTATATTAATAGTTAATACTACTAACGCATTGTTCGACCCCACCCAGTTACAACGAAGTTTTTAGCCTTTTCGGTTTTAGATTCAGGAAGGCATATAGCTTGTACATGATCATTGAATTGTATCTCAGTAGTCAATTGCATTAAAGCGATGTCATTGTTGTGTGTAGGTCTATTTTAGGTTAAATATTATTTATAAATATAATATTATAATTAATATTAATATATGTATGGTTTAATTAATTTTAAACATTAGTCAATTTATTTTGTATTTATAATATATTATTAATTTATTGTAATATTTTAATCAAAAATTAAATGAATATAGAAATATTATTAAATTAATAGTTAATTAAAATAACCTATCATAGTTATTAAGAGAAATATTCTGTACATGATATATTAATTCATTTTCCTCAACAAATGTATTATTGTGATTTCCGACAAGTATTGAGTATTTTTCAACAGTTGTCATATGATGTATACTAAAAATAATATATTGATATAAATAATAATAATACAACAATATTATATTATATACTTATATATAACTACTGATATACATGTATTTATAAATGCATTTATATATATATATATATATATATATATATATATATATAAAACAACACTAGAATTTACTGGTAGGCAGTTTAGAATAGACACGATTATTATTAGTATTATTACAAATTGTATAATTTAATATTAACTATATTAATTTAAATAAATATTTATTAAATGCAATTCAATTAAATATATTGATTTAACATATATTATAAAATCGTATCATTTTAAATAATATTCTAATATAAAAAAATATAATATATAATAAACTTACCAATGGGCAGCCGTTAAAATCCACTTTTTTCCTATTATAGAACCTCCACACAGGAATCTTCCGTTAAATAATACACTAAAATTTCATATTATAACATTAATTACGATATACAGGTAGGCTTGATATGAGATATACACTGATTATGTCAACAATGCTGACTTAATACTGACCTTATCATCCAAGGATGAGAATGTGGAACAGCCTCATCTCCCCCTACAATATATCCTATGTCTTCATTTAGAGAAACATTTTGGAATTGTATAGGTATTTTAGGAATTCCGCAGTGATCGTCTGCTACCGCATACATAAATACGCAAACAGATACAAAGAATATAGAAGTTTTCATCTGTTAACATAAATCAATTAATATTTAAGTATATGAATTTATATTAATTATTATAATTATTAAATATTTATACATATGTATTAAATATTATATATAAAAGTTAAATTTATAAATATAATATAAATAATACAACTTACTTTGGGTAGATTAAGTTATATTAATGATATTTTAATAAGTATCTCATCTTTTATACTAATCTATGAAATAAATAACGATTAAATAAAACTTTTTATCCGTAGAATGTACTGTAACTAATATGATTTCATAAGGTCATTTCATAGTTTGCAATTTAGATAATAATAAATTTATATTTAGTTGTTATTGTTGTTTTATAATTATATTTTTTATTTCATAATTTTCAATGTAACGAGTAATGAATTTATGTTTTAATTGTTATTGTTGATTTATAATTATATTTTTAGAATAATAAATGATTCATTGACATCATGTTATGTCATAAATAATATGTTGCATTCAATTATTTAATTATTAATATAATAATTATTCATAATATATTTAAATATAGTTTTGACATTTAAAAAATAAACTTACACGACATTTAAAATTTTCAATACATTTATATAATGTTATTTATGCTATATGACATATCTTTTATTTTATATAATCTATAAATTTATAAATATCTGTAAATCTATAAATAGCATATGAAATGTAATGTATATTAAAAACAATACGTTTTAAATATGTTATATAAATGTAACTTATTGTCTAAGATGTTGACATATTTAATCCTTATGTTTAATCCGATTTATTGTATATAAAATAGTGGTATCCTATAAAATTATAGGATAACAATTTACGATTAATTATAACTTATATGTTTATCATTTATTATATAACCATTCTAACTTTTATTAAATATCAAATACTTTATTAAACCATTATTAAGTATAAAATCTCCAACAATATTCCATTTAAATGTTATTATATTATATTAACTAATAATTTTTCAACTTCGAATAATTAGAATATTAAAATGTATAAAAAGCATTATTCTAAGTGTAAACATTATCATGATTCTCATAAGTATCGTCAATGTTATAAAGTACACTATAGTGTAATTTATTACACTAATATATATTAATATATTAACAATATAATCATCAACCAAATAGTTATTGTAAGACATATAATTAAAATGTTTATACATATAAGTATTATAGGTATTAACATTTAATATGCATTAATATGCATAGACCATGATACTATACAATGATAGCTAACTATAATCATATATGAATATATAATATGAGCTGATTTGACCATGGCCAAATAAAATTATATTATATATTCAGACATCCAGGTTTTAATAAAAGCAGATAATTTATTTATACACAGTTATATGAGGTAACTTCTAAATACTATTGTACGATCTATGGAGGACAAGAACACTGTGTCATAGTTTTATTATTCATTAATAACAATATTTAAGAATGTATAAGTATATTCTGAATATTCCCGATGGAATATCATTAGATGTCACCTAGATTAAGTTGAAATGATTTATATTCTATACTAATATATAAAAATGTTAATTCAGAAACTATATGTATTCTATATAACTATATATAGCTATATATAATAACATTTTAAATAAATATTTAACTCTATAGTATATATATGTGACACAATTATAATAATTTGTTCATTTTAATAAATAATTAATTATTAAACGAATTTAATTAATTATATATATATATATGCCAAGTATAGTATTATAGTATAAATATTACATATTATAGTATATATATATTATAGAAGGCATAATTTAAATATTATATATAAGTATACTTAGCATATATATATATATATATATATATATATATATATATATATATACTGAGCTATAGGATTATTAGAAATGTAAAGTATTCAATAAGTAATTAATACTTATTAATTATTAATTATTCAATTATAATTTATTAATTAATAGTCATTTACCAATTATTATTATTAATTAATTATAATTAATTAACTATTATTAATTATTAATTATATATTATTTTATTAATTATTCTATTTTAATTTATTATTTAATAATTATTTATAAATTAATTATTATTATTTTTAATTAATAATAATTAATGATTAATTTATTTATTATTAATAATAATTAATTAATTAAGTATATTATTTTAATATTTATTAATATTTCATACCACGTACATAAATAATATCTATTATAAAAAAATACTTCGCGGTAATTTCGGATAATTAACAACGATAAAGTAGAAGTTGTTATTTTTAAAATAAATAAATTATTTAATTATTAATTTAATGTATATTAATTATCAATATATGTACATTTTTAATTACGAATATAATTATAAATGCATTATTACTAGCTTTCTACAATTTAATTCACTTATACACATATTAACTTATGAGAATATAATAATCCATAGGGTTGATTTTCTTTGATTCCAAACTCACATAGATATGTAATATATTGAATAAATAATTATTCAAAATAAAATATAGTCCACAATTATAATCCTTTATTATATTGCCAATTCAAAAACTAACTTTTAATTACATATTAAATAAATTACTTAATTTATTATTTACAATAATTTCTTCAATAATATTTGATAAATATATATTTTTTCTATCAAATAAAAATTTTAAGTTTCTATTTATAAAACATACAAATATGAATAAAAATTATATCTGTATATATTTACAATATCATATATTACAAGTCGCCGATTACAGATACATCAATGTTTAATCATTTGTAATTAATTTTTATAATATTTAATTTAATTATTTAATAAATATTAACAACTTATATATTTTATATTCTTGATTAAATGATTGCAAAGCGATATAATGCATGGTCCGGTAAGGGATAATACTACTTCAGAAGTTTCCCTAGTTAAAACTGTTCTATTTGACATATTTAGCAGGTCAAGTAATTCATAGTTGACTTCGGTGCGAATTGTTATCTTCTATGACGTCATATCGAGTGAATCACCGCGCATGCGTGTGTCTATTTCTGTCATGATCGGCATCACACGTCGTTAGATAAGTTATGGTAATTACATATCATAAGATATACATTTATGTCTGGCGGGTGGTATACAGCTCTATATAGTTTATCACCTATGTATATATATATATTACCTAGTTAATTACTCGAGTATCAATTGTTATGATTATTATTTTATTATTAATATATATATATAAGTGCAATTTTATATTTAATATATATAATATGAATAATTTTATTATAATTTTACCTCAATTAATTATTATTTAAAACCTGATAATTTATTATATATATATATAAATGATTTTATAAGTGGAAACTAAATAATTATAAAATGTAAAATGTAAAATGTAAAACTGTAGTGGAGTAAAGTTGGGTAATGACGCCATAGTTTTGTTTTATCGTTATCATTTTTAAATATTAATTATGTTATAATTAAAAATTGATAGACTATATTGCAAATAAAATAACTTTTTAGAAAATTGATAGTGAAAATAAAATAACTATTGTTCATTGATTGCAGGATATCGATTAGTACCATTACCCTACATGTTGGACATACACACATGGCCGTCGGATGAAGGACGTGTATTAATAACCAATCATCATTAAGTATTTATTCATGAAATAGTAAGATTCATATCGTAAATAATTATATAAATATATAAAATAATTCAGTGAAAATCAAAAACATTCTATATTAGACATATGTGATAAAACAAAATTTAGGATGATTCAGACATTTATCTTATTCCTAAGATAACATAAAGTATTAAATACATAACAACGGGATATATATATATAATAAAGTGAACAAATCTGTGAATGTAGGAAAGTTACTGATATAGCTAATGAAATAACTAAATAATGGTTTAATATAATTAACACCTCTAAGGATAACATAACTATTTTGAGTTATTATTTAATATTTATAATTTATAATTATATAATATAATTATCCTAATTTATTTCTCAATATTAATATTAATATTCCTCAAATAATAGTTAATACGTATCTATATGTTACTATATATAAATAATTTACTAGAAAATGGATTTGCAATTATCAATTAATCATATAGAATATATTAGTAATATTAATATTATATATATATAATTTTATAAAATATTAATTGTTTTTATCACCGGCACATGTAATACGTTTCTAATTTAGTAGTAAGCATAGTAATAATAATTATTATGTACATAAAATACAAAAAAAAATATAATAATATAAAAGCGATGAATTTTTAAAAGATTACATGATATTAAATATTTAATTTTTGAACAAAAAGTGTGATAAGTCTATTATATGATTGTATGTGTATTGGTAGATTATTCCAGAAAACGTATCCATAATAGGTTATATAAACATCATTTTAAATATTATTATACAACTATTAGTAATATATATATATATATATATATATATATATGAATGAATGAATGAATGTTTATTTATACACAAAAATAACGTTGGACATTCTCTATTGTGTAAACAAAAAAATAAAATAACAAAATACACACACAAATATAAATAGTTAATTAGAAAATAATAAAATTAATTTTTACGAATTAATAACAATACATTTGATTTAAAATAAGAATAATTGACATTAGTTCTTAGTTCTACAGATAGCGCATTCCATAGGTCGGCTGCAGCTACCTATATATATGTATATATATATATATACTGCCTTCACGGCTCAGTAGGATATAAGTAAAATTACCATTCGGTAATAGGTTGAACACTATTATTTAGAAGTGATCTTAAATAATTGTGTATAAATAAATTATCAATTTCATTAAAACCATGGATGTCATAATACGAGAGTGGATTTTCTAATTTATTTTAGTAACTTAATTAGAAAATATTCATAATGATATATAATTTACATTATTTAAAGTGCGAAGTTTTATTATTTGAATTATATTATATATATACTATAGTTATAATAGCTAACGATAACTAGATAATATAATATGGTTTAACCATATACGTTAATACGTATAATATTTATATGTATGACAATTTTAATTGTATGTCTTACAATAACTATTTGGTTGATGATTCTATTATTATTGGGTAATTTATACAATCGACGATACTTATGACAATCAGGTTAATACTTATAATAATGTTTACACTTAGAATAATACTTGCTATACATTTTAATATTATATTAATTCGTAGTTGAAAAAATTGTTAGTTAATAGAATATAATACAATTTTAAATAGAACATTGTTTGTGAAATTATACTAAATACTGGTTTAATAAAAAGTTATAATAGGTTATAATATATAGTACATATCATATGTCATGTAAAATAAAGGATATATCATATAGCATATATAACTATTATATAAATGTATTCAACTATTTTAAATTTCGATTAAGTTCATTTTATAAATGTTAAAACTATATTTAAATATATTATAATTATGAGTAATTATCATATTATTAATTAAATAAATGAATACAAAACAATATTGATGACATAACATGATGTCAATTAATCATTTATTATTCTAAAAATATAATTATAAAACAACAATAACAACTATAACATAAATTCATAATATGTATAATATGCATAATTATGTATTACATTTAATTGTTCACAATTACCTCTAGTTATACAATTATTCGAAATGTTGACAATTTAAAAATTGTGGTTAGATCTATTTTTAATCTTCTAAGTTCAAGTTATTCAAATTTAAAATATTCTAATCTCTCTTTATATTATTTATTATTAATATTTGATGAATTTGTATATCCAACGAATCTTAATTAATCTTTCAATTTGGTCTATGAGACTACGAAATTTACTATCCATTGAAAAAGGTGACCAAATTATGGATGCATATTCTAAAATTGGTCTGCACTAAATTGGTCTGCACTACTATGTATTTAATATTCCCATATAGGGGATTTTATAGTAATGCATCTACAAATTAAATTCAAAGAAAAATAAGCTTTTTTAAAAATATAATCAATATGTGTATTAATTAAAAGTTTTTTTCAAATATTATTACTAAATCTTTAAAAAAAATAACCTTTTTTAATTGAATATTATTTAAAAAATAACGTTTTCTAATTTAATATTAGTTATAAAATATTTACCTCCCTAAAGTCATAACTGTACATTTTATAAGATAATATAGATAACATTGGACATAAAACCGATCCTTGTGGTACTCCATTTTTTAAAATATAACTAATTGAAAAAGAGTTTTCAACCCGTGTAATTTAAGATCTATTCGATATAAAATTATAAAACCATTTTATTAAATTATTAGATATACCGTATGATTTTAATTTATATAATAGTTTTTCATGAGAAACAACATCAAAAGATTTAACTCCATCAATATATATTATATCTACACACTTTTTATTATTCAATACATTATACCATTATTTTAAACATTTTGTTAATTGTAATTATGTTGATTTTCCACTTATAAAACCATATTGATTTTTTGTTAATAAATTATTATATTTTAAATATCAAATTAATTCTTTAGAAGTACTACGTTCTAATACTCTACAAATTACACATGTTATTGAAATAAGCCTATATTTATTTAAATGGTTCACCCTTTTTAAAAATTGGTGTGATCATAGATTTTTTCCAAATTGTCGGTATATTAAACGATAATAAAGTAATGAATTAAAAATAATATATAAATGCCTATATAATTCATTAGATATTAATTTTAACATAGAAGATGGTATATCATCAGTTCCGAAAGTATGTGTAATTTTTAGTCTATTTAAAAATATTTAAATTATTTCAGGATTTAAATCATAATTATCAAATTTTATCAAAATTTACAATATTAATAATTTAATATTATTTCAGATTATAGTGATACTAATTATATTGTTTGTTTCGTAATATTATTTGTTTTTTTTATTATTATTAACGTGTTCTGTTTATATAGTTTATATAGGTATATTGGTTTATTTTACTGTTAACGTGTAATGTTTGTATATATATTTTTCACATTTATTATACAATTAAAATATAAAATTAATAATGTACTATTATTACATATTGTTATAAGTATTATGTTATTTGTTTAATTACAGTATTGATTTATTTGATTTTTAACATGTTCTGTTTATAATATATTTAAAATTTATCATTTAAATATTAAACTACATAAATAATAATTTATTACTAATACAGGCTACAAATATAAGAATAATTCTATAAAGTTAAAGTAGAAATTGAATATTTCGATGCCACTTAAAAATGATGTATTTTATATCTATTTTAGTTTATTTTTATGCTATCTTTTATTTCTATTTAGATCATTTTTCGTTTATTTTGATTATATAATTTATTTCTAATTTCGATTATTTTTCATTTACGAGAACTGTAAAAGTTTTAATTTATTTAATATTTTAATTTCGTATTATACTTTGTTTATTTCTATATCGTATTTTATCGTTAGCATATATTTATACTTTATATTTTCTATTATATTTTCGACTATGTATTTGCTTAAATAAATTATTAAACAATCAATCAATAGTATTGCAGATTAATAAAAAATGTATTAGTTTTTTATTAATTTTTATTTAATCCATATAATAAAAATATATTTGATAATAATCATTAAAACAAAATATACATAATACAATAATAATATTTTCATATAATTTACATATAACAATGAATGAATTTAATAAATAAAATAAACTAATTGAATATGCGTAATTCAATGTACCATCTATTATGTATACATTAATGTACGACTTTGTAGTTTTAATTTTCCTCTTTTAATCTAAAATAAGTTTTAATATATTAATAATTCATTAAATTAAGTAAATAATTTATAAATTA
Source organism: Osedax fenrisi (assembly GCA_964019155.1). Classification (NCBI taxonomy): domain Eukaryota; kingdom Metazoa; phylum Annelida; class Polychaeta; order Sabellida; family Siboglinidae; genus Osedax; species Osedax fenrisi. The sequence continues at coordinate 53,223,777 of OZ025240.1, read as the reverse complement.
TACAATATTTAAATTATTAATCATTATAAAATTATTTAAATAATATAAATAAATAGATTACAAATCTATAACAGTGTTTAATAACCGCTAATAGTTTCTTCAATCCAGTCAATGAAATTAGCTACGCTGTTGTACACTCCTGGTTTATTTACCTCTCCGCAGCCGATTCCCCATGATGTAATACCGTATAATACCCATACATTCTCATCATCTTCATCATCTTGGTTTACTAATGAAATCATGGGACCACCCGAATCACCCTATTTAATAACGAAATTAATATATCACAAACTATATTTTAAATGTCAATACCACAATTATATTTAATAATAAATATAGTATGACGTAAGTTTATATATATCTGAATCTAATTAAATATATTACACACCCCGCACGAGTCTTTTCCTCCTTTCCAATCTCCGGCACATATCATACTATCAGTAATATGACCATCGTACATAATAGTAGAATTACATTCGACTATTGGAATATTAGATACTCTAACTTAACGAAGCACTTCACTGTCAACGGAATCTAAAGGTGTTATGTAATATATATTGCGTGTTAACACATAATTATGTGTTATATTATATATTATGATAATAGTAACTTAAAATTAGTATTTCATAAAACTAATTTATAAAAAAATATATATTTAATTTAGTATTTAATTTAATTATTTATATTATTGTATACAAATTTGTAACCACTTTTATAAATAATATGAATAATGTATATTAATAGTTAATACTACTAACGCATTGTTCGCCCCCACCCAGTTACAACGAAGTTTTTAGCATTTTCGGTTTTAGATTCAGGAAGGCATATAGCTTGTACATGATCATTGAATTGTATCTCAGTAGTCAATTGCATTAAAGCGATGTCATTGTTGTGTGTAGGTCTATTTTAGGTTAAATATTATTTATAAATATAATATTATAATTAATATTAATATATGTATGGTTTAATTAATTTTAAACATTAGTCAATTTATTTTGTATTTATAATATATTATTAATTTATTGTAATATTTTAATCAAAAATTAAATGAATATAGAAATATTATTAAATTAATAGTTAATTAAAATAACCTATCATAGTTATTAAGAGAAATATTCTGTACATGATATATTAATTCATTTTCCTCAACAAATGTATTATTGTGATTTCCGACAAGTATTGAGTATTTTTCAACAGTTGTCATATGATGTATACTAAAAATAATATATTGATATAAATAATAATAATACAACAATATTATATTATATACTTATATATAACTACTGATATACATGTATTTATAAATGCATTTATATATATATATATATATATATATATATATATATATAAAACAACACTAGAATTTACTGGTAGGCAGTTTAGAATAGACACGATTATTATTAGTATTATTACAAATTGTATAATTTAATATTAACTATATTAATTTAAATAAATATTTATTAAATGCAATTCAATTAAATATATTGATTTAACATATATTATAAAATCGTATCATTTTAAATAATATTCTAATATAAAAAAATATAATATATAATAAACTTACCAATGGGCAGCCGTTAAAATCCACTTTTTTCCTATTATAGAACCTCCACACAGGAATCTTCCGTTAAATAATACACTAAAATTTCATATTATAACATTAATTACGATATACAGGTAGGCTTGATATGAGATATACACTGATTATGTCAACAATGCTGACTTAATACTGACCTTATCATCCAAGGATGAGAATGTGGAACAGCCTCATCTCCCCCTACAATATATCCTATGTCTTCATTTAGAGAAACATTTTGGAATTGTATAGGTATTTTAGGAATTCCGCAGTGATCGTCTGCTACCGCATACATAAATACGCAAACAGATACAAAGAATATAGAAGTTTTCATCTGTTAACATAAATCAATTAATATTTAAGTATATGAATTTATATTAATTATTATAATTATTAAATATTTATACATATGTATTAAATATTATATATAAAAGTTAAATTTATAAATATAATATAAATAATACAACTTACTTTGGGTAGATTAAGTTATATTAATGATATTTTAATAAGTATCTCATCTTTTATACTAATCTATGAAATAAATAACGATTAAATAAAACTTTTTATCCGTAGAATGTACTGTAACTAATATGATTTCATAAGGTCATTTCATAGTTTGCAATTTAGATAATAATAAATTTATATTTAGTTGTTATTGTTGTTTTATAATTATATTTTTTATTTCATAATTTTCAATGTAACGAGTAATGAATTTATGTTTTAATTGTTATTGTTGATTTATAATTATATTTTTAGAATAATAAATGATTCATTGACATCATGTTATGTCATAAATAATATGTTGCATTCAATTATTTAATTATTAATATAATAATTATTCATAATATATTTAAATATAGTTTTGACATTTAAAAAATAAACTTACACGACATTTAAAATTTTCAATACATTTATATAATGTTATTTATGCTATATGACATATCTTTTATTTTATATAATCTATAAATTTATAAATATCTGTAAATCTATAAATAGCATATGAAATGTAATGTATATTAAAAACAATACGTTTTAAATATGTTATATAAATGTAACTTATTGTCTAAGATGTTGACATATTTAATCCTTATGTTTAATCCGATTTATTGTATATAAAATAGTGGTATCCTATAAAATTATAGGATAACAATTTACGATTAATTATAACTTATATGTTTATCATTTATTATATAACCATTCTAACTTTTATTAAATATCAAATACTTTATTAAACCATTATTAAGTATAAAATCTCCAACAATATTCCATTTAAATGTTATTATATTATATTAACTAATAATTTTTCAACTTCGAATAATTAGAATATTAAAATGTATAAAAAGCATTATTCTAAGTGTAAACATTATCATGATTCTCATAAGTATCGTCAATGTTATAAAGTACACTATAGTGTAATTTATTACACTAATATATATTAATATATTAACAATATAATCATCAACCAAATAGTTATTGTAAGACATATAATTAAAATGTTTATACATATAAGTATTATAGGTATTAACATTTAATATGCATTAATATGCATAGACCATGATACTATACAATGATAGCTAACTATAATCATATATGAATATATAATATGAGCTGATTTGACCATGGCCAAATAAAATTATATTATATATTCAGACATCCAGGTTTTAATAAAAGCAGATAATTTATTTATACACAGTTATATGAGGTAACTTCTAAATACTATTGTACGATCTATGGAGGACAAGAACACTGTGTCATAGTTTTATTATTCATTAATAACAATATTTAAGAATGTATAAGTATATTCTGAATATTCCCGATGGAATATCATTAGATGTCACCTAGATTAAGTTGAAATGATTTATATTCTATACTAATATATAAAAATGTTAATTCAGAAACTATATGTATTCTATATAACTATATATAGCTATATATAATAACATTTTAAATAAATATTTAACTCTATAGTATATATATGTGACACAATTATAATAATTTGTTCATTTTAATAAATAATTAATTATTAAACGAATTTAATTAATTATATATATATATATGCCAAGTATAGTATTATAGTATAAATATTACATATTATAGTATATATATATTATAGAAGGCATAATTTAAATATTATATATAAGTATACTTAGCATATATATATATATATATATATATATATATATATATATATATATATACTGAGCTATAGGATTATTAGAAATGTAAAGTATTCAATAAGTAATTAATACTTATTAATTATTAATTATTCAATTATAATTTATTAATTAATAGTCATTTACCAATTATTATTATTAATTAATTATAATTAATTAACTATTATTAATTATTAATTATATATTATTTTATTAATTATTCTATTTTAATTTATTATTTAATAATTATTTATAAATTAATTATTATTATTTTTAATTAATAATAATTAATGATTAATTTATTTATTATTAATAATAATTAATTAATTAAGTATATTATTTTAATATTTATTAATATTTCATACCACGTACATAAATAATATCTATTATAAAAAAATACTTCGCGGTAATTTCGGATAATTAACAACGATAAAGTAGAAGTTGTTATTTTTAAAATAAATAAATTATTTAATTATTAATTTAATGTATATTAATTATCAATATATGTACATTTTTAATTACGAATATAATTATAAATGCATTATTACTAGCTTTCTACAATTTAATTCACTTATACACATATTAACTTATGAGAATATAATAATCCATAGGGTTGATTTTCTTTGATTCCAAACTCACATAGATATGTAATATATTGAATAAATAATTATTCAAAATAAAATATAGTCCACAATTATAATCCTTTATTATATTGCCAATTCAAAAACTAACTTTTAATTACATATTAAATAAATTACTTAATTTATTATTTACAATAATTTCTTCAATAATATTTGATAAATATATATTTTTTCTATCAAATAAAAATTTTAAGTTTCTATTTATAAAACATACAAATATGAATAAAAATTATATCTGTATATATTTACAATATCATATATTACAAGTCGCCGATTACAGATACATCAATGTTTAATCATTTGTAATTAATTTTTATAATATTTAATTTAATTATTTAATAAATATTAACAACTTATATATTTTATATTCTTGATTAAATGATTGCAAAGCGATATAATGCATGGTCCGGTAAGGGATAATACTACTTCAGAAGTTTCCCTAGTTAAAACTGTTCTATTTGACATATTTAGCAGGTCAAGTAATTCATAGTTGACTTCGGTGCGAATTGTTATCTTCTATGACGTCATATCGAGTGAATCACCGCGCATGCGTGTGTCTATTTCTGTCATGATCGGCATCACACGTCGTTAGATAAGTTATGGTAATTACATATCATAAGATATACATTTATGTCTGGCGGGTGGTATACAGCTCTATATAGTTTATCACCTATGTATATATATATTACCTAGTTAATTACTCGAGTATCAATTGTTATGATTATTATTTTATTATTAATATATATATATAAGTGCAATTTTATATTTAATATATATAATATGAATAATTTTATTATAATTTTACCTCAATTAATTATTATTTAAAACCTGATAATTTATTATATATATATATAAATGATTTTATAAGTGGAAACTAAATAATTATAAAATGTAAAATGTAAAATGTAAAACTGTAGTGGAGTAAAGTTGGGTAATGACGCCATAGTTTTGTTTTATCGTTATCATTTTTAAATATTAATTATGTTATAATTAAAAATTGATAGACTATATTGCAAATAAAATAACTTTTTAGAAAATTGATAGTGAAAATAAAATAACTATTGTTCATTGATTGCACGATATCGATTAGTACCATTACCCTACATGTTGGACATACACACATGGCCGTCGGATGAAGGACGTGTATTAATAACCAATCATCATTAAGTATTTATTCATGAAATAGTAAGATTCATATCGTAAATAATTATATAAATATATAAAATAATTCAGTGAAAATCAAAAACATTCTATATTAGACATATGTGATAAAACAAAATTTAGGATGATTCAGACATTTATCTTATTCCTAAGATAACATAAAGTATTAAATACATAACAACGGGATATATATATATAATAAAGTGAACAAATCTGTGAATGTAGGAAAGTTACTGATATAGCTAATGAAATAACTAAATAATGGTTTAATATAATTAACACCTCTAAGGATAACATAACTATTTTGAGTTATTATTTAATATTTATAATTTATAATTATATAATATAATTATCCTAATTTATTTCTCAATATTAATATTAATATTCCTCAAATAATAGTTAATACGTATCTATATGTTACTATATATAAATAATTTACTAGAAAATGGATTTGCAATTATCAATTAATCATATAGAATATATTAGTAATATTAATATTATATATATATAATTTTATAAAATATTAATTGTTTTTATCACCGGCACATGTAATACGTTTCTAATTTAGTAGTAAGCATAGTAATAATAATTATTATGTACATAAAATACAAAAAAAAATATAATAATATAAAAGCGATGAATTTTTAAAAGATTACATGATATTAAATATTTAATTTTTGAACAAAAAGTGTGATAAGTCTATTATATGATTGTATGTGTATTGGTAGATTATTCCAGAAAACGTATCCATAATAGGTTATATAAACATCATTTTAAATATTATTATACAACTATTAGTAATATATATATATATATATATATATATATGAATGAATGAATGAATGTTTATTTATACACAAAAATAACGTTGGACATTCTCTATTGTGTAAACAAAAAAATAAAATAACAAAATACACACACAAATATAAATAGTTAATTAGAAAATAATAAAATTAATTTTTACGAATTAATAACAATACATTTGATTTAAAATAAGAATAATTGACATTAGTTCTTAGTTCTACAGATAGCGCATTCCATAGGTCGGCTGCAGCTACCTATATATATGTATATATATATATATACTGCCTTCACGGCTCAGTAGGATATAAGTAAAATTACCATTCGGTAATAGGTTGAACACTATTATTTAGAAGTGATCTTAAATAATTGTGTATAAATAAATTATCAATTTCATTAAAACCATGGATGTCATAATACGAGAGTGGATTTTCTAATTTATTTTAGTAACTTAATTAGAAAATATTCATAATGATATATAATTTACATTATTTAAAGTGCGAAGTTTTATTATTTGAATTATATTATATATATACTATAGTTATAATAGCTAACGATAACTAGATAATATAATATGGTTTAACCATATACGTTAATACGTATAATATTTATATGTATGACAATTTTAATTGTATGTCTTACAATAACTATTTGGTTGATGATTCTATTATTATTGGGTAATTTATACAATCGACGATACTTATGACAATCAGGTTAATACTTATAATAATGTTTACACTTAGAATAATACTTGCTATACATTTTAATATTATATTAATTCGTAGTTGAAAAAATTGTTAGTTAATAGAATATAATACAATTTTAAATAGAACATTGTTTGTGAAATTATACTAAATACTGGTTTAATAAAAAGTTATAATAGGTTATAATATATAGTACATATCATATGTCATGTAAAATAAAGGATATATCATATAGCATATATAACTATTATATAAATGTATTCAACTATTTTAAATTTCGATTAAGTTCATTTTATAAATGTTAAAACTATATTTAAATATATTATAATTATGAGTAATTATCATATTATTAATTAAATAAATGAATACAAAACAATATTGATGACATAACATGATGTCAATTAATCATTTATTATTCTAAAAATATAATTATAAAACAACAATAACAACTATAACATAAATTCATAATATGTATAATATGCATAATTATGTATTACATTTAATTGTTCACAATTACCTCTAGTTATACAATTATTCGAAATGTTGACAATTTAAAAATTGTGGTTAGATCTATTTTTAATCTTCTAAGTTCAAGTTATTCAAATTTAAAATATTCTAATCTCTCTTTATATTATTTATTATTAATATTTGATGAATTTGTATATCCAACGAATCTTAATTAATCTTTCAATTTGGTCTATGAGACTACGAAATTTACTATCCATTGAAAAAGGTGACCAAATTATGGATGCATATTCTAAAATTGGTCTGCACTAAATTGGTCTGCACTACTATGTATTTAATATTCCCATATAGGGGATTTTATAGTAATGCATCTACAAATTAAATTCAAAGAAAAATAAGCTTTTTTAAAAATATAATCAATATGTGTATTAATTAAAAGTTTTTTTCAAATATTATTACTAAATCTTTAAAAAAAATAACCTTTTTTAATTGAATATTATTTAAAAAATAACGTTTTCTAATTTAATATTAGTTATAAAATATTTACCTCCCTAAAGTCATAACTGTACATTTTATAAGATAATATAGATAACATTGGACATAAAACCGATCCTTGTGGTACTCCATTTTTTAAAATATAACTAATTGAAAAAGAGTTTTCAACCCGTGTAATTTAAGATCTATTCGATATAAAATTATAAAACCATTTTATTAAATTATTAGATATACCGTATGATTTTAATTTATATAATAGTTTTTCATGAGAAACAACATCAAAAGATTTAACTCCATCAATATATATTATATCTACACACTTTTTATTATTCAATACATTATACCATTATTTTAAACATTTTGTTAATTGTAATTATGTTGATTTTCCACTTATAAAACCATATTGATTTTTTGTTAATAAATTATTATATTTTAAATATCAAATTAATTCTTTAGAAGTACTACGTTCTAATACTCTACAAATTACACATGTTATTGAAATAAGCCTATATTTATTTAAATGGTTCACCCTTTTTAAAAATTGGTGTGATCATAGATTTTTTCCAAATTTTCGGTATATTAAACGATAATAAAGTAATGAATTAAAAATAATATATAAATGCCTATATAATTCATTAGATATTAATTTTAACATAGAAGATGGTATATCATCAGTTCCGAAAGTATGTGTAATTTTTAGTCTATTTAAAAATATTTAAATTATTTCAGGATTTAAATCATAATTATCAAATTTTATCAAAATTTACAATATTAATAATTTAATATTATTTCAGATTATAGTGATACTAATTATATTGTTTGTTTCGTAATATTATTTGTTTTTTTTATTATTATTAACGTGTTCTGTTTATATAGTTTATATAGGTATATTGGTTTATTTTACTGTTAACGTGTAATGTTTGTATATATATTTTTCACATTTATTATACAATTAAAATATAAAATTAATAATGTACTATTATTACATATTGTTATAAGTATTATGTTATTTGTTTAATTACAGTATTGATTTATTTGATTTTTAACATGTTCTGTTTATAATATATTTAAAATTTATCATTTAAATATTAAACTACATAAATAATAATTTATTACTAATACAGGCTACAAATATAAGAATAATTCTATAAAGTTAAAGTAGAAATTGAATATTTCGATGCCACTTAAAAATGATGTATTTTATATCTATTTTAGTTTATTTTTATGCTATCTTTTATTTCTATTTAGATCATTTTTCGTTTATTTTGATTATATAATTTATTACTAATTTCGATTATTTTTCATTTACGAGAACTGTAAAAGTTTTAATTTATTTAATATTTTAATTTCGTATTATACTTTGTTTATTTCTATATCGTATTTTATCGTTAGCATATATTTATACTTTATATTTTCTATTATATTTTCGACTATGTATTTGCTTAAATAAATTATTAAACAATCAATCAATAGTATTGCAGATTAATAAAAAATGTATTAGTTTTTTATTAATTTTTATTTAATCCATATAATAAAAATATATTTGATAATAATCATTAAAACAAAATATACATAATACAATAATAATATTTTCATATAATTTACATATAACAATGAATGAATTTAATAAATAAAATAAACTAATTGAATATGCGTAATTCAATGTACCATCTATTATGTATACATTAATGTACGACTTTGTAGTTTTAATTTTCCTCTTTTAATCTAAAATAAGTTTTAATATATTAATAATTCATTAAATTAAGTAAATAATTTATAAATTATACAATATTTAAATTATTAATCATTATAAAATTATTTAAATAATATAAATAAATAGATTACAATTCTATAACAGTGTTTAATAACCGCTAATAGTTTCTTCAATCCAGTCAATGAAATTAACTACGCTGTTGTACACTCCTGGTTTATTTACCTCTCCGCAGCCGATTCCCCATGATGTAATACCGTATAATACCCATACATTCTCATCATCTTCATCATCTTGGTTTACTAATGAAATCATGGGACCACCCGAATTACCCTATTTAATAACGAAATTAATATATCACAAACTATATTTTAAATGTCAATACCACAATTATATTTAATAATAAATATAGTATGACGTAAGTTTATATATATCTGAATCTAATTAAATATATTACACACCCCGCACGAGTCTTTTCCTCCTTTCCAATCTCCGGCACATATCATACTATCAGTAATATGACCATCGTACATAATAGTAGAATTACATTCGACTATTGGAATATTAGATACTCTAACTTGACGAAGCACTTCACTGTCAACGGAATCTAAAGGTGTTATGTAATATATATTGCGTGTTAACACATAATTATGTGTTATATTATATATTATGATAATAGTAACTTAAAATTAGTATTTCATAAAACTAATTTATAAAAAAATATATATTTAATTTAGTATTTAATTTAATTATTTATATTATTGTATACAAATTTGTAACCACTTTTATAAATAATATGAATAATGTATATTAATAGTTAATACTACTAACGCATTGTTCGACCCCACCCAGTTACAACGAAGTTTTTAGCCTTTTCGGTTTTAGATTCAGGAAGGCATATAGCTTGTACATGATCATTGAATTGTATCTCAGTAGTCAATTGCATTAAAGCGATGTCATTGTTGTGTGTAGGTCTATTTTAGGTTAAATATTATTTATAAATATAATATTATAATTAATATTAATATATGTATGGTTTAATTAATTTTAAACATTAGTCAATTTATTTTGTATTTATAATATATTATTAATTTATTGTAATATTTTAATCAAAAATTAAATGAATATAGAAATATTATTAAATTAATAGTTAATTAAAATAACCTATCATAGTTATTAAGAGAAATATTCTGTACATGATATATTAATTCATTTTCCTCAACAAATGTATTATTGTGATTTCCGACAAGTATTGAGTATTTTTCAACAGTTGTCATATGATGTATACTAAAAATAATATATTGATATAAATAATAATAATACAACAATATTATATTATATACTTATATATAACTACTGATATACATGTATTTATAAATGCATTTATATATATATATATATATATATATATATATAAAACAACACTAGAATTTACTGGTAGGCAGTTTAGAATAGACACGATTATTATTAGTATTATTACAAATTGTATAATTTAATATTAACTATATTAATTTAAATAAATATTTATTAAATGCAATTCAATTAAATATATTGATTTAACATATATTATAAAATCGTATCATTTTAAATAATATTCTAATATAAAAAAATATAATATATAATAAACTTACCAATGGGCAGCCGTTAAAATCCACTTTTTTCCTATTATAGAACCTCCACACAGGAATCTTCCGTTAAATAATACACTAAAATTTCATATTATAACATTAATTACGATATACAGGTAGGCTTGAGATGAGACATACACTGATTATGTCAACAATGCTGACTTAATACTGACCTTATCATCCAAGGATGAGAATGTGGAACAGCCTCATCTCCCCCTACAATATATCCTATGTCTTCATTTAGAGAAACATTTTGGAATTGTATAGGTATTTTAGGAATTCCGCAGTGATCGTCTGCTACCGCATACATAAATACGCAAACAGATACAAAGAATATAGAAGTTTTCATCTGTTAACATAAATCAATTAATATTTAAGTATATGAATTTATATTAATTATTATAATTATTAAATATTTATACATATGTATTAAATATTATATATAAAAGTTAAATTTATAAATATAATATAAATAATACAACTTACTTTGGGTAGATTAAGTTCTATTAATGATATTTTAATAAGTATCTCATCTTTTATACTAATCTATGAAATAAATAACGATTAAATAAAACTTTTTATCCGTAGAATGTACTGTAACTAATATGATTTCATAAGGTCATTTCATAGTTTGCAATTTAGATAATAATAAATTTATATTTAGTTGTTATTGTTGTTTTATAATTATATTTTTTATTTCATAATTTTCAATGTAACGAGTAATGAATTTATGTTTTATTTGTTATTGTTGATTTATAATTATATTTTTAGAATAATAAATGATTCATTGACATCATGTTATGTCATAAATAATATGTTGCATTCAATTATTTAATTATTAATATAATAATTATTCATAATATATTTAAATATAGTTTTGACATTTAAAAAATAAACTTACACGACATTTAAAAAGTTCAATACATTTATATAATGTTATTTATGCTATATGACATATCTTTTATTTTATATAATCTATAAATTTATAAATATCTGTAAATCTATAAATAGCATATGAAATGTAATGTATATTAAAAACAATACGTTTTAAATATGTTATATAAATGTAACTTATTGTCTAAGATGTTGACATATTTAATCCTTATGTTTAATCCGATTTATTGTATATAAAATAGTGGTATCCTATAAAATTATAGGATAACAATTTACGATTAATTATAACTTATATGTTTATCATTTATTATATAACCATTCTAACTTTTATTAAATATCAAATACTTTATTAAACCATTATTAAGTATAAAATCTCCAACAATATTCCATTTAAATGTTATTATATTATATTAACTAATAATTTTTCAACTTCGAATAATTAGAATATTAAAATGTATAAAAAGCATTATTCTAAGTGTAAACATTATCATGATTCTCATAAGTATCGTCAATGTTATAAAGTACACTATAGTGTAATTTATTACACTAATATATATTAATATATTAACAATATAATCATCAACCAAATAGTTATTGTAAGACATATAATTAAAATGTTTATACATATAAGTATTATAGGTATTAACATTTAATATGCATTAATATGCATAGACCATGATACTATACAATGATAGCTAACTATAATCATATATGAATATATAATATGAGCTGATTTGACCATGGCCAAATAAAATTATATTATATATTCAGACATCCAGGTTTTAATAAAAGCAGATAATTTATTTATACACAGTTATATGAGGTAACTTCTAAATACTATTGTACGATCTATGGAGGACAAGAACACTGTGTCATAGTTTTATTATTCATTAATAACAATATTTAAGAATGTATAAGTATATTCTGAATATTCCCGATGGAATATCATTAGATGTCACCTAGATTAAGTTGAAATGATTTATATTCTATACTAATATATAAAAATGTTAATTCAGAAACTATATGTATTCTATATAACTATATATAGCTATATATAATAACATTTTAAATAAATATTTAACTCTATAGTATATATATGTGACACAATTATAATAATTTGTTCATTTTAATAAATAATTAATTATTAAACGAATTTAATTAATTATATATATATATGCCAAGTATAGTATTATAGTATAAATATTACATATTATAGTATATATATATTATAGAAGGCATAATTTAAATATTATATATAAGTATACTTAGCATATATATATATATATATATATATATATATATATATATACTGAGCTATAGGATTATTAGAAATGTAAAGTATTCAATAAGTAATTAATACTTATTAATTATTAATTATTCAATTATAATTTATTAATTAATAGTCATTTACCAATTATTATTATTAATTAATTATAATTAATTAACTATTATTAATTATTAATTATATATTATTTTATTAATTATTCTATTTTAATTTATTATTTAATAATTATTTATAAATTAATTATTATTATTTTTAATTAATAATAATTAATGATTAATTTATTTATTATTAATAATAATTAATTAATTAAGTATATTATTTTAATATTTATTAATATTTCATACCACGTACATAAATAATATCTATTATAAAAAAATACTTCGCGGTAATTTCGGATAATTAACAACGATAAAGTAGAAGTTGTTATTTTTAAAATAAATAAATTATTTAATTATTAATTTAATGTATATTAATTATCAATATATGTACATTTTTAATTACGAATACAATTATAAATGCATTATTACTAGCTTTCTACAATTTAATTCACTTATACACATATTAACTTATGAGAATATAATAATCCATAGGGTTGATTTTCTTTGATTCCAAACTCACATAGATATGTAATATATTGAATAAATAATTATTCAAAATAAAATATAGTCCACAATTATAATCCTTTATTATATTGCCAATTCAAAAACTAACTTTTAATTACATATTAAATAAATTACTTAATTTATTATTTACAATAATTTCTTCAATAATATTTGATAAATATATATTTTTTCTATCAAATAAAAATTTTAAGTTTCTATTTATAAAACATACAAATATGAATAAAAATTATATCTGTATATATTTACAATATCATATATTACAAGTCGCCGATTACAGATACATCAATGTTTAATCATTTGTAATTAATTTTTATAATATTTAATTTAATTATTTAATAAATATTAACAACTTATATATTTTATATTCTTGATTAAATGATTGCAAAGCGATATAATGCATGGTCCGGTAAGGGATAATACTACTTCAGAAGTTTCCCTAGTTAAAACTGTTCTATTTGACATATTTAGCAGGTCAAGTAATTCATAGTTGACTTCGGTGCGAATTGTTATCTTCTATGACGTCATATCGAGTGAATCACCGCGCATGCGTGTGTCTATTTCTGTCATGATCGGCATCACACGTCGTTAGATAAGTTATGGTAATTACATATCATAAGATACACATTTATGTCTGGCGGGTGGTATACAGCTCTATATAGTTTATCACCTATGTATATATATATTACCTAGTTAATTACTCGAGTATCAATTGTTATGATTATTATTTTATTATTAATATATATATATAAGTGCAATTTTATATTTAATATATATAATATGAATAATTTTATTATAATTTTACCTCAATTAATTATTATTTAAAACCTGATAATTTATTATATATATATATAAATGATTTTATAAGTGGAAACTAAATAATTATAAAATGTAAAATGTAAAATGTAAAACTGTAGTGGAGTAAAGTTGGGTAATGACGCCATAGTTTTGTTTTATCGTTATCATTTTTAAATATTAATTATGTTATAATTAAAAATTGATAGACTATATTGCAAATAAAATAACTTTTTAGAAAATTGATAGTGGAAATAAAATAACTATTGTTCATTGATTGCACGATATCGATTAGTACCATTACCCTACATGATGGACATACACACATGGCCGTCGGATGAAGGACGTGTATTAATAACCAATCATCATTAAGTATTTATTCATGAAATAGTAAGATTCATATCGTAAATAATTATATAAATATATAAAATAATTCAGTGAAAATCAAAAACATTCTATATTAGACATATGTGATAAAACAAAATTTAGGATGATTCAGACATTTATCTTATTCCTAAGATAACATAAAGTATTAAATACATAACAACGGGATATATATATATAATAAAGTGAACAAATCTGTGAATGTAGGAAAGTTACTGATATAGCTAATGAAATAACTAAATAATAGTTTAATATAATTAACACCTCTAAGGATAACATAACTATTTTGAGTTATTATTTAATATTTATAATTTATAATTATATAATATAATTATCCTAATTTATTTCTCAATATTAATATTAATATTCCTCAAATAATAGTTAATACGTATCTATATGTTACTATATATAAATAATTTACTAGAAAATGGATTTGCAATTATCAATTAATCATATAGAATATATTAGTAATATTAATATTATATATATATAATTTTATAAAATATTAATTGTTTTTATCACCGGCACATGTAATACGTTTCTAATTTAGTAGTAAGCATAGTAATAATAATTATTATGTACATAAAATACAAAAAAAAATATAATAATATAAAAGCGATGAATTTTTAAAAGATTACATGATATTAAATATTTAATTTTTGAACAAAAAGTGTGATAAGTCTATTATATGATTGTATGTGTATTGGTAGATTATTCCAGAAAACGTATCCATAATAGGTTATATAAACATCATTTTAAATATTATTATACAACTATTAGTAATATATATATATATATATATATATATATATATGAATGAATGAATGAATGTTTATTTATACACAAAAATAACGTTGGATATTCTCTATTGTGTAAACAAAAAAATAAAATAACAAAATACACACACAAATATAAATAGTTAATTAGAAAATAATAAAATTAATTTTTACGAATTAATAACAATACATTTGATTTAAAATAAGAATAATTGACATTAGTTCTTAGTTCTACAGATAGCGCATTCCATAGGTCGGCTGCAGCTACCTATATATATATGTATATATATATACTGCCTTCACGGCTCAGTAGGATATAAGTAAAATTACCGTTCGGTAATAGGTTGAACACTATTATTTAGAAGTGATCTTAAATAATTGTGTATAAATAAATTATCAATTTCATTAAAACCATGGATGTCATAATACGAGAGTGGATTTTCTAATTTATTTTAGTAACTTAATTAGAAAATATTCATAATGATATATAATTTACATTATTTAAAGTGCGAAGTTTTATTATTTGAATTATATTATATATATACTATAGTTATAATAGCTAACGATAACTAGATAATATAATATGGTTTAACCATATACGTTAATACGTATAATATTTATATGTATGACAATTTTAATTGTATGTCTTACAATAACTATTTGGTTGATGATTCTATTATTATTGGGTAATTTATACAATCGACGATACTTATGACAATCAGGTTAATACTTATAATAATGTTTACACTTAGAATAATACTTGCTATACATTTTAATATTATATTAATTCGTAGTTGAAAAAATTGTTAGTTAATAGAATATAATACAATTTTAAATAGAACATTGTTTGTGAAATTATACTAAATACTGGTTTAATAAAAAGTTATAATAGGTTATAATATATAGTACATATCATATGCCATGTAAAATAAAGGATATATCATATAGCATATATAACTATTATATAAATGTATTCAACTATTTTAAATTTCGATTAAGTTCATTTTATAAATGTTAAAACTATATTTAAATATATTATAATTATGAGTAATTATCATATTATTAATTAAATAAATGAATACAAAACAATATTGATGACATAACATGATGTCAATTAATCATTTATTATTCTAAAAATATAATTATAAAACAACAATAACAACTATAACATAAATTCATAATATGTATAATATGCATAATTATGTATTACATTTAATTGTTCACAATTACCTCTAGTTATACAATTATTCGAAATGTTGACAATTTAAAAATTGTGGTTAGATCTATTTTTAATCTTCTAAGTTCAAGTTATTCAAATTTAAAATATTCTAATCTCTCTTTATATTATTTATTATTAATATTTGATGAATTTGTATATCCAACGAATCTTAATTAATCTTTCAATTTGGTCTATGAGACTACGAAATTTACTATCCATTGAAAAAGGTGACCAAATTATGGATGCATATTCTAAAATTGGTCTGCACTAAATTGGTCTGCACTACTATGTATTTAATATTCCCATATAGGGGATTTTATAGTAATGCATCTACAAATTAAATTCAAAGAAAAATAAGCTTTTTTAAAAATATAATCAATATGTGTATTAATTAAAAGTTTTTTTCAAATATTATTACTAAATCTTTAAAAAAAATAACCTTTTTTAATTGAATATTATTTAAAAAATAACGTTTTCTAATTTAATATTAGTTATAAAATATTTACCTCCCTAAAGTCATAACTGTACATTTTATAAGATAATATAGATAACATTGGACATAAAACCGATCCTTGTGGTACTCCATTTTTTAAAATATAACTAATTGAAAAAGAGTTTTCAACCCGTGTAATTTAAGATCTATTCGATATAAAATTATAAAACCATTTTATTAAATTATTAGATATACCGTATGATTTTAATTTATATAATAGTTTTTCATGAGAAACAACATCAAAATATTTAACTCCATCAATATATATTATATCTACACACTTTTTATTATTCAATACATTATACCATTATTTTAAACATTTTGTTAATTGTAATTATGTTGATTTTCCACTTATAAAACCATATTGATTTTTTGTTAATAAATTATTATATTTTAAATATCAAATTAATTCTTTAGAAGTACTACGTTCTAATACTCTACAAATTACACATGTTATTGAAATAAGCCTATATTTATTTAAATGGTTCACCCTTTTTAAAAATTGGTGTGATCATAGATTTTTTCCAAATTTTCGGTATATTAAACGATAATAAAGTAATGAATTAAAAATAATATATAAATGCCTATATAATTCATTAGATATTAATTTTAACATAGAAGATGGTATATCATCAGTTCCGAAAGTATGTGTAATTTTTAGTCTATTTAAAAATATTTAAATTATTTCAGGATTTAAATCATAATTATCAAATTTTATCAAAATTTACAATATTAATAATTTAATATTATTTCAGATTATAGTGATACTAATTATATTGTTTGTTTCGTAATATTATTTGTTTTTTTTATTATTATTAACGTGTTCTGTTTATATAGTTTATATAGGTATATTGGTTTATTTTACTGTTAACGTGTAATGTTTGTATATTTTTATATATATTTTTCACATTTATTATACAATTAAAATATAAAATTAATAATGTACTATTATTACATATTGTTATAAGTATTATGTTATTTGTTTAATTACAGTATTGATTTATTTGATTTTTAACATGTTCTGTTTATAATATATTTAAAATTTATCATTTAAATATTAAACTACATAAATAATAATTTATTACTAATACAGGCTACAAATATAAGAATAATTCTATAAAGTTAAAGTAGAAATTGAATATTTCGATGCCACTTAAAAATGATGTATTTTATATCTATTTTAGTTTATTTTTATGCTATCTTTTATTTCTATTTAGATCATTTTTCGTTTATTTTGATTATATAATTTATTTCTAATTTCGATTATTTTTCATTTACGAGAACTGTAAAAGTTTTAATTTATTTAATATTTTAATTTCGTATTATACTTTGTTTATTTCTATATCGTATTTTATCGTTAGCATATATTTATACTTTATATTTTCTATTATATTTTCGTCTATGTATTTGCTTAAATAAATTATTAAACAATCAATCAATAGTATTGCAGATTAATAAAAAATGTATTAGTTTTTTATTAATTTTTATTTAATCCATATAATAAAAATATATTTGATAATAATCATTAAAACAAAATATACATAATACAATAATAATATTTTCATATAATTTACATATAACAATGAATGAATTTAATAAATAAAATAAACTAATTGAATATGCGTAATTCAATGTACCATCTATTATGTATACATTAATGTACGACTTTGTAGTTTTAATTTTCCTCTTTTAATCTAAAATAAGTTTTAATATATTAATAATTCATTAAATTAAGTAAATAATTTATAAATTATACAATATTTAAATTATTAATCATTATAAAATTATTTAAATAATATAAATAAATAGATTACAATTCTATAACAGTGTTTAATAACCGCTAATAGTTTCTTCAATCCAGTCAATGAAATTAGCTACGCTGTTGTACACTCCTGGTTTATTTACCTCTCCGCAGCCGATTCCCCATGATGTAATACCGTATAATACCCATACATTCTCATCATCTTCATCATCTTGGTTTACTAATGAAATCATGGGACCACCCGAATCACCCTATTTAATAACGAAATTAATATATCACAAACTATATTTTAAATGTCAATACCACAATTATATTTAATAATAAATATAGTATGACGTAAGTTTATATATATCTGAATCTAATTAAATATATTACACACCCCGCACGAGTCTTTTCCTCCTTTCCAATCTCCGGCACATATCATACTATCAGTAATATGACCATCGTACATAATAGTAGAATTACATTCGACTATTGGAATATTAGATACTCTAACTTGACGAAGCACTTCACTGTCAACGGAATCTAAAGGTGTTATGTAATATATATTGCGTGTTAACACATAATTATGTGTTATATTATATATTATGATAATAGTAACTTAAAATTAGTATTTCATAAAACTAATTTATAAAAAAATATATATTTAATTTAGTATTTAATTTAATTATTTATATTATTGTATACAAATTTGTAACCACTTTTATAAATAATATGAATAATGTATATTAATAGTTAATACTACTAACGCATTGTTCGACCCCACCCAGTTACAACGAAGTTTTTAGCCTTTTCGGTTTTAGATTCAGGAAGGCATATAGCTTGTACATGATCATTGAATTGTATCTCAGTAGTCAATTGCATTAAAGCGATGTCATTGTTGTGTGTAGGTCTATTTTAGGTTAAATATTATTTATAAATATAATATTATAATTAATATTAATATATGTATGGTTTAATTAATTTTAAACATTAGTCAATTTATTTTGTATTTATAATATATTATTAATTTATTGTAATATTTTAATCAAAAATTAAATGAATATAGAAATATTATTAAATTAATAGTTAATTAAAATAACCTATCATAGTTATTAAGAGAAATATTCTGTACATGATATATTAATTCATTTTCCTCAACAAATGTATTATTGTGATTTCCGACAAGTATTGAGTATTTTTCAACAGTTGTCATATGATGTATACTAAAAATAATATATTGATATAAATAATAATAATACAACAATATTATATTATATACTTATATATAACTACTGATATACATGTATTTATAAATGCATTTATATATATATATATATATATATATATATATATAAAACAACACTAGAATTTACTGGTAGGCAGTTTAGAATAGACACGATTATTATTAGTATTATTACAAATTGTATAATTTAATATTAACTATATTAATTTAAATAAATATTTATTAAATGCAATTCAATTAAATATATTGATTTAACATATATTATAAAATCGTATCATTTTAAATAATATTCTAATATAAAAAAATATAATATATAATAAACTTACCAATGGGCAGCCGTTAAAATCCACTTTTTTCCTATTATAGAACCTCCACACAGGAATCTTCCGTTAAATAATACACTAAAATTTCATATTATAACATTAATTACGATATACAGGTAGGCTTGATATGAGATATACACTGATTATGTCAACAATGCTGACTTAATACTGACCTTATCATCCAAGGATGAGAATGTGGAACAGCCTCATCTCCCCCTACAATATATCCTATGTCTTCATTTAGAGAAACATTTTGGAATTGTATAGGTATTTTAGGAATTCCGCAGTGATCGTCTGCTACCGCATACATAAATACGCAAACAGATACAAAGAATATAGAAGTTTTCATCTGTTAACATAAATCAATTAATATTTAAGTATATGAATTTATATTAATTATTATAATTATTAAATATTTATACATATGTATTAAATATTATATATAAAAGTTAAATTTATAAATATAATATAAATAATACAACTTACTTTGGGTAGATTAAGTTCTATTAATGATATTTTAATAAGTATCTCATCTTTTATACTAATCTATGAAATAAATAACGATTAAATAAAAATTTTTATCCGTAGAATGTACTGTAACTAATATGATTTCATAAGGTCATTTCATAGTTTTCAATTTAGATAATAATAAATTTATATTTAGTTGTTATTGTTGTTTTATAATTATATTTTTTATTTCATAATTTTCAATGTAGCGAATAATGAATTTATGTTATAGTTGTTATTGTTGATTTATAATTATATTTGTAGAATAATAAATTATTCATTGACATCATGTTATGTCATAAATAATATGTTGCATTCAATTATTTAATTAATAATATAATAATTATTCATAATATATTTAAATATAGTTTTGACATTTAAAAAATGAACTTACACAACATTTAAAAAGTTGAATACATTTATATAATAGTTATTTATGCTATATGATATAACTTTTATTTTATAAAATCTATAAATTTATAAATATCTGTAAATCTATAAATAGCATATGAAATGTAATGTATATTAAAAACAATACGTTTTAAATATGTTATATAAATGTAACTTATTGTCTAAGATGTTGACATATTTAATCCTTATGTTTAATCCGATTTATTGTATATAAAATAGTGGTATCCTATAAAATTATAGGATAACAATTTACGATTAATTATAACTTATATGTTTATCATTTATTATATAACCATTCTAACTTTTATTAAATATCAAATACTTTATTAAACCATTATTAAGTATAAAATCTCCAAAAATATTCCATTTAAATGTTATTATATTATATTAACTAATAATTTTTCAACTTCGAATTATTAGAATATTAAAATGTATAAAAAGCATTATTCTAAGTGTAAACATTATCATGATTCTCATAAGTATCGTCAATATTATAAAGTACACTATAGTGTAATTTATTACACTAATATATATTAATATATTAACAATATAATCATCAACCAAATAGTTATTGTAAGACATATAATTAAAATGTTTATACATATAAGTATTATAGGTATTAACATTTAATATGCATTAATATGCATAGACCATGATACTATACAATGATAGCTAACTATAATCATATATGAATATATAATATGAGCTGATTTGACCATGGCCAAATAAAATTATATTATATATTCAGACATCCAGGTTTTAATAAAAGCAGATAATTTATTTATACACAGTTATATGAGGTAACTTCTAAATACTATTGTACGATCTATGGAGGACAAGAACACTGTATCATAGTTTTATTATTCATTAATAACAATATTTAAGAATGTATAAGTATATTCTGAATATTCCCGATGGAATATCATTAGATGTCACCTAGATTAAGTTGAAATGATTTATATTCTATACTAATATATAAAAATGTTAATTCAGAAACTATATGTATTCTATATAACTATATATAGCTATATATAATAACATTTTAAATAAATATTTAACTCTATAGTATATATACGTGACACAATTATAATAATTTGTTTATTTTAATAAATAATTAATTATTATACGAATTTAATTAATTATATATATATATGCCAATTATAGTATTGTAGTATAAATATTACCAATTATAGTATATATATATTATAGTAGGCATACTTTAAATATTATATATAAGTATACTTATATATATATATATATATATACTGAGTTATAGGATTATTAGAAATGTAAAGTATTCGATAAGTAATTAATACTTATTAATTATTAATTATTCAATTATAATTTATTAATTAATAGTCATTTACCAATTATTAATATTAATTAATTATAATTAATTAACTATTATTAATTATTAATTATATATTATTTTATTAATTATTAATAATTATTTATCAATAATTATTAATTATTCTATTTTAATTTATTATTTTATAATTATTTATAAATTAATTATTATTATTTTTAATTAATAATAATTAATGATTAATTTATTTATTATTAATAATAATAAATTAATTAAGTATACTATTTTAATATTTATTAATATTTCATACCACGTACATACATAATATCTAATATAAAAAACACTTCGCGGTAATTTCAGATAATTAATAACGATCAAGTAAAAGTTGTTATTTTTAAAATAAATAAATTATTTAATTATTAATTTAATGTATATTAATTATCAATATATGTACATTTTTAATTACGAATATAATTATAAATGCATTATTACTAGCTTTCTACAATTTAATTCACTTATACACATATTAACTTATGAGAATATAATAATCCATAGGGTTGATTTTCTTTAATTCCAAACTAACATAGATATGTAATCTATTGAATAAATAATTATTCAAAATAAAATATAGTCCACAATTATAATACTTTATTATATTGCCAATTCAAAAACTAACTTTTAATTACATATTAAATAAATTACTTAATTTATTATTTACAATAATTCTTCAATAATATTTGATATATATATATATATTTTGTTATATCAAATAAACATTTTAAGTTTTAATTTATAAAAATACAAATATGAATAACAATTATATTTGTATATATTTACAATATAATATATTACAAGTCGCCGATTACAGATATGTTTAATCATTTGTAATTAATTTTTATAATATTTAATTTAATTATTTAATAAATATTAACAACTCATATATTTTATATTCTTGATTAAATGATTGCAAAGCAATATAATGCATGGTCCGGTAAGGGATAGTCCTACTTCAGAAGTTTCCCTGTAGGGAATTATAATTAAACTGTTCTATTTGACATATTTAGTAGGTCATTAAATTTGTACCTGTTTCTCTATCAGCTATATAAAGTCTAATTGCAGATGTAGCGGAATTAATAGTTGACTTCGGTGCGAATTGTTATCTTCTATGACGTCATATTGAGTGAATCACCGCGCATGCGTGTGTCTATTTCTGTCATGATCGGCATCACACGTCGTTAGATAAGTTATGGTAATTACATATCATAAGATACACATTTATGTCTGGCGGGTGGTATAAAGCTCTATATAGTTTATCACCTCTATATATATATATATATTGTGGTATTAATAGGTAATTGTGAACGATTAAATGTAATAAATAATTATGCATATTATGCATATTATGAATTTATGTTATAGTTGTTATTGTTGTTTTATTATTATATTTTTAGAATAATAAATGATTCATTGACATCATAGTTTGTCATAAATATTGTTTTGTATTCAATTATTTAATTAATAATATAATAATTATTCATAATTATAATATATTTAAATATAGTTTTCACATTTATAAAATGAATTTAATCGAAATTTAAAATAATTGAATACATTTATATAATAGTTATTTATGCTATATGATATATCCTTTATTTTACATGGCATATGATATGTAATGCATATTATGACCTATTCTAACTTTTTATTAAACCAGTATTTAGTATAATTTCACCAATAATGTTCTATTTAAAATTGTATTATATTCTATTAACAATACTTAATAGAATATAATAAAATAAAATGTATTAAACAATAAATAACTAAACAATACAATTTATTGTCTAATGTGTCAGATACAGTAGGATGTAGGTAAAATTACCGTTTTTTAATAGGTTGTACACTGTTATTTAGAAGTGATCTTATATAATTGTGTATAAATAAATTATCAATTTTATTAAAACCATGGATGTCTTATTACGAGAGTGGATTTTCTAATTTATTTTAGTAACTTAATTAGAAAATATTCATAATGATATATACTTTACAATATTTAAAGTGCGAAGTTTTATTATTTTAATTATATTATATATATATACTATAGTTATATATAAGGATAGCTAACTATAACTAGATAATATAGTCTGGTTTAACCATAGACGTTAATACGTATAATATTTATATGTATAACCTATTTTAATTGTATGTCTTACAAATTGTAAGTTACAATAACTATTTGGTTGATGATTCTATTGTTATTGGGTAATTTATACAATCGACGATACTTATGACAATCAGGTTAATAATCATAATAATGTTTACACTAGAATAATACTTTTTATACATTTTAATATTATATTAAGATGAAGTTGAACAATTGTTAGATAATAGAATATAATACAATTTTAAATATAACCTTGATGGCGAAATTATACTAAATACTGGTTTAATAAAGTATTTGATAATTAATTAAAAGTTATAATAGGTTATATAATAAATTATAAATTATAAGTTATAATTACTCGTAAATTGTTATCTTATCATTTTATAGGATACCACTATTTATAATTATATATACAATAAATCGGATTAAACATACGAATTAAATATGTCAACATCTCGTACAATAAATTAAATTTATTAAATACAATATTAAAAATGTAATGTTTTTAATATGCATTACATTTCATATGCCATGTAAAATAAAGGATATATCATATAGCATAAATAACTATTATATAAATGTATTCAACTATTTTAAATTTCGATTAAGTTCATTTTATAAATGTTAAAACTATATTTAAATATATTATAATTATGAATAATTATTATATTATTAATTAAATAATTGAATACAAAACAATATTTATGACATACCATTGATGTCAATGAATCATTTATTAAAAATATAATAATAAAACAACAATAACAACTATAACATAAATTCATAATATGTATAATTATGTATTATATTTAATTTTTCACAATTACCTCTAGTTCTATAATTATTCTAAATATTAAGGATATCAGATATATTTATATCTATATAATTATTTGAAAATTTAAAAATTGTGGTTAGATCTATTTTTAATCTTCTAAGTTCAAGTGATTCAAATTTAAAAAATTCCAATCTCTCTTTATATTATTTATAATTCATATTTGAGGAATTTGTATGTCCAACGAAACTTGTAATTAACCTTTCAAAATGGCCTATGAGACTACGAAATTTACTATCCTTTGAAAAAGGTGACCAAATTATGGATGCATATTCTAAAATTTGTCTGCGGTAAATATAAATTGGGATTTTATAGTAATGCATCTACAAATTAAATTCAAAGACAAATAAGCTTTTTTAAAAATATAATCAATATGTGTATTAATTAAAAGGTTATTATTATTCTCAAATATTATTACTAAATCTTTATAAAAAGTAACATTTTCTAATTTAATATTATTTATTAAATATTTACCATCCCTAAAGTCATAACTGCACATTTTATAAGATAATATAGATAAAATTGGACATAAAACCGATCATTGTGGTACACCAGATTTGAAAATATAACTATTTGAAAAAGAGTTTTCAACCTGTGTAATTTAAGATCTATTCGATACAGAATTATAAAACCATTTTATTATTTTATTAGATATACCATATGATTTTAATTTATATAATAGTTTTTCATGAGAAACATCATCAAAAGATTTAATAAAATCAATATATATTATATTTACATATTTTGTATTATTCAATTCATTATACCAACATTCAATATATAACATATTAATTGTTTAGAAATAATATTATTTCTAAACAATTAATATGTTATTAAAAATCTACGTATATACGTTATAATACTCTACAAATTTCACATGATATTGAAATAGGCCTATATTTATTTGAATTTGGTGGTTAACCCTTTTAAAAATTGGTGTGATTATAGATTTTTTTCCAAATTGTCAGTATATTACCTTATAATAAAGATGAATTAAAAATAATATATAAGGGCCTACATAATTCATTAGATAATAATGTTAACATAGAAGATGGTATCCCATCAGGTCAGAAAGTATGTGTAATTTTAGTCTATTTAAAAATATTTTAATTATTTCAGGATTTAATTCAATATTATCAAATGTTATCAACATTTATAATATTAATAATTTACTATTATTTCATATTATAGAAATAATAATTATATTGTTTATTTCGTAATATTATTTGTTTTTTTTTATTATTATTAACGTGTTCTGGTTATATAGTTTATATAGATATATTGGTTTATTTTACTGTTAACGTGTTATGTTTGTATATATATATATGTTTAACATTTATTATACAATTAAAATAAAAAATTAATAATGTACTATTATTTCATATTTTTATAAGTATTATGTTATTTGTTTGTTTAATTCTAATATTGGTTTATTTGATATATAACATGTTCTGTTTATAATATATTTAAATTTATCATTTAAATATTAAACTACATAACTAATAATTTATTAATAATACAGGGTACAAAAATAAGAATAATTCTATAAAGTTAAAGTAGAACTTGAATATTTTGATGCCACTTATAAAATAATGTATTTTATTTCTATTTTAGTTTATTTTTACGCTATATTTTATTTCTATTTATATCATTTTTCGTTTATTTTTATTATATTTTATTTTATTATATTCACAACGCATGAGAAGTATTTATTACTACATAGAGTGGTTAAACCTGAAGGTTAAAGGTTAAGATTATATAATTTATTTCTAATTTCGATTATTTTCATTTACGATAACTGTACAAAATTTAATTTATTTAATATTTTAATTTTGTAATATACTTTGTTTATTTCTATAACTTATTTTATCGTTAGCAAATATTTATACTTTATACTTTCGATTATATTTTCGACTATGTATTTGCGTAAATAAATTATTAACCAATAAATCAATAGTATTGGAGATTAATACAAAATTAAATATAATAGTTTTTTTATTAATTTTTATTTAATCCACATATTAAAAATATATTTTATAATAATCATTAACAAATATATATATAATACAATCATAATATTTTCATATGATTTACTTATAACAATGAATACATTTAATATATAAAATAAACTAATTGAAAATCGTAATTCAATGTACCAATATATTATGTCAACATTAATGTAAAACTTGGTAGTTTTAATTTTCCTCTTTTAATCTAAAATAAGTTTTAATATATTAATAATTCATTAAATTAAGTTAAATAATTTTATATATTATACAATATTTAAATTATTAATAATTATTAAAGTATATAAATAATATAAATAAATAGATTATAATGTTATAACAGTATATAATAACCGCTAATAGTTTCTTCAATCCAGTCAATGGAATTAGCTACACTGTTGTACACTCCTGGTTTATTTACCTCTACGCAGCCATTTCCCCATGATGTAATACCGTATAATACCCATACATTCTCATCATCTTCACCATCTTGGTTTACTAATGAAATTATGGGACCACCCGAATCACCCTATTTAATAACGACATTAATATATCACAAACTATATTTTAAATGTCAATACCACAATTATATTTAATAATAAATATAGTATGACGTAATGTTATTAATATCTATATCTAATTATATATATTACACACCTAGCACGAGTCTTTTCCTCCTTTCCTATCTCCGGCACATATCATACTGTCAGTAATATGACCATCGTACATAATAGTAGAATTACATTCGACTATTGGAATATTAGATACCCTAACTTGACGAAGCACTTCATTGGAATACCAGTAAACTCGGACCACTTTTGAAATAAAATTCGGACCACCATTGAATAATATTCGACCCAATTTAAAATAACTATATATAGTATACTTCTATAATATAGATTAAAGCATAAAAGTGGTCCGAGTTTTCTTTAAAAGTGGTCCGAGCTTATTTTAAAAGTGGTCCCATTTTACCTGGTCCGAGTTTACCGGTACCCCTTCATTGTTACCGGTATATAGAGGTGTTATGTAATATATATTACGTGTTAGGTGTATATACTAGTGATCTAAATGAGCCAACATTTCTTGCTTCGAAACAACTGAAATATCCACAATTTATGTTTCGAAACATCTGAAACATCTGAAACATCCTACATTTTCTTTGATTACATTTTACTTGATTATAAAATTAGATAGTATTAGTATACCTGATTATCATACAAAAATAGATTTTCTTATTCTTAAGGTATTCTTATGATTTAACTAATATTTTATTATAAAACGAAATTGTATTGCTTAGTATATAGTTATATATATATAAGCGATTGTTTAATTACCCCCTTATATAATAATAATTTGTGCATCCATTTGAAAACATATATTTAAATTTTTTAAATTTTAGATAACATTTATTTTAAAAAAAAATATTTTTTTTTTTTAAATTCCAAAGATAATAAACTCGATCGAGCCATGTGAACGGTTCGACTTATTCGAGCCGTTCACTAACCCGGTCCGGCTCGAAAAACTCGGCTCGTTTTAGATCATTAGTTTATACTAATCTGTGAAATAAATAACGATTCAATAACATTTTGTTATCCGTAGAATGTACTTTAACCTATATGATTTCATAAAGTCATTTCATAATTTTCAATGTAGCGAGTAATGAATTTATGTTATAGTTGTTATTGTTATTTTATAATTATATTTTTAGAATAATAAATGATTCATTGACATCATGTTAACATAATTATGTCATAAATAATGTTTTGCATTCAATTGTTTAATTATTAATATAATAATCATTCATAATATATTTAAATATAGTTTTGACAATTAAAAAATGAACTCACTCGAAATTTAAAATAGTTGAATACATTTATATAATAGATATTTATGCTATATGATATATCTTTTATTTTATAAAATCTATAAATTTATAAATATCTGTAAATCTATAGATGGCATATGAAATGTAATGTATATTAAAAACAATACGTTTTAAATATGTTATATAAATGTAACTTATTGTCTAAGATGTTGACATATTTAATCATAAGTAAATACTTATAAGTATAAAATCTCCAACGAATTAAATATAATATTCCATTTAAATTTTATTATATTATATTAACTAATAATTGTTCAACTTCGAATTATTAATAATTAGAATATTAAAATGTATAAAAAGCATTATTCTAAGTGTAAACATTATCATGATTCTCATAAGTATCGTCAATGTTATAAAGTACACTATAGTGTAATTTATTACACTAATATATATTAATATATTAACAATATAATCATCAACCAAATAGTTATTGTAAGACATATAATTAAAATATGTATACATATAAGTAATATATGTATTAACATGTAATATCCATTAATATGCATAGACAATGGCCAAAACAGATTATATTATATATTCATATATGATTATAGTTAGCTATCATTGTATATAACTATAGTGTATATATATATATATATATATATATACTATATAAGAATACTTAAAATAAAGAAATAACGCACTTTACATAATGAATATTTTAATATATATTATATACTGACATATATCAGTAAAATAAATTATAAAATATACTCTTGTATTAAGACATCCATGGTTTTAATAAAAGCAGATATTGTATTAATTAATAGTTATATAAGGTAACTTCTAAATAATACTGTACGACCCATGGAGGACAAGGACACTGTGTCATAGTTTTATTATTCATTAATAACAATATTTAAAAATGTATACGTATATTATGAATATTTCTGATGGAATATCATTATATGTCACCTAGATGAAGTTAACATTATTTATACTATATACTAATATATAACAATGTTAATTAATAAATTATATGTATTCTATATAACTATATATATAGCTATATATAACTACATTTTAAATAAATATTTAACTCTATAGTATATATATATATATATATATATATATATATATATATATATATATATGACACAATTATAATAATTTGTTTATTTTAATAAATAATTAATTATTAAACGAATTTAATTAATTATATATATGCTAAGTATAGTATTATAGTATACATATTACCAATTATAGTATATATATATATTATAGAAGGTATAATTTAAATATTATATATAAGTATACTTAGCATATATACTGAGCTATAAGATTATTATAATAGTAAAGTATACTTGAATTTATTTAATAAGTAATTAATACTTATTAATTATTAATTATTCAATTATAATTTATTAATTAATAGTCATTTACCAATTATTATTATTAATTAATTATATTTAATTAATTATTATTAATTATTAATTATATATTATTTTATTAATTATTAATAATTATTTATCAATAATGATTAAGTATTCTATTTTAATTTATTATTTACAGAAATATTTAATATAATACGATTACAGAAATAATTCAAATATTTAAATAGACTAAAAATTACACATACTTTCGGAACTGATGGTATACCATCTTCTATGTTAACATTAATTTCTAATGAATTATGTAAGCCTTTATATATTATTTTTAATTCATCTTTATTTTCGGGTAATATACCGAAAATTTGGAAAAAATCTATGATACCACCAATTTTTAAAAAGGGTATACCATCAAATTCAAATAAATATAGGCCTATTTCAATAGCATAAAATAACATAAAATGTTGGTATAATGTGTTGAATAATAAAAAATGTGTAGATATAATATATGTTGATGTTGTTAAATCTTTTGATGTTGTTTCTCATGAAAAACTATTACATAAATTACATAAAAAACACAGTATATCTAATAAAATAATACAATGGTTTTATAATTCTGTATCGAATGATCTCAAATTACATGGAAATGAAAACTCTTTTTCAAATAGTTCTATTTTAAAATCTGGAGTACCACAAGGATCAGTTGTATGTCCAATGTTATCTATATTATCTTATAAAATTTGCAGTTATGACTTTAGGGAAGGTACATATTTTATAAATAATATTAAATTAGAAAACGTTACTTTTTATGAAGATTTAGGAATAATATTTGAGAATAACCATTTAATTAATACATATATTGATTATATTTGTAAAAAAAAGCTTATTTTTCTTTGAATTGTAATTTTTAAATGCATTACTATAAAATCCCATAGAGCATTAAATACATATTATAATTATTGAAGACCAATTTTAGAATATGCATCCATAATGTTGTCACCTTTTTCAAAGGTTAGTAAATTTCGTAGTCCCATAGACCAAAATGAAAGATTAATTACAAGATTCGTAGATAGTAATGCATCTAAAAATTGAATTCAAAGAAAAATAAGCTTTTTTTACAAATATAATCAATATGTTTATTAAATAAAAGGTTATTCTCAAATATTATTCCTAAATCTTTATAAAAAGTAACGTTTTCTAATTTAATATTATTTATAAAATATTTACCTTCCCTAAAGTCATAACTGCGCATTTTATAAGATAATATAGATAACATTGGACATAAAACCGATCCTTGTGGTACTCCAGATTTTAAAATAGAACTATTTGAAAAATAGTTTTCAACCCGTGTAATTTGAGATCTATTCGATACAGAATTATAAAACCATTTTATTATTTTATTAGATATACCGTATTATTTTAATTTATATAATAGTTTTTCATGAGAAACAACATCAAAAGATTTAAAAACAGCAATATATATTATATCTATACATTTTTTATTATTCAATACATTATACCAACATTTTAAACATTTTGTTAATTGTAATTCTGTTGATTTTTTGTTAACAAATTATTAGATTTTAAATAACATATTAATTGTTTAGAAATAATACATTCTAATACTCTACAATTACACATGTTATTGAAATAGGCCTATATTTATTTGCATTTGATGATTAACCCTTTTTAAAAATTGGTGTGATTATAGATTTTTTCCAAATTGTCGGTATATTACCTTATAATAAAGATGAATTAAAAATAATATATAAGGGCCTACATAATTCATTAGATAATAATGTTAACATAGAAGATGGTATCCCATCAGGTCAGAAAGTATGTGCAATTTTAGTCTATTTAAAAATATTTAAATTATTTCAGGATTTAAATCATAATTATCAAATTTTATCAAAATTTACAATATTAATAATTTAATATTATTTCAGATTATAGTGATACTAATTATATTGTTTGTTTCGTAATATTATTTGTTTTTTTTATTATTATTAACGTGTTCTGTTTATATAGTTTATATAGGTATATTGGTTTATTTTACTGTTAACGTGTAATGTTTGTATATATATTTTTCACATTTATTATACAATTAAAATATAAAATTAATAATGTACTATTATTACATATTGTTATAAGTATTATGTTATTTGTTTAATTACAGTATTGATTTATTTGATTTTTAACGTGTTCTGTTTATAATATATTTAAAATTTATCATTTAAATATTAAACTACATAACTAATAATTTATTAATAATACAGGGTACAAATATAAGAATAATTCTATAAAGTTAAGGTAGAAATTGAATATTTCGATGCCACTTAAAAAATAATGTATTTTATTTCTATTTTAGTTTATTTTTACGCTAGTTTATCTTTTATTTATATTTAGATCATTTTTCGTTTATTTTTATTATATAATTTATGTCTACTTTCGATTATTTTTCATTTACGATAACTGTAAAAGTTTTAATTTCGTATTATACTTTGTTTATTTCTATAACGTATACGTTTATAAAAATATATTTTATCGTAAAATATATTTTATCGTTAGAAAATATTTATAATTTATACTTTCGATTATATTTTCGACTATGTATTTGCTTAAATAAATTATTAACCAATATATCAATAGTATTGTAGATTAATACAAAATTAAATGTAATAGTTTTTTTATTAATTTTTATTTAATCCACATAATAAAAATATATTTTATAATAATCATTAACAAATATATATATATATAATACAATAATAATATTTTCATATGATTTACATATAACAATGAATACATTTAATATATTAAATAAACTAATTGAATATGCGTGATTCAATGTACCCATATATTATGTATACATTAATGTGAGACTTTGTAGTTTTAATTTTCCTCTTTTAATCTAAAATAAGTTTTAATATATTAATAATTCATTAAATTAAGTTAAATAATTTTATATATTATACAATATTTAAATTATTAATCATTATTAAATTATATAAATAATATAAATAAATAGAATACTATGGTATAACAGTGTTTACTAACCGCTAATAGTTTCTTCAATCCAGTCAATGAAATTAGCTACACTGTTGTACACTCCTGGTTTATTTACCTCTGCGCAGCCATTTCCCCATGATGTAATACCGTATAATACCCATACATTCTCATCATCTTCATCATCTTGGTTTACTAAGGAAATCATGGGACCACCCGAATCACCCTATTTAATAACGAAATTAATACATCACAAACTATATTTTAAATGTCAATACCACAATTATATTTAATAATAAATATAGTATGACGTAATTTTATATATATCTGAATCTAATTAAATATATTACAAACCCAGCACGAGTCTTTTCCTCCTTTCCTATCTCCAGCACATATCATACTATCAGTAATATGACCATCGTACATAATAGTAGAATTACATTCGACTATTGGAATATTAGATACCTTAACTTGACGAAGCACTTCACTGTCAACGGAATCTAAAGGTGTTATGTAATATATATTACGTATTAACACATAATTATGTTTTATATAATATGTTATGATAATAGTAACTTAAAATTAGTATTTTATAAAACTAATTTATAAAAAAATATATATATAATTTAGTATATAATTTAATTATTTATATTTTGTATACAAATTTGTAACCACATTTATAAATAATATGAATAATGCATATTAATAGTCAATACTAATAACCCAATGTTTCACCCCACCCAGTTACTACGTAGCTTTTAGCCTTTTCGGTGTTAGATTCAGGCAGGCATATAGCTTGTACATGATCATTGAATTGTATCTCAGTAGTCAATTGTATTAAAGCGATGTCATTGTTGTGTGTAGGTCTATTTTGGGTTAAATATTATTTATAAATATAATATTATAATTAATATTATATTTATGATTTAATTAAATTTAAATTTATGGTTTAATTAATTTTAAACATTAGCCAATTTATTTTGTAATTTTGTAATCCTATTTATAATATATTATTAATTTATTGTAATATTTTAATCAAAAATTAAATGAATATAGAAATATTATTAAATTAATAGTTAATTAAAATAACCTATCATAGTTATTAAGAGAAATATTCTGTACATGATATATTAATTCATTTTCCTCAACAAATGTAGTATTGTGATTTCAGACAAGTATTGAGTATTTTTCAACAGTTGTCATATGATGTATACTAAAAATAATATATTGATATAAATAATAATAATACAACAATATTATATTATATACTTATATACAACTACTGTTAACATATATATATATATATATATATATATATATATATATTGTTATTTTTTTGTTATTTTTATTTGGTGGAGTCCTTTCATCCCATCCAGGAACTTAGATGAAGTTTTCACTTATAACCATATATGGCTCTAATGTTTCTTCGTAGCCGCTCTCTTGTTAAGGCATCCATGGTTTTAACGAGAGCCGATCATTTATTTATACACAATTATATAAGATCACTTCTAAATAATATTGTAAGACCTATTTTATGAAATTAATTAATGGTCCGGACGAGGGTCGAACCCTTGTCCTACTGCTTGTGTGTATGACGCCTCAACCACTGAGCCACACAGGCAGTTATATATATATATATATATATATATATATACAACTACACTAGAACTTACTGGTAGGCAGTTTAGAATAAACACACTTATTATTAGTATTATAACAAATTGTCTAATTTAATATTAACTATATTAATTTAGATAAATATTTATTAAATTCAATTCAATTCAATATATTGATTTAACATATATTATAAAATCGTATCTTTTTAAATAATATTCCATTATAAAAAAAATCATAAATATAATATATAATAAACTTACCAATGGGCAGCCGTTAAAATCCACTTTTTTCCTATTATAGAACCTCCACACAGGAATCTTCCGTTAAATAATACACTACAATTTCATATTATAACATTAATTACGATATCTACAGGTAGGCTTGAGATGAGATATACACTGATAATGTTAACAGTGCTGACTTAATACTGACCTTATCATCCAAGGATGAGAATGTGGAACAGCCTCATCTCCCCCTACAATATAGCCTATGTCTTCGTTTAGAGAAACATTGTGGAATTGTATAGGTATTTTAGGAATTCCGCAGTGATCGTCTGCTACCGCATACATAAATACGCAAACAGATACAAATAATATAGAAGTTTTCATCTGTTAACATAAATCAATTAATATTTAAGTATATAAATTTATATTAATTATCATAATTATTAAACATTTATACATATGTATTAAATATTATATATAAAAGTTAAATTTATAAATATAATATAAATAATACAACTTACTTTGGGTAGATTAAGTTCTATTAATGATATTTTAATAAGTTTCTCATCTTTTATACTAATATATGAAATAAATAACGATTAAATAACACTTTTTACCCGTAGAATGTACTATAACCTATATGATTTTATAAGGTCATTTTATAGTTTGCAATTTAGAGAATAATAAATTTATATTTAATTTTTTTTTTTTTTTATAATTATATTTTTAGAATAATAAATGATTTATTGACATCATGTTATGTTATAAATAACGTTTTGTATTCAATTATTTAATTAATAATATAATAATTATTCATTTAAATATAGTTTTTACATTTATATATTGAACTTATGTTCATTAAGTATTCAATTAAAGCATAATATGCATGAACATATATGTATCATAATATATTTAATAATAATTAATTATAATACGATTCTATTTAACAAATTACAAAAATGTATAGTTTATTCGTAATATGAGTTTAAAATAGTTATTTTAGCATATTTTTCAAAATCGAAATAAATAAACAAATATGATCGTGACGCCGTAGTAACATTCATTAGAACATCTCGTGATGACATATCACTAGAACGATATCAGATATTATACAATGTAGTTTAAAATAAATTAATTAAAAGTAACACACATTATAAAATGTATTTATAATTCTAGAAGTAATTCCTATGAGCTTTGATATATTATAAATAATAAAATTGACTGGAATATGTCAATTGGAGAAGATAATTTTAGTGTGAGGAAATTGTCATATATTACTTAAAAAAATTCTACTATTAATCAAAATCAAAATAAAACTACTGGTTCTTGATGACTAACCGGCGATAAAGATGAACATATTATATATAACAATTTAAATATATATTATATTATAGTAATGCTCATGAAAACTATTATATAAATTAAAATAATACGGTATATCTAATAAAATAATAAAATGGTTTTATAATTCTGTATCGAATAGATCTCAAATTACACGGGTTGAAAACTCTTTTTCATATAGTTCTATCTTAAAATCTGGAGTACCACAAGGATCTGGTTTATGTCCAATTTTATCTATATTATCTTATAAAATGTACAGTTATGACTTTAAGGAATGTTAATCCATCTAAATATTTTATAAATAATATTCAATTAAAAATCGTTATTATTTAAATAATATTCAATTAAAAAAGGTAATTTTTTATAAAGATTTAGGAATATTGAGAATAACCTTTTATTTAATAAACATATTGATTATATTTGTAAAAAGCTTATTTTTCTTTGAATTCAATTTGTAGATGCATTACTATAAAATCCCATAGAGCATTACATGCATATTATATTTAGTGCAGACCAATTTTAGAATATGCATCCATAATTTGGTCACCTTTTTCAAAGGATAGTAAATTTAGTAGTCTCATAGACCAGATTGAAAGATTAATTACAAGATTCCTTGGATATACAAATTCAACAAATATGAATTATAAATAATATAAAGAGAGATTGGAATATTTTAAATTGTAATCACTTGAACTTAGAAGATTAAAAATAGATCTAACCACAATTTTTAAATTTTCAAATAATTATACAGATATAAATATATCTGATATCCTTAACATTTCGAATAATTGTAGAACTATAAGGACTACTTGTGAACAATTAAATGTAATACATAATTATGCATATTATGCATATTATGAATTTATGTTATAGTTGTTATTGTTTTATTATTATATTTTTAGAATAATAAATGATTCATTGACATCATGATATGTCATAAATATTGTTTTGTATTCAATTATTTAATTAATAATATAATAATTATTCATAATTATAATATATTTAAATATAGTTTTAACATTTATAAAATGAACTTAATCGAATTTTAAAATAGTTGAATACATTTATATAATAGTTATTAATTCTATATGATATATCATTTATTTTACATGGCATATGATATGTAATGCATATTATAATCTATTATAATATTTGTATTATATTCTATTAACAATAGTTAATAGAATATAATAAAATAAAATGTATTAAACAATAAATAACTAATCAATATAATTTATTATCTAAGGTGTCAGATACAGTAGGATGTAAGTAAAATTACCGTTTTTGAATAGGTTGTACACTATTATTTAGAAGTGATCTTATATAATTGTGTATAAATAAATTATCGATTTCATTAAAACCATGGATGTCTTATTACGAGAGTGGATTTTCTAATTTATTTTAGTAACTTAATTAGAAAATATTCATAATGATATATAATTTACATTATTTAAAGTGCGAAGTTTTATTATTTTAATTATATTATATATATACTATAGTTATAATAGCTAACTATATCTAGATAATATAGTCTGGTTTAACCATATACGTTAATACGTATAATATTGATATGTATAACCTATATTAATTGTATGTCTTACAATAACTATTTGGTTGATGATTCTATTGTTATTGGGTAATTTATACACTCGACGATACTTATGACAATCAGCTGATTAACCTAGGTTAATAATCATAATAATGTTTACACTTAGAATACTAATTTTTATGCATTTTAATATTATATTAAGATGAAGTTGAAAAATTGTTAGTTAATAGAATATAATACAATTTTAAATAGAATATTGTTGGTGAATTTATACTAAATACTGGTTTAATAAAAAGTAAGAATAAGTTATAATATGTATTACATATCATATGCCATTTAAAATAAAGGATATATCATATAGCATATATAACTATTATATAAATGTATTCAGCTATTTTAAATTTCGATTAAGTTCAGTTTATAAATTATATAAAACTATATTTAAATATATTATAATTATGAATAATTATTATATTATTAATTAAATAATTGAATACAAAACAATATTTATAACATACCATGATGTCAATGAATCATTTATTATTCTAAAAATATAATAATAAAACAACAATAACAACTATAACATAAATTCATAATATGCATAATATGCATAATTATGTATTACATTTAATTGTTCACAATTACCTCTAGTTTTACAATTATTCGAAATGTTAAGGATATCAGATATATTTATATCTGTATAGGGGAAAGTAACCTAATACGGACAGTGCCCGAATACGGACACTATCGATATTTCAGAAACAATAAATCCTACAAAAAAATGTTTAATGAATAAAATATTCATAATTATAAAAATAGTTTAAAAAAGTATTTTTTATTTTTGAATTATACAAAATATTGCTTATATATCCAATAAACTGATTTTTGTATTACGTTTTTAAATTTATGAAAAAAAATGTCAACTTAAAACCTTCTCAAGAATATATAAATGTATCGATATAAAATATAACAATATATTATTAAAAAATAAAGCATTCTAAAAATTGTATTTTTAATTTCTATATTTTTTATCAAATATTCATTAAGATATAAGCATATATCTAGAGGTCATATAAGTTCCTAATACGGACACTCTAAATGTCTTAATACGGACACCCTATAACCAATCAACGCTCAGCGTATTAACAATTCTGATTTTCATAAAAATCGCGTGCGTTATAATATTAATACATCCAATTAAGCTAAATCTAAAAAAATTATTATTTAGATACTTAAATTGTATTATCAATTAAAAAATAATAAAAATAAATAAATTATTAACTAATTAAATTACAATATATTTTTTATAAAATTAATTTTAAATAAAGTAATTGTAATTTGTCTGATTCATCAATAATATATAGCTTATATAGTGGTATATAGGGTGTCCGTATTATGACACATGGTGTCCGTATTCGGACATGGGTACCGAATACGGACACCCCCGTTATCTATGGAATTAAAAGATTAAATAAAATTTTAAAATCACAATAATATCTATAATCATATAATATTAATATATTGTAATTTTTGAATAAAAATAATGAGTCATAATAAGTTAAGACCATTTATTGTTAAAGTGTCCGTATTAGGTTACTTTCCCCTAATTATTTGAATATTTAAAAATTGTGGTTAGATCTATTTTTAATCTTCTAAGTGCAAGTGATTCATATTTAAAAAATTCCAATCTCTCTTTATATTATTTATAATTCATATTTGAGGAATTTGTATATCCAACGAATCTTGTAATTAATCTTTCAATCTGGTCTATGAGACTACGAAATTTACTATCCTTTGAAAAAGGTGACCAAATTATGGATGCATATTCTAAAATTGGTCTGCACTAAATATAATATGCATGTAAATTACATGATATAATGCTTTATGGGATTTTATAGTAATGCATCTAAAAATTGAATTCAAAGAAAAATAAGATTTTTTACAAATATAATCAATATGTTTATTAAATAAAAGGTTATTCTCAAATATTATTCCTAAATCTTTATAAAAAGTAACGTTTTCTAATTTAATATTATTTATAAAATATTGACCTTCCCTAAAGTCATAACTGCGCATTTTATAAGATAATATAGATAACATTGGACATAAAACCGATCCTTGTGGTACTTCAGATTTTAAAATAGAACTATTTGAAAAAGAGTTTTCAACCCGTGTAATTTGAGATCTATTCGATACAGAATTATAAAACCATTTTATTATTTTATTAGATATACCGTATTATTTTAATTTATATAATGGTTTTTCATGAGAAACAACATCCAAAGATTTAACAACATCAATAT
The DNA here is from genome assembly GCA_964019155.1 of Osedax fenrisi. NCBI lineage: Eukaryota > Metazoa > Annelida > Polychaeta > Sabellida > Siboglinidae > Osedax > Osedax fenrisi. Next base: position 53,182,190 of record OZ025240.1, on the reverse strand, counting down.
ATATTATATCTAAACATTTGTTATTATTAAATACATTATACCAACATTTTAAACATTTTGTTAATTGTAATTCTGTTGATTTTTTGTTAACAAATTATTAGATTTTAAATAACATATTAATTGTTTAGAAATAATACATTCTAATACTCTACAATTACACATGTTATTGAAATAGGCCTATATTTATTTGCATTTGATGATTAACCCTTTTTAAAAATTGGTGTGATTATAGATTTTTTCCAAATTGTCGGTATATTACCTTATAATAAAGATGAATTAAAAATAATATATAAGGGCCTACATAATTCATTAGATAATAATGTTAACATAGAAGATGGTATCCCATCAGGTCAGAAAGTATGTGCAATTTTAGTCTATTTAAAAATATTTTAATTATTTCAGGATTTAAATCAATATTATCAAATGTTATCAAAATTTACAATATTAATAATTTACTATTATTTCATATTATAGAAATAATAATTATATTGTTTATTTCGTAATATTATTTGTTTTTTTTTTATTATTATTAACGTGTTCTGGTTATATAGTTTATATAGATATATTGGTTTATTTTACTGTTAACGTGTTATGTTTGTATTTATATATGTTTAACATTTATTATACAATTAAAATAAAAAATTAATAATGTACTATTATTTCATATTTTTATAAGTATTATGTTATTTGTTTATTTAATTATAATATTGGTTTATTTGATATATAACATGTTCTGTTTATAATATATTTAAATTTATCATTTAAATATTAAACTACATAACTAATAATTTATTAATAATACAGGGTACAAAAATAAGAATAATTCTATAAAGTTAAAGTAGAACTTGAATATTTTGATGCCACTTATAAAATAATGTATTTTATTTCTATTTTAGTTTATTTTTACGCTATATTTTATTTCTCTGAACAACTATAATACAGGGATGGTTGAATGAGTACGCAAATGAACGTCGACACCCGAAAAAGTAATGATTCGATAACATTTCATATTTGACCAATATGGATTTTAGGATTTAGCAAATGTTGTACATGATCGAGTTGGATGGAGAAAATGTGTTACAAAGCAATTGTGTTAATTCCAACTACGATTTTCAAGTGGAGTCACCGGATTAAAAGTAAAAGTAATTATATATATATATATGTATATATCTAATATGAAAATAGTGTGTAGTAATTATTATTATATATAATAATTATAATCTTTATAGTAGAATAACCAGTAATATATATTACATAATATATATTATATAATCAGTATTTGAATAATTATCAAGCTTTTCGGTCACTCCATAACACGCATTCTCCGATCATCTTTATAGATCATCACATTTAGTAGAAAAACAGATATTCATACCTTATCGTCCACCATATGTTGTATATAGTTATTTATTAGCACCCAGGAGACTGCATTTATGCGACGACATTCAGAGAGAAAGATACCTTACCTGCGGGTTCTTTTTATTGCCCCTACAGTGTTATGAAAATAGAATTTAGACAAATATATCAATGTATTAATATAGATCGTTACCACTTTATAGTATTCATGTGTCATTTCATATCTTCTTATCAACAATAATATAATACGAATATACATAGTATATGTTACCTTATACTTGCGATTATATTTTCGGCTATGTATTTGCTTAAATAAATTATCAATCAATCATAGTAGAATATTTAATATAAATACACAATATTTTATTTATATATATATATATATATAAATATATATATATATATATTTATAAATATATATATATATATATATTTATATATATATATATATATATATATATATAATATTAATATTAATAATATATTCTACATGATTAATTGATAATTGCAAATCTATTTTATAGTAAATTATGTATATATAGTAACCTATATACAGGTGATATTAACTATTATTTGAGGAATGTTAATTTTAATATTGAGAAATAAATTAGGATAAATATACTATCTAATTATAAATTATAAATATTAAATAATAACTCAAAATAGTTATGTTATCCTTTAACTTGAGAAGAGGAATTAATTCTATTTAACCATTATTTAGTTATTTCATAAATATTAATGTTATTTCTAAAAATAGAGATGATGGAAGAAATGCCGGTGGTGTTGCTTTGTTAATACAAAAAGACATCATCGTCACATCATCCAAAGTCTACCAATCGACTAACTGTGATTTACTACTTACAAAAATAAAACATAACAATCTTTCACTGTCCCTACTTCTGATATATAGACCACCAAATAATGATTACCGTTCCTTCATTACTGACTTTACTGACATTATACATGACCACTCTACCGAAAATCTTTTAATACTTGGAGATTTTAACTTTCACGTAAATACGGACTTACTACATCACTATAAATTCAAAATGACTTACAATGAACTAAACCTCACTCAACATGTAAACTTCCCAACTCACATTCATGGAAATACCCTTGACTTAATTCTAACCTTCACTGACTCTAAACTGTTAAACAAACCCCCTGTCTGACATACTTTACTTACTGACCATTATTCCATTGATTTCACCATTACAATGCCATACACTACACCTAAACGAACAACAATCATATACAGAAACATCAACAAAATAAACTATGATGACTTTAAAAACGATATAAATAAAGTTATAGTTATAAAATATTAAATATTAAATATATAGTTATTTCATGTCACTTAACAGCCTACTCACTAACTGAATTACTAACAGACTTACTCAACAAACATGCACCACTTAAAACTAACTACTTAACCAAACACGATAACCAGCCCTGGTTTAACTCAGATCTAGGGAAATTGAAACATATTTTTAGAACTCAAAATAAGAAATATTTAAAACACCCAACAATAATTAACCGAACTCAACTGCAGAAATCCAGATACACTTACAGAACACTTTTAAATCAAACCAAAACAGACTACATTAAAAACAAAATAAACCATTCACAACATGACTATAAGAAACTATTCAACATTACCAAAACACTTTTAGGCAAGAAAAATAAAATAATTCTTCCCACTACAAATCTAGATAAAACACTCTGCACTAGATTTGGTGATTTTTTCTCTGAAAAAGTAGAAAAACTTTGCTATAATCTAGATTTACAACGACAATTACTACCAACTGATACGACAATCCTAACTACAACCTGCAAACACACATTTATAGAATTTGAACGACCTACTATAACTGATATCTATAACTTAATTGTTACAGCAAAGACAACATCTCCTTCTGACCCTATTCCACTGAAAATGACTAAAATACTGGCTTCTACACTAGCTCCCATTTATAAACAAATAATTGATACTTCATTAATGACTGGTGAAATACCCAATAATTTAAAATACGCAATTATCAATCCTTACTTAAAAAAACCATATTTAGATGTTGAAGTACTGAGTAATTATAGACCAGTATCTCAACTTCCATTACTTTCTAAAATTCTAGAAAAAATTGTAAACAAACAAATAATATCATATTTAAATACTTACGACTTACTAGACAGAAGACAAAATGCATTCCGCAAGAATCACAGTATAGAAACGACACTACTATCACTCTTTGACGACTTATACAAATCACTAGACAGCAACTTACCGATACAACTGATACTACTGGACTTATCTGCCGCTTTTGACACTATCAACTTTGACATTTTAATAGAAAGACTTAGATCTATCGGTATAGGGAAGGTACCTATCAAATGGTTTTCAAATTTTATCCGGGGTCGGAGTTTTTCTATTAAAATAAACGAAACATTATCACAACCTTATGCTATTAAATATGGAGTCCCACAGGGTTCCACTCTTTCTCCCATACTATTTTCCATTTATTTACTTCCACTCAAAAAACTACTGACTAACTTCCCACACGTGAACTATAATCTTTACGCTGACGACATAGAATCACACGCCCAATTCATTCACTCAATTAACTTACAATCATGTTTAACCTCACTGCAAATTTGGCTTACAAAAAATAATTTGTTACTAAATCCAACAAAAACTGAATTAATCAACTTTATAACCAATTCCACGATCAATACTACAGTTCCACTAATAAATATAAATAACATAAATATAATACCGACTGAAAATACAAAATACTTACGTTTCCACTTTACTAACAAACTCGATTTTACTAAACATATCAGTAAAATGAAACAAACTTCTTCCTTTCATATATATAATTTAAAAAAACTAAGACCATACTTAACCAAACATACAGCTATAATTCTATCAAATTCACTGATAATGTCTAGATTTCTATACTGTAACTCTTTACTAGCCGGAGAAAACAAAACAGTTACTACAAATATTGACCGATTAGTAAATAGAACTACTAGAATTATTTTTAATCTAAAAAACACAGATTACACTACTAGCATTACGAACTTACGGAAATCACTAAACTGGCTACCTACAATTGACAACATCAACATTAAACTACTAACTATACTTTACAAAACTACAAAAACAACTCCACCTCATAATTTACATACTTTACTTCACAAACAAACCACTAACAGACAACTGAGACAAACATATAGACTTGACATACCGACTACACGACTACGAAAGTACGGTAACAAACGATTTAGCTGGAGAGGTGCAACTCTCTGGAATAAACTTCCCCAATCCATACGCAAAGAAGATATCTCAATCACCACTTTCAAATATAAACTCAAGGAGCTATTCAAACGTTCCCCACTAAAATACGACATATCTAACCCTCTTTAAAATGTAATCGTGTTATTATATTATTATTATATTATTATATTTAAGAATGTTATTTCATTTTATTATATTATTTTTACGGATGATCATTGAATCACGGAACCCACACCTGTAAACTGTTCGACAAACAGTAAACCACATTGTAGAATATTATATTAATCTTTGTTTAAAAATAAATAATATTACTACTACTACTACTACATTTCCTATCAGTAACTTTCCTACATTCACAGATTTGTTCACTTTATTATATATATTATATTTTTATGTATTTAATACCTCATGTTATCTTAGGAATCAGATAAATGTCTGAACCATCCTAAATGTTGTTTTATCACATACATATATGTATGTATACATACATATATGTATAATATAGAATGATTTGATTTTCACTGAATTATATTATATATTTATATAATTATTTACGATATGAATCTTACTATTTCATGAATAAATACTTAACAATGATTGGTTATTAATACACGTCCATCATCCAACGGCCATGTGTATATCCAACATATAGGGTAATGGTACAAATCTATATCGTGCAATCAATGAACAATAGTTATTTTATCTTCAATATCACTTTTCTCAATAGTTATTTTTTTGCAATATAGTCTATTATTTTTAATTCCAAACTAATTAATATTTAAAACTTATAGCGATATAACAAAGCTATGGCGTCATTACCCAACTTTACCCTACTACATTTTTACATTTTACATTTTACATTTTATAATTATTTTTAGTTTCAAAAACATAAATCATTTATATATATATATATATATATATAATAAATTATCAGATTTTAAATAATAACTAATTGAGGTACAATTATAATAACAATTTTCATATAATATATATTAAATATATAATAGGACTTATATATATATATTAATAACAAAAAGTAATAATCATAACAATTGATACTCTAGTAATTATCTAGGTAATATATATAGAGGTGATAAACTATATAGAGTTTTATACCACCCGCCAGACATAAATGTGTATCTTATGATATGTAATTACCATAACTTATCTAACGACGTGTGATGCCGATCATGACAGAAATAGACACACGCATGCGCGGTGATTCACTCGATATGACGTCATAGAAGATAACAATTCGCACCGAAGTCTTCTATTAATTCCGCTACATCTGCAATTAGACTTTATATAGCTGATAGAGAAACAGGTACAAATTTAATTACCTACTAAATATGTCAAATAGAATAGTTTTAATTAGAGAAACTTCTAAATTCGGACTATCCCTTACCGGACCATGCATTATATCGCTTTGCAATAATTTAATCAAGAATATAAAATATATAAGTTGTTAATATTTATTAAATAATTAAATTAAATATTATAAAAATTAATTACAAATGATTAAACATTGATGTATCTGTAATCGGCGACTTGTAATATATGATATTGTAAATATATACAGATATAATTGTTATTCATATTTGTATTTTTATAAATAGAAACTTAAAATGTTTATTTGATAGAAAAAATAAATATTTATCAAATATTATTGAAGAAATTATTGTAAATAATAAATTAAGTAATTTGCAATATAATAAAGTATTATAATTGTGGGATATATTTTATTTTGAATAATTATTTATTCAATATTTTAGTTTGGAATCAAAGAAAATCAACCCTATGGATTATTATATTCTCATAAGTTAATATGTGAATAAGTGAATTAAATTGTAGAAAGCTAGTAATAATGCATTTATAATTCGTAATTAAAAATGTATATATATTGATAATTAATATACATTAAATTAATAATTAAATAATTAATTTATTTTAAAAATAACAACTTCTACTTGATCGTTATTAATTATCTGAAATTACCGCGAAGTGTTTTTTATAATAGATATTATTTATGTACGTGGTATGAAATATTAATAAATAGTTTTTTACTATTATTATTTTATCGATGATGTTTTTTTTATAAATTTGTTTACTTTTAATTATTTAATTCTATTTAGATTTTTGGATGTGTTATATTGAGTGGCATTATAAGCGATAGTGGTATGTAGTTGGGAGTAAAGGTGCATTTATTGGCGGTAAATGTTGCCAGTGTTCATGCTCTTGGCGCAAGTATGATCCTTAAGGCATAGGACTTGACGAACCCACACTTTGAAAGTTGAGACGCCATTGTCAATATGCGTGTCACCAATATAAATGACATGTAAAATTGATACTTAATAAAATATTTTTTTTTTTTTTAATTTAAATTTTGTTTTTATTTAATTTTGTATTAATTGTTTTGTGTAACTATTAATAATATACTTTTAATTATCTTATTAATTATAATGTTATCCTATCCTTTATTTTATTTTCATTATATTAATATAATTATCAAAATTTCTCCTTATAATCTATTGGGTGAAAGACTCGACAAGCTATGCTTTTTATTTCATCCAGGCTTTTGCCAATCTGATATTATTATTATTATTATATATATATATATATGCTAAGTATACTTATATATAATATTTAAATTATGCCTTCTATAATATATATATACTATAATATGTAATATTTATACTATAATACCATACTTGGCATATATATATAATTAATTGAATTCGTTTAATAATTAATTATTTATATAAATAAATAAATTATTATAATTGTGTCACATATATATACTATAGAGTTAAATATTTATTTAAAATGTTGTTATATATAGCTATATATAGTTATATAGAATACATATAGTTTATGAATTAACATTTTTATATATTAGTATAGAATATAAATCATTTCAACTTAATCTAGGTGACATCTAATGATATTCCATCGGGAATATTCAGAATATACTTATACATTCTTAAATATTGTTATTAATGAATAATAAAACTATGACACAGTGTTCTTGTCCTCCATAGATCGTACAATAGTATTTAGAAGTTACCTCATATAACTGTGTATAAATAAATTATCTGCTTTTATTAAAACCTGGATGTCTGAATATATAATATAATTTTATTTGGCCATGGTCAAATCAGCTCATATTATATATTCATATATGATTATAGTTAGCTATCATTGTATAGTATCATGGTCTATGCATATTAATGCATATTAAATGTTAATACCTATAATACTTATATGTATAAACATTTTAATTATATGTCTTACAATAACTATTTGGTTGATGATTATATTGTTAATATATTAATATATATTAGTGTAATAAATTACACTATAGTGTACTTTATAACATTGACGATACTTATGAGAATCATGATAATGTTTACACTTAGAATAATGCTTTTTATACATTTTAATATTCTAATTATTCGAAGTTGAAAAATTATTAGTTAATATAATATAATAAAATTTAAATGGAATATTGTTGGAGATTTTATACTTAATAATGGTTTAATAAAGTATTTGATATTTAATAAAAGTTAGAATATAATAACAATTTAAATGGAATATTGTTGGAGATTTTATACTAAATAATGGGTTCATAAAGTATTTTATATTTAATAAAAGTTAGAATGGTTATATAATAAATGATAAACATATAAGTTATAATTACTCGTAAATTGTTATTCTATAATTTTATAGGATACCATTATTTTATACAATAAATCGGATTAAACATAAGGATTAAATGTGTCAACATCTTAGAAAATAAGTTAAATTTATATAACATATTTAAAACGTATTGTTTTTAATATACATTACATTTCATATGCTATTTATAGATTTACAGATATTTATAAATTTATAGATTATATAAAATAAAAGATATGTCATATAGCATAAATAACATTATATAAATGTATTGAACTTTTTAAATGTCGTGTAAGTTTATTTTTTAAATGTCAAAACTATATTTAAATATATTATGAATAATTATTATATTAATAATTAAATAATTGAATGTAACATATTATTTATGACATAACATGATGTCAATGAATCATTTATTATTCTAAAAATATAATTATAAATCAACAATAACAAATAAAACATAAATTCATTACTCGTTACATTGAAAATTATGAAATAAAAAATATAATTATAAAACAACAATAACAACTAAATATAAATTTATTATTCTCAAAATTGCAAACTATGAAATGACCTTATGAAATCATATAAGTTACAGTACATTCTACGGATAAAAAGTGTTATTTAATCGTTATTTATTTCATAGATTAGTATAAAAGATGAGATACTTATTAAAATATTATTAATAGAACTTAATCTACCCAAAGTAAGTTGTATTATTTATAAATTTAACTTTTATATATACTATTTAATACATATGTATAAATGTTTAATAATTATGATAATTAATATAAATTCTTATACATAAATATTAATTGATTTATTTTACCAGATGAAAACTTCTATATTCTTTGTATCTGTTTGCGTATTTATGTATGCGGTAGCAGACGATCACTGCGGAATTCCTAAAATACCTATACAATTCCACAATGTTTCTCTAAATGAAGACATAGGATATATTGTAGGGGGAGATGAGGCTGTTCCACATTCTCATCCTTGGATGATAAGGTCAGTATTAAGTCAGCACTGTTGACATTATCAGTGTATATCTCATCTCAAGCATACCTGTATATCATAATTAATGTTATAATATGAAATTGTAGTGTATTATTTAACGGAAGATTCCTTTGTGGAGGTTCTATAATAGGAAAAAAGTGGATTTTAACGGCTGCCCATTGGTAAGTTTATTATATATTATATTTATGATTTTTTTTTATATTGGAATATTATTTAAAAAGATACGATTTTATAATATATGTTAAATCAATATATTGAATTAAATTGAATTTAATAAATATTTATCTAAATTAATATAGTTAATATTAAATTAGACAATCTTTAATAATACTAATACTAATTGTGTTTATTCTAAACTGCCTTCCAATAAGTTCTAGTATAGTTTTATATATATATATATATATATATATATATATATATATATACATTTATAACAGTAGTTGTATATAAGTATATAATATAATATTGTTGTATCATTATTATTTATATCAATATTTATTTTTAGTATACATCATATTACAACTGTTGAAAAATACTCAATACTTGTCGGAAATCACAACACTACATTTGTTGAGGAAAATGAATTAATATATCATGTACAGAATATTTCTCTTAATAACTATGATAGGTTATGTTAATTAACTACTCATTTAATAATATTTCTATATTCATTTAATTTTTGATTAAAATATTACAATAAATTAATAATATATTATAAATACAAAATAAATTGGCTAATGTTTAAAATTAATTAAACCATAAATATATTAATATTAATTATAATATTATATTTATAAATAATATTTAACCCAAAATAGACCAACACACAACAATGACATCGCTTTAATACAATTGACTACTGAGATACAATTCAATGATCACGTACAAGCTATATGCCTGCCTGAATCTAACACAGAAAAGGCTAAAAGCTACGTGGTAACTGGGTGGGGTGAAACATTAGGTTAGTAGTATTGACTATTAATATGCATTATTCATATTATTTATAAATGTGGTTACAAATTTGTACACAAAATATTATAATTAAATTAAATACTATATTATATATAAGTTTTTTTATAAATTAGTTTTATAAAATGCTAATTTTAAATTACTATTATCATAACATATTATATAACAAATAATTATGTGTTAATACGTAATATATATTACATAACACCTTTAGGTACCGGTAACAATGAAGTGCTTCGTCAAGTTAGGGTATCTAATATTCCAATAGTCGAATGTAATTCTACTATTATGTACGATGGTCATATTACTGATAGTATGATATGTGCCGGAGATAGAAAAGGAGGAAAAGACTCGTGCTGGGTTTGTAATATATATAATTAGATATAGATATATATATATAACATTACGTCATACTATATTTATTATTAAATATAATTGTGGTATTGACATTTAAAATATAATTTGTGATATATTAATGTCGTTATTAAATAGGGTGATTCGGGTGGTCCCATGATTTCCTTAGTAAACCAAGATGATGAAGATGATGAGAATGTATGGGTATTATACGGTATTACATCATGGGGAAATGGCTGCGCAGATGTAAATAAACCTGGAGTGTACAACAGTGTAGCTAATTACATTGACTGGATTGAAGAAACTATTATCGGTTATTAAACACTTTTATAACATTGTAATCTATTTATTTATATTATTTATATAATTTAATAATGATTAATAATTTTAATATTGTATAATATATACAATTATTTAACTTAATTTAATAAATTATTAATATATTAAAACTTATTTTAGATTAAAAGATGGAAAATTAAAACTACAAAGTCTCACATTAATTTAGACATAATATATGGGTACATTGAATCACGCATATTCAATTAGTTTATTTTATATATTAAATGTATTCATTGTTATTTAAATTATATGAAAATATTATTATTGTATTATATATATATATTTATTAATGATTATTATAAAATATATTTGTATTATGTTGATTAAATAAAAATTAATAAAAAACTATTACATTTAATTTTGTATTAATCTACATTACTATTGATTTATTGGTTAATAATTTATTTAAGCAAATACACAGTCGAACTTATAATCGAAAGTATAAATTTTAAATATTTTCTACTTTAACTTTATAGAATTATTCTTATATTCGTACCCTGTATTAGTAATACATTATTAGTTATGTAGTTTAATATTTAAATGATAATGTTAAATATATTATAAACAGAACAAGTTAAAAATCAAATAAACCAATACTAGAATTAAACAAACAAATAATGTAATACTTATACAAATATGTAATAATAGTACATTATTAATTTTATATTTTAATTGTATAATAAATGTGAAACATATATATACAAACATAACACGTTAACAATAAAATAAACCAATATACCTATATAAACTATATAAACAGTACACGTTAATAATAATAAAAAAAAACAAATAATATTACGAAACAAACAATATAATTATTATCACTATAATCTGAAATAATATTAAATTATTAATATGGTAAATTTTGATAAAATATTATAATATTGATTTAAATCCTGAAATAATTAAAATTGTAATAGACTAAAAATTACACATACTTTCTGAACTGATGGTATACGATATTCTATGTTAAAATTATTATCTAATGAATTATGTAGGCCTTTATATATTATTTTTAATTCATCTTTATTATCGGGTAATATACCGAAAATTTGGAAAAAATCTATAATCACACCAATTTTTAAAAAGGGTTAACCATCGAATGCAAATAAATATAGGCATATTTCAATAACGTGTGTAATTGTAGAGTATTAGAATGTATTATTTATAAACAATTAATATGTTATTTGAAATCTAATAATTTGTTAACAAAAAATCAATATGGTTTTATAAGTGAAAAATCAACAGAATTACAATTAACAAAATGTTTAAAGTGTTTGTATAATGTATTGAATAATAAAAATGTGTAGATATAATATATATTGATGTTATTAAATCTGTTGATGTTGTTTCTCATGAAAAACTATTATATAAATTAAAATAATACGGTATATCTAATAAAATAATAAAATGGTTTTATAATTATGTATCTCAGATCTCAAATAATAGATCCTAAAATACACGGGTTGAAAACTCTTTTTCAAATAGTTCTATTTTAAAATCTGGAGTACCACAAGGATCGGTTTATGTCCAATTGTATCTATATTATCTTATAAAATGTATAATTATGACTTTAGGGAAGGTTAATTCATCTAAATATTTTATAAATAATATTCAATTAAAGATCGTTATTTTTTAAATAATATTCAATTAAAAAACCGTATTTTTTAAATAATATTCAATTAAAAAAGGTTATTTTTTTTATAAAGATTTAGGAATATTGAGAATAACCTTTTATTTGATAAACAAATTGATTATATTTGTAAAAAACCTTATTTTTGTTTGAATTTTATTTATAGATGCATTACTATAAAATCCCCTAGAGCTTTATTAAATACATATAATATTTAGTGCAGACTAATTTTAGAATATGCATCCATAATTTAGTCACCTTTTTCAAAGGATAGTAAATTTCGTAGTCTCATAGACCAGATTGAAAGATTAATTACAAGATTCTTTGGATATACAAATTCATCAAATATGAATTATAAATAATATAAAGAGAGATTGGAATATTTTAAATTTGAATCACTTGAACTTAGAAGATTAAAAAAGATCTTCCACAATTTTTAAATTTTCAAATAATTATACAGATATAAATATATCTGATATCCTTAATATTTCGAATAATTGTAGAACTATAGGTAATTGTGAACAATTAAATGTAATACATAATAATGCATATTATGCATATTATGAATTTATGTTATAGTTGTTATTGTTTTATTATTATATTTTTAGAATAATAAATGATTCATTGACATCATGATATGTCATAAATATTGTTTTGTATTCAATTATTTAATTAATAATATGATAATTATTCATAATTATAATATATTTAAATATAGTTTTAACATTTATAAAATGAAATTAATCGAAATTTAAAATAGTTGAATACATTTATATAATAGTTATATATTCTATATATAGAAATAATACATTCTAATACTATACAAATTACACATGTTATTGAAATAGGCCTATATTTATTTGAATTTGATGGTTCACCCTTTTTAAAAATTGGTGTAATCATAGATTTTTTTCCAAATTTTCGGTATATTACCCGTCAAAGCAACCAAATACGCTGCCCGTCAACGTAAAATATATAACAACGTTCCAATATTGTATATATTATAGGTAAAATAAACACTTTGTATATAATTATTTTATTTATGGATATAGACATGTATGTATACTGACAGTGCCCGAATCCGACACTCTCGATATCTCAGAAACCATACATCCTACAAACAATTGTTTAATGAATAAAATATTCATAATCATATAAATAGTCTAAAAGAGTGTTTTTAATTTTTTAATTATTAAAAATATTTCTGATATATCCAATACACTGATTTTTTTATTACGTTTTTAAATTTATGAAAAAAAATGTCAACTTAAAAACTTCTCAAGAATATACAAATGTATCGATATAAAATATAACACTATATTATTAAAATATAAAGCATTCTAAAAATTATATATATAATTTATTTATCTTTATTATATATTTATTATCAAATATTCATTAAGTTATAAGCATATATCTAAAGGTCATATAAGTCCCTAATACGGACATGATGTCTTAATAGGGACACCCTATAATAATCAGCGCGCAGCATATGAACAATTCTGATTTTCATAAAAATCGCGTGCGTTATAATAGTAATAATACCAATAAAGATAAATCTAAAAATGTTATTATTTAGATACTTAACTTGTAATATTAATTTAAAAATAATCCACATAGATAAATTAATTACTAGTTAAATTATATTTAATTATTCATAAAATAATTATAAATAATGTAATTGTGAATTGTCTGATTGATTCATCAATAATATATAGTTAATTTAGTGGTATATAGGGTTGCCGTGTTATAACACAGGGTGTCCGTATTCGGACATTGGTACTTAATACGGACACCCCGTTATCTATGGAATTAAAATATTAAATAAAATTTTAAAATCACAATAATATCTATAATCATATAATTTTAATATATTGTAACTTTTGAATAAAAATAAGAAGTCATAAAATGTTAAGACCATTTATTGTTAAAGTGTCCATTTAGGTTACTTTCCCATATAGTTAATGATTATTATTAAAAGTATATTTTAAATTAATATATCATAATTATTAAATTCATTATACTTACTTACGTACTTAGTCCCTTGACCTGTTGATCTTAATGAGGAAATGTCTTGGCGACGACACGCATACCCTTCTCCATTTTTTCCGGTTGTGAGCAGCATCTTTGACTCATGTCAGACAATTTATAAATATTACTGTTCTAATCTTTCCGAGGTCATCCTCTTGTTCTCTTCCATCTTAGTGATCCTTGAAGGGTAGTTTTGTGGAGAGAATTATGTCTCATCACATGTCCCAAATATCTCATTTTTCTTCGCTTGATCGTCATTAGAAAATGTTCTGTATTTCACATAATTTCTTCTATCGTGTTGTATACAAATACATTTGTTTTATGTTCTCTATATGATATAACAATGATATGTCTGTATGATTTTGTCTCAAAAGTAATTATTCTTCTTTCTAGGTCTTCTGTCAATGTCCATGTTTCGCATCCATATACGGATATAAGTAAATAATGTATACAGCATAATCGATAGGACTAGTATTTATATAGGAGTATTCACTACACATACTTTATTTATATAAAATTACAATAATACTAAATTTAAAATAATTCATAATTTTAAGAATTATCGCAATGATATATAAAATTATCTGTAAAATAATTACTACATAAATATCTTACGTACTAATTTTCATTTTATACTTTGTATATATCTTAATTATTATCTAATAGTTTCTTTCTACATCTATTCGACTACTACCATTTCATCATTTACAATACCCCTCATCATATTTCTCAACTACAATTGTAGTTTCAATTTAAATTCTTCAAAATTCTATATATAGCTATAGCTAGGATTTTTTCTCTATCTACTATTTCCATTTCATTCATAGTTAAAATCCATTAACTACATGTACGACATAAAATCCTCTACAAATAAATACTACTAATAGCAATCCACAATGACTCTCCTGTCTACCTAGAATCCATACTCAAACTTAAATTACCAACCAGTACAAATACACGCTACACCAATACGTTTTTACTTTAACTAACACTCGCTAATGGACAATATCCGTTCTATATCCCTACATCTATCCGTACTATACGATCAACTCCAAACATCAAGAAACTAATGAAAACTTATATATTTAATCTACTATATTAAATTAAAATATATATGGACGGCCATTGCTTTATAAGCACAGTTTGCAGTCCGAAAACCGAAAAATATATGTAGGTACCTATGTAATGTACATTAAAACTAACTTTACCAATCATACTATGAAAGCTGAATTTATCTATAAATTAACATATAAATACATATAATTAAAATTTAGAAAAGATAATAAATGAATACAATATAAATATATTGCCATACAGTTTATCATAAGAGTATCTTACATTATCTCACTTATTTATAATCGTGTATTAATTTAATTTTAGATAATACTAATTTTAATAAATAGAAGATACATTTATATAAATATTATACACATATGGTATAAAAGGTATGTCATAATTTAGTAATATACAATATATTAAGTTGAATTAACATATATATATATTATATATATATATCTTATTTAATATAACATTTGTTATTTCTAGATTATACCGACTAAACTATTACAAATTAGTAAAATATGCTTACATTGAAATATGCTTACAGAACATAATTATTCGTTATTACAGAATATGTTATTTTAAATATACATTAAAACACAAGTGATAAATACATTCATAACTCGATTAGTAATATAACATTATTAAATATGTATGATTTTATTAAATTTTAATTTAATTCATTTAAATAAATTCTATTTGAATTCATATGGCAATTTTTATTTTATAAATTATTCTATATAAATTTCTCCTATAGAAATATTATATATATATAATTATATTACTAATATGAATGGAATAATTCATCGATTGGTAACCTGCTACAATTATACATATTATGTTGTATAGATAAATTAAAATGATTCTACAATGCTAGTATAGATTGTATATACAATACAATAAATTGTAGTTAACATACAAACAAATGTAGACAAATATTTTTCTATATTTCAAAAATTAGTGGATAAATAATTTAAAAATACAAAAAATATGTCAAAAGATTACAAAATATATTTTAAAAATTTTTCTAAAAATAATATAAAAAATATAATATTTATATATTATATATTAAAATAATATTTCAAAAATTAGAGGAAAAATAGGACGTAATAGCATTCGTTGGAGTCGTAGTGATGCTGATGAAATTTGTTTCAGGATGATCATGGACAGGGATTTATGGTCACTATCAACCTTAAATGTGGTACCATAAATGTAATAGTGAATGAACCACTGCGAGTAGTTTTCGTTCTATATTAGCATATATGCGTTCGACCTCATTAAAGCTTATATATGCAAAGCATATAGGTTTGTTGTCTTGCATCAAGACTGCGCCAGTACCGGTACCTGATGCGTCGACTTGGATGGTGATTGATTTATTTGGTTTAAAATATGATAGGGTAATTTCATGGCATATTTTTGTTTTTATTTATTTAAAACATTGTTGATGGGAGTCGGACCATGGTCCGAATATCGGATGCATGCATACATGCATACGAATATAACATATAACGTATAAAATTTAACATATAACATATGCGAATATAACATGCATGTGAATATCGAGTTTGTGTGGGTCATTTCGCGCATTTGTGTTAATATTTCGGATAGGATTGGGACGAATGGGGACTTATAAGTTGATACACCTATAAAACTGCGGAGTGATTTTAAGTCGTGTGGAGGGGGTATGTGTTGGATGGCTTCGAGTCGGGAGGGGTCTGGGTGTATACCGTTTTTATCGTAAATATTGCCAAAAAATGAGATTTCCTCTACGCCTACGTCGCATTTGTCGCTGTTAAATACAACAAGACCATAATCGAATTCTCAGAACATTAATCTATAGATTAATGGCATTAATTAATACCATTAACTATAGTTAGATTGCAACCATGGTATCTTACTTTTCGCGGTTTACACCGTAGACTATTATGTCGTTAGCGATATTAACAATACCGCTAATGCCTTGTAGCACGGTATCCATATGTTGTTGGAATAAGTCTTGCGACAAGCATAACATGAATGGTAGTCTCCTGTATCGATGATACCAAGATGTGTATTGAATGTAGTTAAATAACTAGATGCATTATCAAGTGATACAGCTCAGTAACCCGACCTAGCATCTAGTTTAGAGAATATTTTAGCGCCGCATAATAGGTTGTTTATGTCGTCAGGTGTACGAGATATGTAGTGCTGTCTACGTATAGCTCGGTTTAGGTCTCTAGGGTCTAGGCATATTCGATTACCACCATTTTTGTGCGTGCATATATGATACTAGAAACTCATAGTGTTGGTTGGCATACCTTGGTGAGAACTCTTTGATTCATCTTGAGCTCGAGGATGTTTAAGGGAGCACCCGCCGTGCGGCGTGTATTACAGGCATAATACCCTCATCTATACGGATATTGAGCGTACCCGTGAATAATCCCAGGCCTCTAAATCTAATTGGGAATTGATCGAGGAGGGTTTGCATACCATATCGCATGGGAACTATACTGGGTGAAGTTATGTTGGTAGTAGAAACCTCGTAAATAGTAGTTCGTTAATTATATTCATTAGTTGTGTTACAATTTATAGTGATTAGTTTTAGTGTAAGGCATGTAGATAAACCAATAATTGTAGTGTTATTTGTATTTGTAATATAGAATGGGAGAATATGGGTTACGCTATTAACTATACATGTCATTATCGGCATGTCTATGAGAGGAATTCGTTCCTGATTATAGGCTATTAAATATTTAATAGGTTTTGTAATATTGTGTGGGTGTTGAAGTTTGTTGAGGCTTTAAAAGATATAAAGTTAGCCTGAGCGCCTGTGTCTAATTTGGCTCTAAACGTATTAGGATCATCTACTATATATAGATTGATAAAAACTTCGTCACGGGTATCTGGCCTTGATACGCGTGTAATACATTGTATATCTTGTATTTGTCGGGGTCTCTTGCACATGGCAGCCAAGTTGTTTCGTAAACCGCAAGAAGTGAATGTCGTTCCGAGATCGGGGCAGATGTCGTGATTTCTCCCACATAAACGGTATTGCTTGTTTCTGGTATGGCTATCCTGGAGTTTGGTGGTAGTCGAGTATACGGTTGCTGGGAGTTCAGTGTCGGTAAAGTTTCGGCCTATGTCGATGTAGGCGGATAGCGAGGGATTGGTCATCCACAGTATCTCTTTAGCGGATAGACGACCGGCTATTCCACCGATAATGGCGTCCATAAGTGGTTCGTCGGAGGTAGTGTACTGACAGTAGCCGATTATAGAACGGCATCTTAGTAGAAAAACATGGAATATTTCCTGGGGGCGTTGGCGTATTGCCCTTAGTTGTTGTCTATACTTCATAGCGTTGTTTGTTGGTCTGAATTCACGCTTCAGATACTCGGAGGTGTGGTCGAGTGCAGACGACTATTTGTCTTTTGCTGGCCAGTATTTACACATTTCTCGGCCTTTCTTGCCTAGCCAATACTTCACGAGGCTTACACGTATATTTTCTGTGTCATCTTGATGGAATGCGTCGATGAATGCCGATCATTCTTAACGGAAAGGTAATGGACTGCATATATAGATATTCAGAATCCCACAACTGCCACCATGTTATCTTGTTAAAGATTGTTATGTGCAATGAATAATCTGTTTTAGATGTTGGTCATATTTATTATTGGAACACGGGCAGTGCGTGTTGCGATGCTTAGGAGCAACTTATAAGTGATATTCAAGTACAACGCATCGCGTGTGGAAGTAATCACGTGGGCCAATCAGGAACGCGGATTCATTAGGTGCACGCAGTACGCGACACACGTAATGCGTGCGTCGAACTATATATCACGAGACGGTAAACATATTATATAATAGTTTTACGATATATAGTTCGATATTATATATGGGATATTCCATCAAACATTATACAATATGGAATGGTCCATTATAAACACAACGTATATATATATATATATATATATATATAAGTAAAGGTTGTCATATCAAATGATAACGAGTAGTACCATACACATTTAGTTTTATTTTCTATATTAATTATTATAATATTTCACAATAATATATTTATATGTTAAATATAAGGTTCATTAAAATTTATTAGTTTAAATATAAACATAATACTTTAATTATGATTTTATATGTATATAATAATTGCGCTACACAACATAAAATATTATTTTTTAAATATTTTACTACGGATACTTACTGATTATTAGTTAATACTATAGTATTGATATTTAAGATAGTGATCGTTATGTACTAGCAATAATCTGTTATCAAGTTTTCCTTTTTATGTGGAGCCAGTGGCGTTGGGAAGGATGTTAAATATGTATATATGTATACATATTTAACGTGTATGTATTTTCTCAAAGAAAAGACTAATTTTAAGGTATGGGTAATATACATATATATATATATATATATATATATATATATATATATGTGTGTGTGAAACACCCACCTCATACAATAAGAAACAGTAAATATGTAGGTAAAACAACTCGAGTATTACTGATAAGGATAACTATTTTCCCAATTCAATTCAATGAAATACTAACTTTAAAGCATACTTTCTTTTAGAATATTTGGTAATAAATAACTGAATCTAATAATATATAATGAATTAGATAATAAAATATTAAATATTAATTATGTAGATAGCTAGATTATCTAGTGATTAACTAGTTAGCATTTGACTAAATTGCATTAAAATGATCCGATATCTATGTTATATTATACATCTCATAAAATACAAGATTAGCTTATTTATATATATATATATATATAATGTTATAATAAATACACTTCAAATGATTGAAATCAAATAACATTATAAACCTAAGTATAAATTTCTTCAATAATTTATAATAATATATCTAGCTGTCATAAATTGTAAAGTTATATATATATATATATATATATATATATATATTACCTTACCTTACCATGTCTAGCTTGCTCATTAGTTTTTGACTATATTCATCTAACCATCTCTATATTCCATCGCCTTTTTTATTACGTTTACATCACGGAGTGTATCATCCACCATATGATCGACGTAAGTCCTGCGGGTTCGATCTATTTTTCTTTTGCCAGATTATGTTGCCAGATTATAACATCCAATGACAGTTCCAATTTGGATCACCAGCAGTGCCCAGAAAAACGCAGTCTTTGCTGTCTTATCGACGTGCAAATGTCCGGTATATTTCCGTATATCTCTTTATTGTTTGGATGATCTTTCCAAGATCTATTTAGGATGGCACGCAGCATTCGAGTATAATTTCCATTGAGTCTTTTGTCAAGCGCTTTTGTTAGAATCCAGCTAACATAACCATATATTAACACATACTCAACAGTTGCTCTGAAAAAGTTTCTTTTCATTTTAGCTGGTTGTCTAGATTTCCATATAGAGTGAATATCATTGAAGGCTACCCAGCTTTTAGCTAATCTGATATTTATATATTTTTCTGTTGACTGCATGTAGCTTCCAAGATACTTAAAATTAGAAACTTCTTTAATATTATTACTGTTTAAACTTTTTATAACTTCATTTATTCTTTTATTAATACTGATGAATTTCGTCTTTCCAGTATTTATAGATAGCCCAATTTCTTTTGTTGCATGTTCAATTTTATGTAAAAGTATTATTGATTCATTAGTTTTATCGGTTACTATAGCTAGATCATCCGCATAGTCCACATTTGTAATTTGTATTGCTGGATAATATATATATATATATATATATATATAGTTATAATACAAATGTACTTAATTAAGGTTTAATTTTATAGCATAACTACAGTCGTATATAATAATGTAAAAATTGAATTTTCACATGTACATTAACATGTATATTAACAAACTTTAATTCTACATAAAACTCAAAATTTGTTATATGAATAATATTTAATTAACTTATAGTTTTATAAAAATTAAATAAATACATATTTATAGTATTACTTCATTTATTGAAATCTTATTATATACCGAATGTGGATACATTAGTTCCTTTAGAAGAAAATAATTCAATGGTAATAATATTGACATGTACATTAAGAATATGAGTGTATGATACAACAATGTATGCTTTACATCTTTAACATCATCTTCAATATCTAAAATGTTAATAATATTAAATACTTTTTATTTAATATAGCATAGTTAATTATTAGATAAAATAGCAACAATATTAATGTTATTCTTTAATAATAATATTTCGCTAAAATCCTTTATTTACTTTAAATTTTATGTTATTCATAAATTCATAAATAACTATACTATTTATAAAATATACGATTCTAGTGCATTATACGGGATGACAAACCATCAAAACCTTTACATGTATAAAAGAAAAAAATGGTCTACTATAAAAGATTTAATATCTGATGATTGCACTAGGAATACTTTTTTTTGTATGTAATAAGAAACATTCATATCTAGTGATAGTATTATATAATACTTAAATACTTAATACATTGCATACTTGATCAATGGTTTCAAAGAGGATATACAGTGTATATTATACACCTTAGTTCGACATCACTACTAGAATCTGGATGAAACACTTGTGCCGTTCATCTTCATAATCTATCTCGACTATATTCTGAAGGAGTCATTGCATAATAAATGAGAGCTAGGTTTTAATCTAACTGAAATAAAAGACAGTTGATATCCCGCAGAATAAATTACCAATACATACTATGCTGACGACATCGCCATAAAAGTATTACTATGACTTATTATAATACATTATTGCTGAAAATCGAATCAGCTGCAAAAAATATTGGACTTAGTGTTAACACCGATAATAAACGGAATAGATCAATTTCAATCAGAATAACAACATACAAAAGAAATTTTCTGAGGAAATGTGATAATGTAGAAGATTTTCAAATATCTAGGAAGCTATATTAAACTAACTAAAAGATATAGTAATTTAAGGATCGCTAAAGCCTATGCAACATTAAATAGCATGAATATAAGCTGGAAATTAAAGCAGAGTACTCGTCTTAACGGAATTGTTATCAGAACTTTATTAAATACTTGCATGTTAACGGTTATATTATCTGAACTCTAACAACCTCGTTAGACACAATTATTGATGGAACATACATACGCATGCTCCGTTCTGTAAATAGCACATCCTGGCTAGATCATCTAACATATGAGTAACTATATGCACCATGATGATATTCCAAAATATTAAGACAAATTAATTTGTAATAAAGGTTAAATGGAAATAACTTAATTACTATAACATAATAATTTCAGACGACAACCTACAATTATCTAATAAAGAAAAACCCAATGACATTTTTTGGAAAAGAATACCTACAAATAAAAAGTTTGAAAATATCGATAAATAGGCAGATATTATTTACCAAACTAAAGTTTACATTATATATAGGCATACCTATATTTATATTAATAAATACATTATATCAATTCTATAAATATATAACTTTAAAAATGTAACTTCTAATTAAATTTAAACTCTTTTAATTAATATAATTAACATAATATATTAAATGGTTGAGTATAATTATTAGTTAAATATATAGTATATGCTAATTTTATAATAACAATATAAATATAAATACATACATGGAGATTGAAGTGGAACATATTCATTAGTAATGTCCTTAGTCGCACTAGTATCTTTCTCTTAAAATATATTTTATAATTAATATTGTTTAATTAATTTTTCTACATTGCCTAAATAACATTTATATTACATTTATTTAGGGAGGCTATAGCCTCTTTTTTTTCACAAATATTTTACTATAAAATATTAAAAATAATTCACTATCTCTAAAATGATATATACTGTGTATATTATAACTAGATTAACTATACTTGACTATATCTATATCAATGCATTATACATAAACAACTGTAAAACATATAGTACACATTATTATGTAATATTTATTACACCAAATATTTTAGAATCTTATATGTCTGTTCAAACGATGGAACCTTCCAAACATCCTAAATGGTGTATATATACACAAATACCGATATATAAGATTATAAAGTTTTGTGTGTACTCAATTATATAATAATATGTATTAATTAATTAAATTTAAACTATTTTAATTAATATAATGAAAATAATATATTAAATGATTGAGTATAATTATTAGTTAAATATAGAGTATATGATAATTTTATAATAACAATATAAATATGAATACATACTTGGATATCGAATAGTAACATATTCAGTAGTAATGTCCTTAGTTGCACTAGTATCTTTCTCTTAAAATGTATTGTATAATTAATAATGTTTATTTAAAATGACTACTAAGTGACTATATTTTACTTTATATACCAACTAGTTATAATATAAATATATATATATGTATATATACTTCTGCATCAGCTGCCACACATAACGACTTTGTTAATTTTGTTTGGATATACATCAATTTTTAATACAGATCAATCGGATATAATACCCTAATTCGCAATAACATTATAATTAAATCAAATTGATATACTAAATTAGGTATACAACCTAAATAATATATACATGTAATATATCAAAATGTTAAACCTTAAATTGTATACGATATTTTGATAAAGTTACGTGTATAAGTACTGAAAAAAAAATTCATAAAATCTGACAAAATAAAGAACATAATATTTTCATGATAAATTTAAATTTGAGAATAAAAATATTAAGGGATTTTATATTATGTCAAAAAATAAATATATATATATATATATATATATATATGTTAAATAATATAAGTATTGCTAAAAATCAAATTTATATATTCTGTAAACAATATATATTTATATTATTAGATATATTAGGTAGTTTATTTATATATACAATACAAATAATAGGTCATACAACCGACCTATGAGATATACCATATTTAACAGACATAATTAATATATAAAATTCTAAAGTTTTGTGTGTAATAAATTATATAATAATATGTATTATATAGTGTATAATTGTATATTAGTAATACATAGATACGGTAATTATATTT
This sequence comes from Osedax fenrisi, assembly GCA_964019155.1. Classification (NCBI taxonomy): domain Eukaryota; kingdom Metazoa; phylum Annelida; class Polychaeta; order Sabellida; family Siboglinidae; genus Osedax; species Osedax fenrisi. Next base: position 53,157,469 of record OZ025240.1, on the reverse strand, counting down.
ACACTCAAACGACAAATTATATGTCATTTTTAAAATAATTAATTATATTTTAAAATAAAATAATGTGTTAACAAAAAGTGTTAAACAAAAAATACGACCAACGCTTCATCCTAAACCCCCGCCTAGTGTTTACTCCTTATCTAAAATTATATTGAGATTAAAAATACTGTGATTATCTATAAATATAGATATTCTTGTTTTATTATATTTGTAATATTTTTATAATTGTAGCAATAATGATAATTAAGATTATCTTCAATTACACCAACTTTTAAATTGGCATTACTTTAACAGTTGCACTTTTTTAAATATAAAATAATTACTCATTAAATATCATATTTAAATTTGAATAATTGGATACATTATTTGTTTTGATCAGCTGTATGTGCACATAGGCATGCCTACTACTTTTATTTCCTGATTTATCAATTTAATAAATGCTTTCATAGTATTAGTTGGTTTGTAAATAAATATTTACACTATTCTATGAATTTTTATATATATGTATATATATATATATATTTATTATTATTATCTCTTATTTTAAAAATTAATTCTGTTAAAAAAATGCTATACCTATAGGTAACGTAACGTTACTAAATTATTTATTAAATTCGTCAGCTGATGGTATATATATATTCCCTCTAATCGTAATCTATATTCCATTAATAATCGTGCATGGCATATCGGCCCCTAATCTATGGAATAAATTACTGTATAAACTAAGCTCTACTCAATCCACTAACTTATTTAAATCTCCATTAAAAACTTAAATTTCCTGATCACTATTTTTATCAATATTTTTATAAATATATATAATCATATATTAATGTTGAGTACTTTCTGTGTTCCAATTGTTTGTTAATATTAGTTATTTTATTTGTGTTCGTTTACGTTCCGTTTTATTTTTGTTTGTTTTAAAAGTTATCATTACAAACGTTTACGCTACAATTGTATTATAATGTATTGATATAAATAATATAACTTTTAATTAACTTACTTCTATTGCATTCCTGTTCTTTAATGACGGCAGTACACGCTAGTTTAACAACAAAACAACTTACACGGACATTTTTGTGGACAGCAACTGTACACATAGCAGTAGGATTCACTTTAATATTTACCCTAATATCATCTACGTTTCGTATCCAATTATTAAAACAGTCGCAAGAAATCTTATTACTTCTTATATCAAGTTCATGTTTACCACCTAAATATGATTTAAATACGTATTCTTGTAAGGTTTCTAAACTATTATTATGAATATCTAAATGACTTAAAAATTGTAAATTATCTAAATTAAAATTAAATCCTTTATATTATTATTTGATAAATATATCCATTTTAATTTCTTATTATATTTAAATAAATCATGTTCTATAATTGTAAGCTTATTAAATGATAAATCAAGTATTCGTATAGATTTAAACCTAATAAAGTTGTTCTTATTTACTTTACAAATATTATTAAACTTCAGCGTAATCGTTTCATATGATCTATATATTTCATTAGATTCATCCGTTAATTCTGTTTCATTATATAAAGATATTATATTATTATTCTTGCAATCAAATATAACTCCATAACCATTATATCCATTAAATAAGTATATATTCATAGTTTTCCATCGTAATACACCACCAGTTATGGTACTAGCATCACATGTCTATAATGTTAAAAAGTTATATTATTATAAATATATATATATATATATTTATGTAAAGCAGTCAATAATTAAAACAATGATAATTATATTTAAAATGTTTGTATTTGGATTTTAGACAACACCATATATTTTAGACGTAAGTTATACATATATATACTCTTAACACATATTTGTAATAAGTGTACCTAAATATATACGTGTTATTATACTTATTTTTACTTATATTCTAATATAATATAGGATAGGATAGGATAGGATGGTTTATTTATACACCAAATATGGTAAAGGAAGATTACCCTCACTGGTGTTGTGAACGAACAAACAAAACGAAACAATAACATTAAATAAGGTAGCAATATAATATATAAAAATAGAGATGGAACCAGATCAACATCAAGGAGAGGGTTACTTTAATTTTAAATTTAAATAGTCTTTGAGACTATTAGCAAATACGTGAGGCGACTTCAATCTTCTTAGGCGGTAAGGCAACAGATTCCATGTAGTAGGAGCCATGCTTGTAAAGGAGCGAGAACGCATCACGTTACGAGTAACAGGTAAGTCAAGTAGTGTGGCATCAGACGAGCGCAGATGTGGGAGGATGTTGCGACGAGTGAGCAATGCACGTAAGTATGCAGGTCTGCCTAGGAATAGTGTTTTATGTGTTAAGCAGAGAAGCCTAAATTGGCACCGTTTTCTAAACGATAGCCATTTCATATTGCATTGGTGGGTGTCAGTTAAAGCATGATCCCGTCGATTAAGCCTATGAACTAATCTTACGGATGAGCGAATAATTCGGTCAATTTTAATAACTTCAGAGTTCTTAATTCCGTAGAATAGAGAACAGCAATAGTCTATTCGAGATAATACTAGGGCATTGAGAAGGCGCTTAGTGATGTTGGGCGAACAATAGTTTCTAATGTGACGAATTTTTCTCAAATAGAGATTAGCGGATTTAGAGATTGCATTTATATGAGCACCGTACGATAGAGTACTATCAATTATAACACCAAGATTGCGCACAGATTCAGAAGGTTTAATAATTATACCGTCAATTGACAGAGTAGGGAAAGTGACAGGTACCTTCGAGATGTTAAGAAGTTCAGTTTTGGAAGTATTGACTAAGAGGTCATTAGTTAGTAACCAGTAAGTGATCTCAGAAGTACAATCTGACAGCTCAGAGTTAGAGTTCATAGAGTCAATGGGCAGTTTCAGTAGTAGTTGAATGTCATCAGCATATATGTGGTAATAGATATTAGGGTATTTGCGAATAATATTAGAGATAGGACGTAAGTATATAGAGAAGAGAAGTGGCCCAAGAACTATATAAATATGTATATATAAATATATATATATATGTATATATATATAAATATATATACGTATATATATAAATATATATATATATATATATATATACCTAGTAAGTAAAGTAATCAGTGTTAATGGTTAAATTATAGTTTGCTCATCGTCATGATGTGTGCTTAAATCATAATCATAATACAATCATATTACAATCATTGATAAGCAACTCTACTTTACCAACTACAATTCTAAATCATTGATATTAATATGATTGTAATCAATGATAGATCACTGACTGATCACTAACATTGATTTACGATGATTTTTTGTATTCAATGATTTGGTAATCATTGATCGTGAACTTTAACTAATCACATATTTGAATCAAATTTCGTAATCGAATGAATATCAATGATTATACTCGAATTGAAATCTGTGATCGTAATCAATACATAGCCCCATAATAGTCATATTATTACTTGCTGGATTGTAATCTGATTACGAACTTTGATCACTTTACTTACTGGGTAGATATATATATATATATATATATATATATATATATATATATATATATATATGAGTATGATGTAAGTATACATTGAATAGTATATACATTCGAATAAATTTAGAGTGTATTATTTATTACTATCGAAATTATGAATAATTGGTAATATGTGACCAAAATATATGTTTTATTAATATTATATATTTTTTCGCATAGTATTATTGCTATTACATTTTTGATAAATATAATATATTTATAATTATTATAAACATTAGTGACCTTGACACCTTGATACCACAAAGCCCATAAAGGTAATTACATTATTTAAGTGTTTTCACGTAATTAAGTATGAACAATTCACTAGTAAATAATTGTTATATTAATAAACAGTAGTTAATTAATAAATAATTAACGAGTAAAACTATTGCATCAATACATCTAATTTTAAATAGCTTCAAAGTAAATAAATATATTCGTAATATAGAGTTCTATATTAATGATATCTTAATAACTATTAACTAATTATAGATATTTTTTAATTTAATTTTAATTTTAACTTAAGTTCAACTTAAGTTGTTGATGTAAGTTGAACGTAAGTTTATATGTAAAATAAATACTAATATCTTAGTGTAGTAAATAATAATGTAGCAAAGTATTAACTCATATATTATAATATATTATATAATTTAATTTAAGTTAGATTTAAAACTTAAATTCAATAATAAATTCATTTTAATATTTAATATAATATGTAATCAATATGCAATTGCTATATATTCAATATTAGGCAATAAGTTCAACATGATTTCAATTTGTATTATCAATATAATTATGATTAAAAATTGTATATCATGTTTAACTTGAATTAGATTATGATAATAAAATACATAGGATTACTTAAATAATTGTAGTTTTTAAAATGATATTTTATTTATTAAAAACAGTATATTTACTTAAATATACAATTAAAATAATAATTATTAATTAATTTGCATAAATAAAAATTAAATCAATATTTCAAAATAATTAAAAGGTATACTATTTTATTCTTTCTATAATAAAAAAAATTATATAAACTTAATAATAATACTTACATCGATAACTTAATTTTAACTTAAATTATGAACATAAGTTGAACTTTCTAACTTAATTTGAACTTAAGTCGTGTAACATAAGTGTATAATATATTATTAATATTATTATTATTATTATTATTATTATTATTATTATTATTATTATTATTATTATTATTATTATTATTATTATTATTATTATTATTATTATTATTATTATTATTATTATTATTATTATTATTATTATTATTATTATTATTATTATTATTATTATTATTATTATTATTATTATTATTATTATTATTATTATTATTATTATTATTATTATTATTATTATTATTATTATTATTATTATTATTATTATTATTATTATTATTATTATTATTATTATTATTATTATTATTATTATTATTATTATTATTATTATTATTATTATTATTATTATTATTATTATTATTATTATTATTATTATTATTATTATTATTATAATATTATTATTATTATATTATATATAAACTTACGTTCAACTTACATCAACAACTTAAGTTCAACTTAAGTTCGTAACTTAAGTTCAACTTAAGTTCATAACTTAAGTTCAACTTAAGTTATGTAACTAAAGTTTATAATATGAATAAATATATGTGTTAAATGTATATAAATATATTTTTATATCATAACTATATTAAACATAAATAATTAATCATAAAATACTAATATTTATATTAATATTTTATGTTTAATTTAAACTTACGTTCAACTTACATCCATAAATTAAGTTGAACTTAAGTTAATAACTTAAGTTGAATTTAAGTTGAGAACTTACGTTGAACTTAAGTTATGAAACATAAGTTATAATAAATAATATTTAATTATATAATTTTTTATTTTATATATTATATTCAACTAAAGTTGATTATAGTACATTAATAATAATGCTTAAATTTAAATTAATTTAAAAAACTTACATCATAACTTATGTTCAACTTAAGTTTTGATGTAAGTTGAATGCTGGGATAATAGTGAATATAAATATACAGTATTAGTGGTATCCGTGATGTTAATTAATATGTTTTGAAATGCTTTTAGACAAGTTTAACAAACCTCTAGCAATATACCACTGGTGTTAGTTGACGTAATAATACATTCTGAAAATTTAGTATTAACAACAATGAAGTATAATACCATAGCATAATCTAACATAGTGACTACCTTTTATATGTATATTATTACAAATATGTATTATATAACTGATTTTATAAATATATTAATTGTAATAATATGAAAACAAAAATTAAATTTTAAATTTATAATAATAAATAAATTAAAGAATAATGAAATTTTGTAATATTAGTCCATATTTATAAACATTTATTCGTATATAACATTAATTAGATCTTCTTTTATAATACTTGCACAACTTATACATTTTAATATAGTATTTAGGAATTATATTAGTATTTTACTCCCTTTACAAATATATATATATATATATATATATTTATAATGCTCTACAATATGTATTCATATTATAAATACCAACTTCAATAAATAACCATAACATATACATATCCAATTACTTTCCTCTTGACATATATCATTCATATATCTATATGTATAACTACCTTTCACTATATTATGTTAATTACATATGATGATGATGAAATAACGGTTTATTGACACCTACACATTATTATGATCTTTCTTTGCTCGTGCAGTGAGAAAATGATAATAGGTTTAATGACGTACAACATTTTCAGATAAAAAATAGATAATAATAATACCATGAAGAAATATAAAGAATAAAGAAATAATCAGTTAGATGATTTAGTTATTAGAGGAATAGCGAACATATTGTATGTTTTTGAATTCGATTAGATATATAGCTAGGGTTAAAATACTATAGTATTATATAAAGTTAGAGATATATATATATATATATATATATATATATGTATTTAGTTTATATAGATATGTAATTTATACCCAAGGAAGAAATGGAGCCACATACTGTATAATTGATACATGTTGTAACAGAATGTTCCAGTAATTTTATGCAGTATGTAGTACGAATTAAGTAATGTATTATCCAATTTAGTAGAGTAGTAGCTTAAGTAGGAAGTAGATTCAGTACAACATCATATAGAGTTTTCTGGGAAGTGACATCCATATTTTTGTATTCTAAATAAATGAAAGTAGGTGGATTTTTTAATGGATGATAGTGATTCTTAAAGGATATTTGTTATCAAAAATAAATCATAGCTTTTTTGAAATAATTAGAAGAAAATATAGTCATGTTATTTAAAATAACATTTGAAAAAGAATAATAAGAAGTGGATATGTTAAGTACAGTAGTCTTTTCAGGATTTAATTATCAAACTGCATTGGGCTGATCTGGACATTAAGGTATACGCGATCTCTGTAATGTGATGGTTGGCGATAAAGCGTATCCGCTATTAGAATCTATATTCCCGGTGTCATATAATAAATCGTCCCCATTCCAAAAATCGTCCCCGATTATCACGTGACTACAAAATCGATGATATTTCACTAAATACACATACGAATCGCTTCAAATTTAAACCACATATAACTAATATGTATATACACACATATGGAAAAAATCAACTTCTGATTATGCATTAGAAGAAAGAAATACACACATATATAACGTATAGCGGAGATGACTTTGAAAATACCAGATTAAACGATAATAAATTAATGTTTTAAAATTCTGAATCGACAGAAGTTATTATTTTTCAATTCTAGGTCTAAAATTATAATATGGTATTCTAAAATTGTCTCTATATACCATTTTAATTAAAAAACATATACGAATTTATATTCGTGAATATAAACATATACCAAAGGGCTTTCCATATACTCTATTTATAACTTTATACGGGTGTTACGCGCTCGACACCCGCATTAAATTCAAATTACAACTTGTTAAATACCATTAACCCTTGGTTAAATAATTAACTGAAAATACGTATAATGTTTTTTAATTAAAATGGTACATAGAGATTATTTTAGAATACCATTTTATAGTATTAGACCTAGAATTGAAAAATGATAACTTCTGTCGATTCAGAATTTTAAAATATTAATTTATTGTCGTTTAATCTGGTATTATCAAATTCATCTCTATTCTATTTTGTATATTTGAGTATTACCCTACATTCTTTTAATGCATAATTAGAAGTTTATTTTTTCCAAATGTGTGTATATACATATTAGTTATATGTGGTTTAAATTTGAAGCGTATTTAGTGAAATATCACCGATTTTATAGTCACGTGACTATCGGGGACGATTTATAATATAACACCGGCATAACGATTAACTTGAAATCGTAATTCTGCCATAGAAGTAGTATTCTTTGGAGTCAGGTTAATGCTATGCTTATGTTCTCGGTGATTATTCTACTACCTTCTGAAGTAGATTGTAAATATACTGGACAATGAACGTGATTGCATGTATATAGTTTAGGAATCGATCGCATCCAATATGTTGGATATATATCCTCTTTCGATATTAACGTAGCGAGTCACATCCGTACTGAAGGTGTTGATGCGAAGGCGATGGGTTATCTTGTCTTGTATAAGTGTGATTCCTTAAACTTCTACTTGAATCGTTGGGTATATATATACCCAAAGTATTATTTACGAAAATATATTCAATTACTTGAAATCGCGAATATGTGCAAATACAATTATTATTTATGAAAAATATATTATAGTATACTTTTCATACATAATAGTTGTATTTGCACACTTTCACGATTTCACGTCAATATGATTATTTCGAGAAGCCTGATCGTTGAATTTTATAGTTTTATTTTTAATATTTTGTTAATTTTTGTTTATTATTAGTTTATGTTTATTATATTTGATTTAATTTGGCTCAATAAGATGATAATGAGGTCGATAGTTTCAATTATTATATTCCATATGATTTGTTATTTGTATACTCTTCTGATTTATATATATATAAATTATATTGAACTTGGATTTATAATCTTATATAAATTATCGAATACGAACCTATCCATTGATAGTATAAATGGAATTTTCTCATCTTCCCTTAATTCACTGGCTCCTATTATATCACATTATTTTACATCCCCTTGGTTTTCTTCCCATCTTTCTAATTAAAAACAATCGTTAAAGAAACTTGAGCGCAGGATACACCAGTCTTACCGGCATAAATTAATTTATAATGGCCATGAAAGCATATAAGTTAGAATTAACCTCACAGACATATACGTATTATGAATATAAACTTAATGCTTGCGGTAACTCTAGAAAGATTTTTAAAATTATTAATATTATCCTTGGAAGTACTATTAAACAAAAATACAATACACTGACTGCTTCTTTAATGGTACTTCATATGTGAAATTATTATCATCTAAACTTTCCAGTATTTCTGATTGTATTAAATCCAAGCTAGTGCCACTTTTAATTAAGACTGAGCATCATATTTTCCAACATATATCTTGTAAACGTACTAGTTTTTCATCTCTTACAATAACTGAAATCCATAACTTGATTATGACAGCCAATTATATTTATCCAATAGATCCACTTCACTTGATTGTTTTCAAAAACCTGGTTCATTCACTCGAATACTCAATCTTAGATTTTATTTCTAAATTACTTGATGATTGCATAATGTATAAATCCTTGAAATATGCTATTATCAAACCTATACTGAAGAAAACTTCACTCGATCCTGATGTGTTGACAAATTACAAACCTATATCCTAACTTCTGATTATCAGTAAGATTATGGAACGTATTGTAAGCCGTCAGCTATTATAATATCTTGTTGAGCCATTACAGAGTGATAACATAAGTCATATTCTACTGAAAATGCTCTCAACCATATTATTGATATGCTGTATAAATCTTTTGATTCTTCTCATTGTGAATAATTACTGTTACTCGACCTCTCGAGCGCATTCGATACACTTAATCACACTATCCTTATGGAGCATATTAAGGATCATGGCATTGAAGAATATCCTCTCAGATGGTTAATTTCATTTTTCACTGATAGTACTTCATCTATTAAAATCAAAGAAAAAATCTAATAATATATCTAGTGGAGCTATATCATTATAATATATCATCAGGATTCGGTTCTCGGGTCATTATTATTTTTTATTTATTTGCGTCCTCTATCTAATTTTATTACTTACTTACTTACTTATGTCGAACTCCCGTCTCGACCCTTCTTTACAATTTTCTTCCAATCATCACGAATCATCATAACATTACGTATTTCATTCACATCATCTAGTCCAGTATCCTTTTTTAAATTATTAATGTACGTCACAGCTTTTCTTCCTCTGTTGCTTTTTCCAGACGTTGGTTGCCATAAAATCAGATCATGAGCTACTTCATCGTCGTGACGGATGCAGTGACCTGCTATTCGCAGACGACGAGTAGTTATAACATCGGTAATTTTTGGTAGTTCTTTATAGAGTTCAACATTTGTTATATGGTCTCTCCATGATACATTCATAATCATTCTTAATAACCTTGTATAGCATCCATTTATTCTCCGTTCAAGTGATTTGTCGATCGTCCAAGTCTCACTGCCATATAGTAGGATACTTTAATAGTGGCTTGAAAAGTCCTAATCTTTAGTTTTCTTTTTAACTTGGAATTCCAGAGTTTTTTCAACTTGTGACATGCCTGCCAAGCTAGTGCCTTTCGGATCTCAAAGTCTTTTGATGAGCTACTCATCCATGCACCCAAGTATTTAAAGTTATTTACTACTTTAATATCTTCATTTAGTAATGAGTGGATATTTATTGGTTCACTTTGAGAAAAAGCCATTATTTCAGTTTTTCTTGAGTTTATTTTTTAAACTAATTTTAAAGCTTGGATTTCTACATTTGATAGTAATTCTTGAGCCTGCTCAATATCTTGTGATATTAAAGCAATATCATTTGCATAGCTTAGATCTGTAATCACTTTTGCTGGTACCCTACGACTCTGTTTCCTAGTTAGTTCAAAACCAATATCTAACTGTTTTCCTTTCACAGCCATTCGCATTGCATAGTCAAGCACTATTATAAACAGAAAGGGGGCCAGCGTATCACCTTGTAGAACTCCAGTAGTTATATTAAACGATTTGGTTTCTCCATCAGGTGTTAGTACTTTCGCTTTGGTTCCTTTGTATAATGTTTCTATTGCTTCTACGATAATAGTGGGAATTCCGTAAGCCAAGAGTATTTTGAACATATTATTTCTATTTATAGTATCGAAAGCTTTCTTAAAGTCAACAAAAGTAATGATTGCTTTTAGATTCTTTTCTTTGATACCTTCTATTAATCTTCGCAGTGCTAGTATATGGGTAGTAGTTGATCTTCTGGGACGGAAACCATTTTGGTTATGCCGGAGAAGGGGATCTATAATTGGCTGAATTCTATTAAGTATCATCTTAATAGTTATTTTTAGAGTAATAACAGATATAGCAATTCCTCTATAATTGTCGACTTTATTAAGATTACCTGATTTTGGTATTGGCATTATTAGACCATTGAATAGGTTTTTGCTTTTCAAGTAAAATTTTATTTGCATATTCCAGAAGGATATCGTCAAATTTACAATATTTGAAAGCTTCAGGTGCAACACCATCAGGTCCTACTGTTTTTCCATCTACTAGATTATTCGTTACCATTAGATATTCGTCTTTTGTAAAAGCGTTGGTAAATATTTCTGTATGTTTAATTACAATTTCTGGTTCAAAATCATCAATTTCTTCTTCAGAATTATTATTGCCGAGTAAATTTTTAAAATGAGTAAACCATTTATTGATTCTATCTTCGTTATTACTGGCTTTAATTATTCCTTTTTTGGTAGTTTTACGACCAGTTATATCATTGATTAGTTGCCAACATTTGGCATGTTGTCTTAATTTATTCGAATTTTCAATATCATAAACTGTTTTCTCGAGGTCATCACTTTCTATCTTATCATATGCTTCCTGTAGTTTTCTCTTGGTTTCTTGAAACATTTCATACTTTTCTTCTGTATTTGATAATACATACTTTTTATAAGCTTCATTTACATTATCACGAGGTATTGCAATATCTGGATGTCGAGATGGATTTTTATCAAGTTTTCGCTTCTTTGGTAATATAGATTTACATGCTTCTTGATTTGCAAGAATAAAATTACCATATGTTAAAGATATGTCTTTAATTTCATCTTCATTGGAAATATTAAGTTAGTTATATCTCTTTGTAACTATATCTGTATTCTGTAGCTATGTTTTTATTCTTAAGTACTGACCAGTTATACATTGGTATTGAATTTTTCTTCGTTTGTGATCTAAAACTTAATTTAATTTTGGAATTCAGAATTCTATGGTCAGAACCTATACTGCTAAAACTATTATATGCTTCACAGTTTATAGAACTATTTCTCCATTTTGTACGTATCATTATATAATCAACTTGAGTCTTATTTCCGGTACAATCTGACATAAATATCCATAGTTTTCCTTTTCTCATTTTATAGTGAGTATTGGTTATTAATAGATCAGTTTCTTGTGCAAAGTCTTTACAAAGTTGTCCATTTAAATTTGTTTTATCATGATAAGAATGGATGGTTTCACTAGATGTGGCAAAATGAGCATTGAAATCTCCCATAACGATTAGAAAATTGTGTTTAGGTATAGAGACAGTTGCTTTCGTAAGTTCATCGTAGTGTCCTTGAGCATATTCACTTCCTTCACAGGGCGAGTAATGTATGATAATTGTAGACTTAGGATTTCCATGAAAGTTAACAATTAAAATACGATTATTCCATTTGACTATTGTTGTAAGTGAGTTTAAACTAGTTTTGTTCAATAATAAACCGATTCCTCCGGATGAGGCATTATTCTTGTTTCTCCAAGCTGATGTTGTAATCATGGTATATTCACCATATTTTTCAATCTTTGTTTCATAATATTCGTGTACAATTTTATGATCGATTAAACCAAGTATACTAATCTGAAATTTAGATGCCAATTCTGCTATTTCTTGTCTTTTTGTTGTTTTTCTTAATGTTCTGACGTTCATTGTTGCTATATTTATATACTGCTTGCAGCTGAGCAGTTTTATCGGAATGTCATTGATATCGAGTCTATCCCTTCCTTCCGGGTTTGGAGATAAACCGTCAAACTGATTTGTTGTTGTTGAAATCTATCTAACATCCGATATATTATATTCAGGGACTTTAACCCTGGTGTTGTTTGGTTTTAATTGCATAGTTGGGTTTTCTTGGCTAATATTTCAGTGGTCGCCACTCCTACTGAATGCCTCATCCAATTAGTCTGACTACTCATCACAAATCTTTGTAATATGCTTGAAGCTACCAGGTAAAAATTACCCATTACCATAGCTTTGTGAATCACTGTAGTACTCAAGCATTTCCACCACGTCAATGCGAATGAGATTAGAAATGAAATATTATTAACAAGTTCTCTAACATTAGTTACCATATATATGCTAGTGATATTCAGCTTATAATTAAACTTCCTATTAATTTGCCTACCTATAATTTGTAACTCATAGAGTGTAATTCATAAATTATGAATTGTCTTATTAGAAACGATCTTCTAGTGCACTAAAATAGTCGGTATTCGAGATAAATTCAGTAGTTCAGTTGTCGATGTATTCATGAATACATCGACAACTGAACTACTGAATGTATCTCGAATACCGACTATTTTCCCATCTGTAGTTATTGATGATAAATTGATACTACCTTCTTATTCAGTCTTTAACATCAGCTTTATTATAGACAGTAATTTATCTTTTGGTCAGAACATGAATGCTATATCTAATTCTGCAAATTAAAATGTACATATAATCGCCCATATTAGAAAATATTGCTCTACGCGTATTACTAGAAACTAATTAATTATCTTGTATTATCTATAGATTCTATAAATAATTCAATATTAAGTATGTCAAAAGAGTTATAAGCATACCTGTTAACTCATTATATTATCAGAACATGATTTAAAAATGTTAATTTATGAATACATATTATATAAAACTTGTAATGGGCAATCGCTACTTACTGAGACCAGGAAATTAGGTTTAATATATTATTCTGTTTTTAAGATGGGTTTTATAATTTCTCACAAATCGGCAATCAATAATTGAACCATGATTTATAAGCAGAGAATAATTTGTAACATAGACTGGAAGTTAGTAGCTAATTACTCTCCTATACTAGTAGCATTATGTTCAGTCCAAGTCTAAGGATGGCCAAACTTGACTAACCACTAATACATATATCATAGGGTTTCCATTATTAATATGAGCTCACTCTGATCTAACATTGTTATTAATAACATCTAAAGAATTTTGTAAATTTACTTTATAACTAACAAACTCTCTATTATTTGTCCAGCATAATAATGGATTAGTATATAACTGCCTGTGTGGCTCAGTGACTAATACGTCAGACATACAAGTAGTAGGACATGGGTTCGAACCTCGTCAGGACCATTCATTAACTTTATAAAATGGGTCTTAAAATATTATTTAGAAGTGATCTAATATAATTGTGTATACATAAATTATAGGCTATCATTAAAACCATAGATGCCTTAACACGAGAGCGGCTTCGAATGGACATTAGAGCCATATATAGTTATAGGTGAAAACTTCATCTAAGTTCTTGGATGGGATGAAAGGACTCCACCAAATAAAAAATAAAAAATAACAAATAACACATATACGATACTTGAGTAACGAAGATCATTATAACCTGTTTCTTCATCAACACACTTCTGGACTCAGTGGTGGTGTTGGCATGTTAGTCCAGTCGGATTTACCACCTCCTTCACCAAATTCCATAATAATTTGGTATTTTGATTTTATTAATATTACGTTTAATCTCAAATATAATTCACATCGATATCATACTATTATTATATAATCTATTCATACATATATTTATATAAAAATATGTAGGATGGTATATTTTTAAACATTTATATTAAAATATATCAGGCTAAGTTAATTTATTATAAATTCTAATCATAAATATGTTTATATTAATATTTAATGTTAATTTAAAATATAATTATTTTATATTAACATATAACTAGTTATTATACTAACTAGTTTATAATATAGTTTAGATAGATTCGGTAGATTTTACATACATTTAGTATACAATTTATAATCACAATTAAATAAATACAAATTTATGAGAAGGTTTAACATTTATTAAATACAAATTTATTTTATTCTTTCAATCTTATTTTTATTCTGAAAATGTTATACAATAATTTTATTTAAATGATAATAATGATGATAATATATATATTAATTGTCCTAACAACGCCCGCGAATTATTATATAGCCGCCATGCATGATCGCCTTGTGAGTAACTATATATAGAAGTCCATCATCACATGTAATGCACTTCTTTGTTTTATATTAATAATCTTATACATAATCCTTGTCGCTATTACATATAACATTAATAATATATATTAGATCATATAAGAATATATTGATAATAATCATAAATATATAAAATTCTATATCTACGAAACGTAATTAATAGTTACCCGCGCCGCTGCTAGTAGTATCGAAATCACGATTTGCTCTTACATATAAACTGTTCAACTTACATCAACAACTTGATAACAATTTAAGTTAAATTTAAGTTCCTAACTTAGGTTGAACTTAAAGTTATACATATGTAACATAAGTTTATAATATATAATATTTAATTAGGGGAAAGTAACAGAATACGGAGAGTGCCCGAATACGTACACTCTCGGTATCTCAGAAACCATAAATCCTAAAAAAAATGTTTAATGAATAAAATATTCATAATTATATAAATAGTCTAAAAAAGTATTTTTTATTTTTTAATTATTCGAAATATTGCTGATATATCCAATAAGCTGATTTTGTTATCCCGTTTTTAAATTTATGAAAACAAATTTCTACTTAAAACCATCTCAAGAATATACAAACGTATCGATATAAAATATAACGGTATATTATTAAAAAATAAAGCATTCTAAAATTATATATATAATTTTTATATTTGTTATCAAATATGCATTAAGTTATAAGCATATATATACAGGTCATATAAGTTCCTAATACGGACACTCTAGATGTATTAATACGAACACCCTATAACTAATAAGAGCGCAGCGTATGAACTATTCTGATTTTCATAAAAATCGTGTGCGTTATAATATTGATACCACCAATAAAGATAAATCTACAAATTTTAATATTTAGATACTTAGTGTATTATTAATTAAAAAATAATAAAAACAAATAAACTATTAACTAATTAAATTAGAATACATTTTTCATAAAATTAATTATAAATAATGTAATTATAATTTGTCCGATTGATTCATCAATAATATATAGTAAATCTAGTGTATATATATATATATATATATATATATATAATGTCCGTATTCGGACATGAGCACCGAATACGGACACCCCCGTTATCTATGGAATTAAAAGATTAAATAAATATTTTACTTACTTTTACTTTTACTCCCTTGACTCTTGAATCGTAGGGGAAATCATCAGACAAGTATCAACAACAAATTTCTTCCATTTTTCGCGATCTTCCGTCATCCGTGTTAGTTCGCTAGTACTTCTATCTGTCCATTTACTTATGTTGTACATCCAATTATTTCGTGGCCGGCCTTTTTTCCTCTTGCCTTCTACTTTTCCTTGTAGAATGGTTTTGGCCAGTCAATCGTGTCGACAAATATGACCACAATACTTAAGCTTTCTTCGTTTTATAGTGCTTAAGAGTGTTTCATATTTGCCTATTAGATTTATCATTTTTTCATGGATATAGTCATTTGTTTTTCTCTGGCGATATGTAATACACAGTAATCTTCTATGCGATTTATTTTGGAATGCTTGTATCCTTTTTTCCTCTTTTTCCATTAAGGTCCAAGTTTCGCAGGTATAGAGAAGTATTGATAATATAAGTGATTTATAGAGGTTGTATTTTACATGGAATGCAATTTTTTTGCTTTGCCATATTGTTCCAAGTTTTACCATTGCTGAGGTTGCTGTTGCTAATCGTATTCGTAATTCGTTATCTGATGATCCATCTGATTTCAACGTCGATCCAAGATACTTAAATGTTTTGACATTTTCGAGTAGGGTTCCGTCCATCATTATTTTTGCACTTTCGTTTTTACTATTTACCATTGTCTTGCTTTTCTCTTTGCTTACTTCCATCCCATAATCTTTAGAAGCTTCAGAAAGTCTATTAGTAAGCTCTTGTATATTTTGACATATCTCTGTATATATTTTGATTATACTTTCTCCTCTATGCTTTATTAGTTCAGCTGAAATGTTGTCATTTCCTGGGGTTTTATCATTTTTTAGCATATTAATTGCATTTTCAACTTCTGATTTTAGTATTGGCAGTGTTTCTTCGATAACTATTTAATATCACAATAATATCTATAATCATATAATAATATTAATATATTGTAATTTTTAAATACAAATAATGAATCATAAAATGTTAAGACCATTTATTGTTAAAGTGTCCGTATTAGGTTACTTTCCCCTACATAATTTAAAACCAAACTATCCTGTTGGTTTATTATATATTAGTAATGGCAACTTTGTTTGCATCATATATATAATAATTAAAAATAAATTTTTTTAAATTTCAAAAGTATATAGTTTGATTTGAATTTTATAAAAAATATATTTATTCGAAAATTCATCCTGTATAGGTGACGCTATTAATGTTTTCATATTCATTTTTGTGACAACACATAATTACACGATTTCGCATTATAATATATATACATGGAAGTAGTAATTGAATTTACCCAAAATATGATAATTTATTGATATACCATAAATGTTAGTATTATATATATAGTAATAACAACTATTGTATACCCGTATATATATATATATATATATATATATATATATATATATATATATATGAAACTATATTGTCATATACCCTTATAACAATAGTTGTTATTACTATATATATAATACTACCATGTATGGTATACCAATAAATTATCATTTTTTCGGTAACTACAATTACTACTTCCATGTATATATAATTTTATAGCATGTCCTTATAGAACATATGTTCTCAATAATGAATTATATATGTACTATGTCCTACTATATTTCATTTATTTCTAACTCGTAGGATCTCAATCTAGATCGATATTACAGTGATTACTATTAGAACACAGTTTCTTTTAAATATTAAATAATAATTTCTAATTAGGTTCCTACTCGTTAATTAATTTCAAATCTTATCTTACTTGGGAACATATTTAGTACATATAGCATATTTATATCTAGTAATTTAGTATATTTTTTATAATATTTATATAATATTTCCTTTCATTAATGTTTCAAAATATATATTATTAGATATTCAGGGATGGGTAATGGGGTCACATTTATATAACGTTGTATACAATTATAAATATTTGTTTTAATTCGATAATGTTTCAATAATGATACATCGAGATGGAAACCCTATTATTCATATTTTCATGATTTTTCTGATTTTATTACATGTATTTTCGTACTCCTAATCTGATGAATCCATAATTTATACGAAAATATTACCGGAAGTCGATCAAATAGACTACTCTAAAATCATGTATTTTTCACTATTTCGGCTATAGCTCGAAGAATATTAAACATAAGAAGTCCCAATTTATAAAATTATATTCTATTTTAGTTATCTATATAATAAAGTTAAAATTATTGAAATCGAATAATTATTGTAGATTTTGATTTTTTACATCTCCGTATCGTATCACTTATGTTTAATAATTTATATTTACATGTCGTAGATAGGATATAATTAATATTAACTCGATTTTACATATTCTTGAACTTTTTCTCAACAATACGGATACATTAATTCCGATATACCAATTTTTATTTCGATATTCAAACCGGAAGTACCATTTCGTAAATCTACGTAATGTATTCGAAATTAAAGAAACTCATTTTTACGAAATTATTTACGATAAAATTCTCCACAATAAAATTTGTTATTAAAAATGTGCGTCGAATTTAAATTTTTCGCTGTTATAGTATAGATATATATATATATATATATATATAGTTGTGTATATATATATATATATATATATATATATATATATATATATATATATATATATATTAGACAATATCCGTGCGACGTAGAATGTACATATTATATTACCCAGGAAGTTACATTAATTAATATTTTAATGTATACGTATTACAATTTTAATTTATTTATATTTATTATAAATTTTTAATTAAAATATTTTAGTTTTTATTGTTTATTAGAAAACTACACAATTTTTAAATTAAATATTTAACATAATGGTAATATTAATTGTAACTATTATTTTTCAATTAATTATATGTATAGTATCTGCTGATAATATGTTGCAGGTTAATACAATACAAATATATATATATATATATATATATATAAATCAAGGCATTATAATTAGTATTAGTATACCTAACTCTTTGTTAGCCTCTCGCATAATTGAACAAAGGTTTATCGATGTAAATATCATTTATTTTATACTTTTAGTAGTTAACACTGTAAATAATAATCTACAAAATGAATAATTACTAGTTGTTAAGTATATACTTACTTAAAATATAACATACTATGCTTACATATACCCCCATTTACTGAAAAATTGATAAAACATATGAGTTATCAATTTTTCAGTAAATGGGGGTATATGTAAGCATAGTATGTTATATTTTAATTACGATTATAATAATATATGTTGTATCAAATTAAGATGTTTCTTCGGTATTGCAATTATTATGCATATGGATAGGAGATTTTTTTTAATTAAAAATGTTTTCACAACATAGGGTATTCTGTAAATTTCATATTGTTAATCAATAAAAGGTGTTAATAAAAGTTACTTATCTAAATATAAAATAGTTCACTAAAATCCGAAATATTTGTAGGTGATACTAAATTTAATTTAATTTTTATTATTTTGTTTTTATTATTTTTATTATTTTTATATATTATAATATTTTCATATAACTATATTAATTTCATATAACTATAAACAAGTTTCATGGGATAGCGCCTCGAGTATCCATTTCTTTTCTCTATTAATAGCTTGTATAAATATGAAGGTACTCTAGAAATAATTACTTTTTTAATTAAACATACAAATCTATAATTAATCCTTGAATATACCCTTAACCATTTTAATTTGTATAAATAATAACTAGTTGAAAATCTATTAGAATATTAGATATTAAATATAATTAATTATATTAAAAAATATTATAAATATATATTAAAAAACATTAAAACATTAAAGAGTTATTCATAGATGTATACAAATTTGTATATTATATTGGAGTTCCAATTAAGATAATATAATCTAATCTCGATAGATCCAAACTTTCAATAAGTCAAATACTTTATTGTATTGAGACATATTTATGAATGACTTTTGTATTATGATTTACACATAATAGATGATCTGACTGCGCTAAATTACATTTAATTTAATTTGATATGATGGATTAATTAAAAGATTATCAAATATAATATCAGGTAAAAAAAATTTGAAAGAGAAATATTTGATAGTATAGTTTTACTACTATTTATAAGTACATTATTATTTAAGAGCCATTTAGGCCTACGAATATTATTCGCACATAACATTTATTTATCGAGAAGATAATATTCAGATATATATATTTTTCTTAACAAAATGTATTTGTAAATGGTTATATGTAGTATATATGGTATACTTATATAGTATAAATAACTATAATATATATTATTTACAATACAATATATAGTAAATTCCTTATTGAGATAGATTATATATATCATAATAAAGTAATACTTATTTATATAATAAGGTATCATCATATATGAATTATCGAAGAATAAATTTGATTATAAAAAAAATTAAATTATTCAATAATTATTTAATAAATTATTTAATAATATTAAATATATCAAAGGTTATTAGATACTGAAATTATGAAATATTTAGTAATCTTTTTTATTAAATAATGATGATGTTGTAAGTTATGTGATTTTTTAATCGCTAGTATTTTATATTAATAGCAAAAAATTTGCGAAGCATTCTTTAGAAAATAGATTCCTTAGAAACATCTTTGTTAATAGGTCGTTTTATATTCCATTTTTTTGATATATTAATTTGATCACATTTTAAGAATAATTGTTGTTAATTTAATAACAATAATATAGGGGCACATGCCCTTAAGATTTACAATCAATATTCTGCTTAATTTGTAATGTTTATTTAATTTTTGTTTTACATTTTACAGTAATATATTTTTATTATTTGTATCTTAAGAAAGTTAAATTTTACTACATTTATAATATTATAATATAACAGAATATATATAGTTTACATCATATTATATATTTAAAATATATAGATTTTATTTTGACATTTATAATAGAGTACTTTTCTAGTATTTGCGTTATTTTTTCCAATTAATATTTTGTTATCAAATGTACCTACTAAACTAATGAATTTTATTATTGATATGTCTATATATTCTTTACTATATGTTCTATACTGTAGTATATATAATTCTATATAATATAAAATATTTAAAATATACAGTAAAGAATATTTGTCTAGAACATTTTTGTTTTTGTAACAAATTTCCATCGATAAAGTAATTTATAGTATTTTTGAAAAATATGAAACTCATGAGTTTCATACAGAGTTTAGTTGTCTGATTATATGGTATATTGATGTCTCATATTGTATATAGCAGTCATATATTATGTTACGTATAGGAGTTTGTTATATTGAAATTAATGTGTGTAATTTATATATTGAAAACGAACCATTTAAAATACATATTTATATAAATCAGATAATACTTTAATTATAAGTTTTTATCTTAGTAATAATATTTACTTTGTATTGAATGTCAATATGTAATATACTGTGAGCTTTTTATGTGTTATATATATATATATATATATATATAATATATTTGTTCAAAGCTAAAATTGATGCTATTTAATGGCGTGATTCACTTTCTAGATAATAAAACTCTTTAAGATCTTATCTTACAAAATAATAATTTAAGTATATAATTTTATATATATATATATATATGTAGGATAATTAAAAAATAATTAAAACATTATTTATCAATTTTTAAATACTATATTTATATTATATATACTTATTAATATAATATTAAATAATTACAGGAATGTTTAACTGAAGATATAAATTATAACATATTAAATAAAGAAGTAATTTATGAAAAAACAACTGAATTTTACTGTGTACATCACGAATTGAATAACATAAATCTCGGTAGTTTTGCTGTAAAGAATAATAACTTACTTGAATTAATTTTACGAGATAATAATATTTCTAAATTAAATATAAATATATTTGTTAATTTAACAATACTATGTCTTATCGATTTATCTGATAATTCAATAAAAATCATTAGTCGATCGTTATTTAAATACAACACAAATTTGGAGTGTATTTATTTACATAATAATAAATTAATATATTTTAATTTTAATTTGGATACTTTACAAATATTATATGATTTAACGCTAAATGATAACAAATTAACTACATTGAATAGTAAACATTTTCTTCATTATTTAAATAACGATTCAGCAATATATATAAGTAAAGATAGGTATATTAATATAGCTGGAAATCGTTTTAGTTGCAATAGTAATATGAATTGGATATCTGTATTGAGAAACAGGAGTTATATACAAATAGGTTTAAATACTACTTATTGTCATACATTAGTTGATGACTATAATGTTACTTTGAGCTGTTTCCTAAAAATTAAACCAAATATATATCCTGCTTTTGAATCTATAAATTGTTAGTAATATAATATAATATATATATATATATATATATATATATATATATATATATGTAATGGAATTTATATAAATATGAATAATGTTAACTATACAAACGTATTACGTATGGTATTATGGTATACGTATTTACATTTGATAACCTAGTAGGGGAAAGTAACCGAATAGGACACTCTCGGTATCTCAGAAACCATCCTACACAAAAATGTTTGATTAATAACATATGTATAATATTATAAGTAGTTTAAATAAGTATTTTTTTATTTTGTAAGTATTCATAATATTGCTGATATATCCAATAAACCAATTTTTTTAATACGTTTTTAAATTTATGAAAAAGATTTGTTAATATAAAACCTTCTCAAGAATATGCAAATGTAACGATAAAAACATAACAATATATTATTAAAAATAAAGTATTCTAAACATTAAATAAATAATTACTATATTTGTTATCAAATATTAATTAAGGCATAAGCAAATATCTAGAGTGCATATAAATCAATAATACGGATATTCTATATATCTTAATACAGACAACTTATAACCAATCAGCGCGCAGCGTTTGAACTATTCTGATTTTCATAAAAATCGGGTGCGTTATAATATTAATACTACCAATGAAGCTGAATCTAAAAAAAGAATTATGTAGATACTTAAATAATATTATTAATTAATAAAATATTCAAAATTACATTTAAATTACATAAAATTAATTATAAATAATGTAAATGTAATCTATCTAATTGGTTCATCAATAATATATGGTTTATCTAGTTTTATATATGGTGTCCGTTAATGTGGTTTGCTTTGGGATATATTTAATATTTGTTGATCGGGCGATCGCTTATAAAAGTATTGATAATAAAAATAATGAAAGATAATGAAAGATAATAAAAATATATTTTATTTATCAGCTGGGTTTATACTTTATTGTAGTACTCTTCCAAATAGGTATATAATATAAGTAATATAAATAATATAAATAAATATATATATATATAATAAAATCGTTATAAAAATAAAAAATAATATTGTAATATATATATATATATATATATATATATATATATATTTATATATATATATATATATATATATCTAAATCTTTATAAATAATAATAAATAAGTATATAATATAAATAATATATATATAGTAATAAAATCGTTATAAATAATAATAAATAATATTTTAATATATATATATATATATATATTATTTACTATATATATATAGTAAATAATATCTTTATAAATAATAATAATACATAATATAGAAATATATATATATATATATATATATATATATAGTACATAAAATCATTATAAATAACAATATATAATATAGAAATATATATATATATATATATATACTAGCAGTTTTGGCCCGGTGTATATGCGGATAGTTGAGAATTATGAGTTATTATTAGACATATCGGAGTTAGCTCTATCTGAATTAGCTCTATTTGATTTAGCCCTATCTGAATTAGCCCTATCGGAGTTAGTCCTATCTGAGTTAGCCATATCTGAATTATCCCTATCGTAGTTAGCACTATCTGAATTAGTCCTATCATGTTAGCCCTATCTGAATTAGCCCTATCGGAGTTAGCCATATCGGAGTTAGCCCTATATGAATTAACCCTATCTGAATTAGTCCTATCGTAGTTAGCCCTATATGAGTTAGCCATATCTGAATTAGAAATATCGAAGTTAGCTATATCTGAATTATCCATATCTGAATTAACCCTATCTGAATTAGTCCTATCGTAGTTAGCCCTATCTGAATTAGCCCTATCTGAGTTAGCCATATCTGAATTAGACATATCGGAGTTAGCTATATCTGAAGTAGCCCTATCTGAGTTAGCCCTATCTGAATTAGCCCTATCGTAGTTAGCTCTATATGAATTAACCCTATCTGAATTATCCATATCTGAGTTAGCCATATCTGAATTAGCCCTATATGAGTTAGCCCTATCTGAATTAGACATATCTGAGTTAGCCCTATCTGAATCATTATTATCGTAGTTAGCCTTAAGGAGTTGGCCCTATATGAATTAGCCCTATCTGAGTTAGCCATATCTGAATTAGCCCTATTGAATTAGATCTATCTGAATCAGCCCTATCTGAGTCAGCCCTATCTGAATTAGCCCTATATGAGTTAGCCATATCTGAATTAGCCCTATATGAATTAACCCTATCTGAATTAGTCCTATCGTAGTTAGCCCTATCTGAATTAGCCCTATATGAATTAACCCTATCTGAATTAGTCCTATCGTAGTTAGCCCCATCTGAATTAGCCCTATCTGAGTTAACCATATCTGAATTAGACATATCGGAGTTAGCTATATCTGAAGTAGCCCTATCTGAGGTAGCCCTATCTAAATTAGCCCTATCGTAGTGAGCTCTATATGAATTAACCCTATCTGAGTTAGCACTATCGGAGTTATCCCTATATGAATTAGCCCTATCAGAGTTAGCCCTATCTTATTTAGCCCTATCTGAGTTAGCCCTATCTGAATTAGCTCTATCGGAGTTAGCTCTATTTGAATTAACCCTATATGAGTTACCACTATCGAGTTATCCCTATCTGAATTAGCCCTATCGGAGTTAGCCCTATCTTAATTAGCCCTATCGGAGTTAGCCCTATCTTAATTAGCCCTATCGGAGTTAGCCCTATAGGAGCATCTCGTCTCTCTATAATATAATTTATATATATTCGTATAAGAACTATATAATTATGAAATAAATTAAATTTAATAAGTTGTACAACGTACGAGATTACTAAATAAGTGGTACGAAATTATCTCGTACGAGATTATTTGTAACCATGAATCTCATTGGATGAAAATAATGTTATTAAAAACGCCACCTATTGAATATTCGAGGCGAATTAATTTAAAATCTTAATTTATAAATCCACTTTAATATATGATAACACGGTACAATCTCACATTTTGATAGTGCATATTAAAGAGGAATAAAAGATGTGTATAACTGGTGTCTTCCGATCTTGCATTTATTTTTTAAATTCGTAGAATCGTCGCTTCGCGACGATGCCGCATTGTTATATGTTTAGAGAAATATATATATAGATAAATATATTAATGTATTATTATTTATAAATATTTTATTTACTTTTTTAAGTAATAATTTATATGGATTTTAACTGTATCGATACTTGATATAAAAAAAAGTATCCTACTTCGAAAATTATAGATAATTTAGTTGATACCCTTGATACCCGAGTAATTATTTCAATTAGACCAAACTTAAAAGCCTTGACGGCAGTCTTTAATATATATATATTAAAATGAATTCGACTAGTATATTACTTGTGTACTTTAATGTAATTAAATGTAATTTATGGACACAAATTGCAACATTAATGGCAATAATAATAATGTTTTAATACATTTATATTTATGTATATATCTTAATTTATAATTGACAAGTATTACTCATAATTAAATTATAATGTTATATTATTTTATATATTAATGTAAAAACCAACATGATATTATATATATATATATATATATATATATATATAATTAATTTTTAAATATTAGTTAATTTGTTAATTAATAACAATTAAATAATTAAAATTATAATAGGTTCACCTAAACGTAAATCTGTGCCTAAACCCGCAGGTGATTATTACGATGGTTAATATATTTAAATAAATATGAATTATAACACTTATAATATCTAAACTAACAATAATAGCAGCATAATAGCATACATAATAGCATCATATGTTTACATTGTGCTATTATTCTGCTATTTTGTTACCATTAAAATTATATTAGGCTTCTATTAATTTGTGATGCTATTATTCTCTACTGTGTTATTATTTTAACATATGCTATTATGCTGATATTATTGTAACATTTGCAATTATGCTGCTATTATTTTGCTATTATTATTAGCAGTGAGGTATTCGTATAGGAATCGTTAGGAAACGATCACTTTAATAATGTAAATGATAGTTGTCATTGTTGTTGTTGTTGTTGTTGTTGTTGGAGGCAGGCGTTCACACGTGCCAGAGCCCGTGTGCAAACGCTAGGACAGTCTTGGGTGAAGTGACCAAGACTGATAGTTGAGGTGCCGCCCCCCAAACACACGTATACGTTTTACGGCCGTAGCCGGGCAATCCTGGAGCCAGTGCTCGAGTGTCTCCGCTTCCATGTCACAATGGGGGCAGATTGATGAGAAGTTTGACTCAACTATGCTCATGTAGGCAGAGAGTTTCCGGCAGTGACCACTCCTCAGTTGCGCAATCAACACTGAGTCACTTCGAGAGATTGGTTCTTGGTCGCGGGGACTAGCCGTCTTGTAGGTGATAGCCTGCTGGTGAACTTGGTTGGGGGTAACGGTTGTTGCTGCTTCTCCTGCAGCGACGTCTGCCCATTCATTGCCGATCAACCCGCAATGGCCAGGGACCCACTGTAGGAGAATCCTCCTGTTCGATTGGGCTAATTTGCTGCGGACCACCGCGTTACTTTTCCGTCACTCATGCACGAGCCGTTGAGCGCAGACAGCGGCGCTTAGCTGTCCGAGCATATGACCGTGAAACATCCGTCTAATTATTCTGCTAACCACTCCGTAGCTAGTTGGAGCGCCATGACCTCCGTCTCGAATGACGAGGTCAACTTATTCCCTTTCCTTGAGGAGGAGTGAACGTGAGTTGGCTCTGAGGCCGGTCCCGTAGTCGCGATCGCCGCACTACCGCCATTTGTTAGGCAACTTTCTGCTAATCCATCTGTATATATATAGCGTATTCATAGATTCCGGCTTCTGCGATGGTGTTGATTGCATCCGTCCGGAGTTCCTTGATGCTGTTTCGATTATTGCATCCACCTATGAGTGACAGTCACACTGTCCAAAAGGGCTGGCGTTCCAGGTCCATGGTGGCGGGTGCCACTTTACGAACATTTCGCGCGTGAGATGGTAAAGGCCAAGATTTCTTCCTTATCCATGACACTGAAACAGTTTCTGTTTTTCCACCGGTGTAACACCGGCGAATCAAACAGATTTCGTCTCAGGTTTGAGGAAGGTCGGCGTGCTGACTTATCCCATGCAGTTACACAGTTCTTGCGAACCGTCGTCGCGAAAGAGGTGATACCGGCCTCCAGTCTCGAATACTCCAAGGGAGTATTCGACAGCTGATCATTCATCACTATCAATGCCCGATGTTGGACCCGCTCCAGAATCTGCATGTTAGACCTCGCTAGCCATGGCTGCCAGGCTGCATACCAATAGTGTAGGACACTGTGAACCGTCGCCATATAGATCGTGCGTAGGTTTCTGCGACTCCATCCCCATTCCTTGGAAGCTAGTGCTGACAAAATACTAACCCGCCCCAATGCTCTGGCCCTAACAGTCTCTGCTTGTGGGCGGAACGTTAACGTGCGATCTAGAATGACACCTAAGCAAGTGGGGGTCCTGTTAAACGCAAAGGTGTGGCCGTTCAGCGTAATCGAAGGGGTACATTTGGCTTCGGCTCTATCTGTACTGAAGAATACCACTTCGCACTTGGCAGGGTTGAGACTAAGTTTGTGCTCCGCACTCCATAGCCCGAACGTAACCACTGCCTTCTGAACCGCATACTGAGCCTTGAGTTTGTCCTTGTGTTGGGACCATACCGCGATGTCGTCAGCGTACATACTCACGCATGTGTCCAATGGGGACGTCTTCCGGATTCTGTAAATATATAAGATGAAGAGGAGTGGCGATAGAACGGCGCCTTGAGGCTCACCGTTGTGTAACTTAACGCTATGGCCCGTAACGCCATCTCACCCTAGCTCTCCTCTCACTGAGGAATCCTCAGGTCCATTTTACCATTGTGTGTGGAACCCATTTCTGGATCATGGTCTCGAATAGTCGTTCTCGCCAGACCATGTCGTAGGCCTTGCTAAAATCAAGCAGGGCAAGTACTGTTCGCGAGGCCGGCTTGCTTTGGAATCCGTCATTTATAGACTGTGATAACCGTAGCACCTGGTCCTCGCAATACCGCATTGACCTGCACCCTGCTAGATCCTCGCACCACCAACCGCTTCGTTCCGCTAAGTTCGTCTACCGGTTTGCTACCATTATTTCCATCGTCTTGGCCATACATGAAGTAAGTGAGATTGGACGGAAGGAGTCAATTTTGCATGCGGGCTTCTCTTTTTTGAGGACGGGGATCATTATTGCTTCTTTCCACGAAGGTGGGCACGTGCCGCTGAACCATGAGTCATTAACAATTGCTAATAAGAATGATAGAGCCACCGGGCCTAGAGCGTTGAAGAATCTTGGGGCGATTCTGTCTCTACCCGGTGCACCCTTCTGCTTCATATTTTTATAGCAACTGATATTTCGGCGAGGTAGAAGGTTTGGCAGATTTCTTCTGTGACAGAGAGAGCGCTCTGTTCAGTGTGCGGCGGGTCGTCTTCTTACTACGGGATGATTTATGGATGTCAAGCCTGATTATGTCGGCGTACCTATGCATAAATGCGTTGGCTTTCGCTCGGCTGGACGTGTAGCATTTCTCATTGTGGATTAGTGTCTCGTTCCGTATACTACTAGCACTTTTCCTGCTTAGTGCCTTTATCATGGCCCAGATTTTGTTGGGGTCGTTGCTGAGAGATGAGTTTGATATGAAATCCTTCCATCTCTCTTCCTTACTCACCCTGATCATAATATAGACCTCTCGGCATGCCGTTATCCATTCCTTACGCTTCTCCTTGATGTTTCTCCTATGTCTGTTTCTTAGCCTAATGGCCTCACGGATGTCTCTACTCAGCCATTCTTTACCGTTCGTGGAAGTCTTTACCTTACCGATGTGGGCTTTAGCTGCACTAAGCATTGCTTCGTTGAGGAATCGTATGTGTGTATCTACGGTTGCCTCTACTAGGGAGCTGGGTGCATTTTTTACCATGTCTTCCACTTTATTGGAGAAGCCGGTCAAGTCTGCCTTCTTCTAATTCCAACGGAGTTCTGTAATTGGCGGTGGTTGCAGAGTGACGATCTGGCAATCTACTGACATAACGATTGGTAAGTGGTCAGACCCCATACAATCTGTGGTCAATCATTCTACTCTGTCTAGCCAGCTATTGTGCACTAGTGTTACGTCTGGCGCACTGCTACCTACTTATATTTCACGGTCAATATTTGTATAACCATTTTCATCATTCTGGATTTTATTTTGTAAGAAACAAGTGGTAATTTACCGTACAGATTTTTGTTTGTGAAGTGTTCCTTCCAAGATTTATTTAATAATTGTATTATTTAATAATTGTATTATTTAATAATTGTATTATTTAATAATTGTATTATTTAATAATTGTATTATTTAATAATTGTATTATTTAATAATTGTATTATTTATAATATGCATTAGGTATATAATGTATAATGTAAATTCCTATATAAAGGGGGGTTCACACCGAGTTTTCATCGGCAATTATCGAGCAAGTTTCATCGGCGAAATTGTCGTAGAGAGAAAATGTTCCATTTATTTTCCACACCTATCGGCAATTTTTTAGCACGAACAAACTCCATTTTCGACACGCCCACTAGGCAAAATGCGAGCAATTTCTTGATGTTTTATTGTTTATTTATAAAAAATAAAATGTCAGATATTGTAATTTCAGAAATTATAAACCTAATAAGGAAAAACCTATACTCTGGAATTCAACACTTAATGACATCAAGAATAGATACAAGAGGGAGGTCGAGTTCGAAGATATAGCGAGGAAAGTTAATCTAAGTAGTTAGTATTATAACTTTTGTATACGTTTTTAAAATATAATTTGACATTTATATAAATGTGTTATTTATATATAAATAAAGTTTATATACTGTTACTTTAGTATAAATATAATATATATATATAGTTGATACATAATTTATAGCATACTATATACTTAATTAGAATAAAATAGGATTATTAATAAGTATTATAGTTATTATAATAATAATAATAATCATGATTATTAAAATACATTATTTTGTAATTAAACATTCGATTACAACACAATTTATACAATTTGTATGTATTTTTTTATTAATATATAA
Organism: Osedax fenrisi; assembly: GCA_964019155.1. Taxonomy (NCBI): domain Eukaryota; kingdom Metazoa; phylum Annelida; class Polychaeta; order Sabellida; family Siboglinidae; genus Osedax; species Osedax fenrisi. Next base: position 53,126,930 of record OZ025240.1, on the reverse strand, counting down.
TTAAATATTTATATAATTATGTGCATACATATAAATAGATTATATAATTTATAAATATTAATTAGATCGTGCATTTTGTTTATTAATAATTTGATTATAAAAATACATTATTCGATTACAACACAATTTATACAATTTGTATGTATTTTTTTAAGAATATATATATAATTAAATATTTATATAATTATGTGCATACATATAAATAGATTATATAATTTATAAATATTAATTAGATCGTGCATTTTGTTTATTAATAATTTGATTATAAAAATACATTATTCGATTACAGCACAATTTATACAATTTGTATGTATGTTTTTATTAATATATATATAATTAAATATTTATATAATTATGTGCATACATATAAATAGATTATATAATTTATAAATATTACTTAGATCGTGAATTTTGTTTATTAATAATTTGATTATGAAAATACATTATTCGATTACAACACAATTTATACAATTTGTATGTATTTTTTTAAGAATATATATATAATTAAATATTTATATAATTATGTGCATACATATAAATAGATTATATAATTTATAAATATTAATTAGATCGTGAATTTTGTTTATTAATAATTTGATTATGAAAATACATTATTCGATTACAACACAATTTATACAATTTGTATGTATTTTTTTAAGAATATATATATAATTAAATATTTATATAATTATGTGATTGTATGAAATGATGTAACGTGACAGTACATTGTACTGGAAGGTGATAGCAAGATATATTGGAACGTGATTGTACGAAATGATGTAACTTGATAGTGCGAAATGATGTAACGTGACAGTACATTGTACTGGAAGGTGATAGCAAGATATATTGGAACGTGATTGTACGAAATGATGTAACTTGATAGTGCGAAATGATGTAACGTGACAGTACATTGTACTGGAAGGTGATAGCAAGATATATTGGAACGTGATTGTACGAAATGATGTAACTTGATAGTGCGAAATGATGTAACGTGACAGTACATTGTACTGGAAGGTGATAGCAAGATATATTGGAACGTGATTGTACGAAATGATGTAACTTGATAGTACATTGTACTGGAAGGTGATAGCAAGATATATTGGAACGTGATTGTACAAAATGATGTAACTTGATAGTACGAAATGATGTAACGTGACAGTACATTGTACTGGAAGGTGATAGCAAGATATATTGGAACGTGATTGTACGAAATGATGTAACTTGATAGTACATTGTACTGGAAGGTGATAGCAAGATATATTGGAACGTGATTGTACGAAATGATGTAACTTGATAGTGCGAAATGATGTAACGTGACAGTACATTGTACTGGAAGGTGATAGCAAGATATATTGGAACGTGATTGTATGAAATGATGTAACTTGATAGTACATTGTACTGGAAGGTGATAGCAAGATATATTGGAACGTGATTGTACAAAATGATGTAACTTGATAGTACGAAATGATGTAACGTGACAGTACATTGTACTGGAAGGTGATAGCAAGATATATTGGAACGTGATTGTACGAAATGATGTAACTTGATAGTACATTGTACTGGAAGGTGATAGCAAGATATATTGGAACGTGATTGTACAAAATGATGTAACTTGATAGTACGAAATGATGTAACGTGACAGTACATTGTACTGGAAGGTGATAGCAAGATATATTGGAACGTGATTGTACGAAATGATGTAACTTGATTTATTTTTCACATAGTATAAAAGTATCCACTATAATTTATCTATAAAGTATGATTAAAGTATAGTATTAAAGAATTATATTATTGTATACTTATATTATTATATAACCCTATTTTTACAATAAAATAGGTAGCGAAGTAAAAAAAAAATTTAAGAACGCAAGGACATACTACTGCAAGTTAAAAAAGAATATGAGAAGGCCATTTATAAAGTTACTCGAGTTAGCGGTATTGCTGGTGATTTGGAGCAGCCGCTAGTACCCACTTGGTGTCACTACAATAGTAAGTACTTATCATTTTAATATAATAATATCGATTTTATATTAAAATATTATAAATTTTATCATTATATAACACCGAAAATACTCTGTTACACTGCTAAAACAATATACATGGTATAAGCAAAGATTTTCCGAAGGAAAGATATAACTCTTACGCGAAATCGTGTAATTCGAATTTGTATACAAAATACCCCAGTGCCACCTATAGCGGGTTACTTTTAAGAACTATGTGTTGTTTATAATGTAAATTCGTATTTAACTATACACTTTTAAAATGTTAAATAATTGGCTTTAAATTAATATTTATATGATGAAAACTGAGTGTTCATTACTAATATATAACAAACAAATATGATATGTATGTTTTAAATGCTATAAGTATATATTTAGTAAGTAAAAGCTAATTTATATTGCATGTAATTTAATAAAGCAATGAAAACATTATTGTATGCAAACAGATCCGAACCTAAATCTATTTCAGTGATTTCGATACTACTGCTAGCAGCGGTAGGGGATATTACTAAATTACGTTGCATGCATAGGGAGTGTTATATCTTTGCTTCGAAAATCTTTGGTATAAGTTTGACATATATATTAGATTTTTAATATTTATCCCTTCCCAAGACAACTAATAATCCAGTATTATATGAAGATATTAGATATTTATATATATTAGATATTTCCATTCTCCACTCTCATATCTCATTTCATGTTAAGGTTTACAGTTTTTGGATTGCGTTATGGAAAAGAAGGGGACTATTAGTTCTGATGCGAATATTGATTTCAATGATATAAACGGTTTATATATTTCTATATTACATATATAATTTAGATAATGTAAATATATGTAGGCATTAAGTCTTTAAAACGTTGCATAGTTAGTAAGTACATCTGAATCTACGAGATAAATCTTCGCTTGTGTCCATTACCAATTATTTTATGACTACTGGAGTATATGATAAAATAACGTAATTTATGTAACTTGTTATGAGCTAGCTATGATCAATCGAAATATTGTTTATTTAGGAAAGTATTTAATTTTTTAATTATAAATAAGTATATTTTTAGATATAATTATAACTAATAACTCTATATTTAAATATATATCAAATTAATATTAATTTTTTATAAATTTGTAATATACTTCACTAGATGACAACTTTGATACCGGATTGAACACGATCGACTTATTGTCAATCATGTCTCCGATATTACCTCCTTTTGTACCTTCGCCAATATCACCATCTAATTCATTGGATTCAACTTTGACGCTGACACCACCTTCGTCGTCACTACCCACAACTTCACCACTTTCGTCGTCACTACCCACAACTTCACTACCTTCGTCGTCACTATATAAATGCATTCAGGTTAACTAATGCTATTTCACAAACCATTGTAGATTTCGTTGATAAAATAAATGATGAATACATAAATGATTTATTTATTCGAATAAGTCAATGATAAATAATAATATGAGATAATGATACAACAAATATAATGATAAATTATAATTAAAGATAACGCAAAATAATACTATAAGAAATTAATATAAATTAAGTAAATATTGATTCGAATAAGTCAATGATAAATAATAATATGAGATAATGATACAAAAAATATAATGATAAATTATAATTAAAGATAACGAAAAATAATACTATAAGAAATTAATATAAATTAAATTTTATTTATTTGCCAAGATACGCTCCCTTCGTTAATAAAATAATCAGCAAGCTCATCCCTTATATTTCGGCTTACTTGTTGACTAGTATTTACAGTATTTCGTGATAATTGTAGCATCTTGTTTGTATCTGTAACACGCTCATCATCCTTTACTAGCATATTATGTAAATAACAACACGTTAATACAAATAAATCTACTTTACTTGGGTTAAATTGCAAGGGTTTACGAAATATTTGAAAGCGCGATGATAAAATGCCAAATGCATTTTCAACATTTATTCTTGCACGACTCTGCCTGTAATTATATATTCTTTTCCTTTCACTTAAATTCCGAGTAGGAAAAGGTTTCATTATAAATGGCTTTAGAGGGAATGCGTCATCAGCTACAATGAAGTAGGGTATCTTCTGATTTCTTCCGGGTAACTCTTTTGGGGCAGGAATATTTAAGGGATTATTTGAATCGCTAAGATATTTTGATAGAGTAGTTTCATCAAAAACTCCTCCATCACTCACTCTACCGTTGCAACCGATATCAACATAAATAAAGCGTCGGTGGGCATCCACAAGTGCCATGAGAACAATACTATTCGTACCCTTATAGTTATAAAAAGTTGAACCTGAATTTGGCACGGCCTGTATAACAATATGCTTTCCATCTAAAGCACCAATGCAGTTAGGCATATTCCAAATAGTTTTGAAGTCTTCGGCTATCTTCTCCCACGTTTCTTTCTTGTTCGGCATCTGCATATACTCACCATGAAGAACTTTTATAATAGCTTTGCAGGTTTCTGCAACAATCAGGCTGATTGTTGAATGACCAACTCTAAATTGAGCTTTTAGACGGAAAATATGCTTTTATAGACTCACTCGGGAAGTAATGCAGCTTAAAAAAACTACACACATTTAAACTTAACCCAACCTAACCACGACTATGAAAATAATAATATAAAAAAATATGCTTTTATATGCTCATTCGGGATATAATGCAGCTAAAAAAAACCTAAAAAAATAAAAACTTAATCCAATCTAACCACAACTGTGAAAATAACAATATAAATAAATATGCTTTTATAGACTCACTCGGGAAGTAATGCAGCTAAAAAAAACCTACACAAATTAAAACGTAACCCAACCTAACCACAACTGTGAAAATATACTTTATAGGCTCACTCGGGAAGTAATGCAGCTAAAAAAAACCTACACAAATTAAAACTTAACCCAACCTAACCAAAATTGTGAAAATAACTAATACTCAAAATATCACTGAACATACTCATGAATATCATAATACTTTTATAGGCTCACACGGGAAGTAATGCAGCTAAAACAATTACCAATATTAAAACTTAACCCAACATAACCACAACAGTGAAAATAAATAAAACCCAAAATATCAATGATAACACACACACACATATATATATATATATATATATATATATATATATATATCAATATGATTTAAATAGGCTCACTCGGGAAGTAATGTAGCTAAAAAAAACCTACACAAATTATAACTTAATCCAACCTAACCACAACTGTGAAAATAACAATATAAATAAATATGCTTTTATAGGCTTACTCGGGAAGTAATGCCACTAAAAAAAACCTACAAAAACTAAAAGCTAATCTAACCTAACCACAACATCGAAAATAACATTAACTCAAAATATCAATGACCACACACACACATATATCAATCTACTTTTATAGGATCACTCGGGAGGTAATGCAGCTAAAAAAAACCACCAATATTAAAACTTAACCCAATCTAACCACAACACTGAAAATATGTTTTTATAGACTCACTCGGGAAGTAATGCAGCTTAAAAAAACCTAAAAAAATAAAAACTTAATCCAATCTAACCACAACTGTGAAAATAACAATATAAATAAATATGCATGTATAGGCTAACTCGGGAAGTAATGCAGCTACAAAAAACCTACACAAATTAAAACTTAACCCAACCTAACCAAAACTGTGAAATATCCTTGTATAGGCTCATTCGGGAAGTAATGCAGCTAAAAAAACATAAAAATATTAAAACTTAACCCAACCTAACCACAACAGTGAAAATATACTTTTATAGTCTCACTCGGGAAGTAATGCAGCTAAAAAAAACCTCCAAAAATTAAAACTTAACCCAACCTAACCACAAATGTGAAAATATCCTTGTATAGGCTCACTCGGGAAGTAATGCAGCTAAAAAAACCTATACAAATTAAAACTTAACCCAATCTAACCATAACTGTGAAAATAACAATATAAATAAATATGCTTTTATAGGTTCACTCGGGAAGTAACGCATCTAAAAAAACCTACACAAATTAAAACTTAACCCAACCTAACTACAAATGTGAAAATATCCTTGTATAGGCTCACTCGGGAAGTAATGCAGCTAAAAAAAACCTACACAAATTAAAACTTAACCCAACCTAACCATAACCGTGGAAATATACTTTTATAGGCTCATTTATGAAGTAATGCAGCTAAAAAAAACCTACCAAAATTAAAACTTAACCCAACCTAACCACAAACGTGAAAAGCTACTTGTATAGGTTCACTCGAGAAGTATTGCTACTAAAAAAAACCAACCAACATTAAAACTTAACCCAAACTATCCACAACCGTGAAAATATATTTTTATAGGTTCACTCGGGAAGTAATGCATATACAAAAATCTATACAAATTAATACTTAACCCAACCTAATCATATCTGTGAAAATAACAATATATATCACAATACTTTTATAAACTAACTTGGGAAGTAATAAAGCTAAAAAAACCTACAACAATTAAAACTTAACCCAACCTAACCACAACCGTGAAAATATACTTGTATAGGCTCACTCGGGAAGTAATACAGCTAAAAAAAACCCACAACAATTAAAACTTAACCCAACCTAACCACAACCGTGAAAATATACTTTAATAGGCTCACTCGGGAAGTAATGCAGCTAAAAAAAACTACCAAAATTAAAACTTAACCCAAATTAACCACAACTGTGAAAATAACTATATAAATAAATACACTTTTAAAAGCTCACTCGGGAAGTAATGTAGCTAAAAAAACTATAGGTTTTTTTTATATAAAAATGTTTATTATATAATTTTTTTTTATATAAACATTTTTTTTTGTATACACAAATTAAAACTTAACCCAACCTAACCACAACTGTGAAAATAAATAATACTCCAGATATTAATGACCACACAAAGACATATATCAATATATTTGTATAGGCTAACTCGGTAATGTAGCTAAAACCTACAAATATATATAGATATATATATATATGCTTTTATAGGTTCACTCGGTATGTAATGCATATATAACTATAGAATAGCTTTTAGGAAAAAATATTTTTTTATAAATCTATATTTTTTTCTTTGACCATATGATGACATTTGGCGAAATATTAAAACCGAGATGGAAACCCTATTATTCATATTTTCATGATTTTTCTGATTTTATTACACATATTTTCGTACTCCTAATTTGATGAATCCATAATTTATACGAAAATATTACCGGAAGTCGGTCAAATAGACTAATCTAAAATCATGTATTTTTCACTATTTCAGCCGTAGCTCGAAGAATATTAAAAATAATAAGTCCCAATTTATAAAATTATGTTCTATTTAAATTATCTATTTAATAAAGTTAAAATTATTGAAATCGAATAATTATTGTAGATTTGATTTTTTACATCACCGTATCGTATCACCTATGTTTAATAATTTATGTTTACATGGCGTAGATAGGAAATAATTAATATTAACTCGATTTTACATATTATCGAACTTTTTCTCAACTATACGGGTAAATAAATGCCGATGCCCTTGTTTTTATTTCGATATACAAACCGGAAGTACCATTTCGTAAATCTACGTGATGTAATCGAAATTAAAGAAACTCATTTTTACGAAATTATTTACGATAAAATTCTCCACAATAAAGTTTTTATTAAAAATTTGCGTCGAATTTAAATTTTTCGATTACGTAAATCGACTAAAAAATGACACTATTTAACGATATTGATATCGCGCGAATACATATTCAAAAAAGTAAATCATCTATTAAACCCCGCTGCCCCACTTTATCACCCGACGTTTCTAACGGATCTCGCGTTCACGATATCCTAATACTTACACACACAGACACACACACACAGACAGACATTTTCGCTAATATAGTATAGATGGCAAAACAAAATTTCAAATCGAGCATTATTTGAATTTAAGTATACACTTTGTTTAGATTTTTGACTGAAAAAGACTTTTATGGGAAAGAGATTTTGAAAAATTTTGAAAAAAAATCACACCTCAATTTAAAAAAATTATTTTCCTATCCGTTAACATAGAGTTGGGGACGGCTCGGCTTGCAGCCTCGGTATACGAGCCCGCCGCGCACTACTCAATTAAAGTATGTTTAGAGAAATATATATATAGATATATAGATCGGAAGATATATCTATATCAGACTACTGATTGATATTAAAATATAATCGTATAACAAGCAATAACCGATACATACAGGCTACCTTCTAGTAGTCTGTTAAAATGTTGTACTTGACGGAAGGAAAGAATGCTATCATTTTGCTAAGTGGAGTAGGTATACCTATATCTATAGATGAAGAAGAGAATAAGGGATAGGGACGATACTTGATGTAATATAAAGAGGACTCTACGTTTAGTTGATAGTGCTTTGTTTATTTTAGTGCTACAGGTTCTATTCGTATAATTGACAAGTATTACTCATACTTAAATTATAATGTTATATTATTTTATATATTAATATAAAAACCCTACATGATATTATATATATATATATAATTATTTAATAAATATTAATTAATTTATAAATTAATAATAATTAAATAATTAAAATAATAATAAGTAAACCTACACTTAAATCTGTGCCTAAATCCGTAGGTGATGATTACGATGGTTAATATATTTAAATAAATATGAATTATAACAAGTATTATTAGCAGTGAGGTATGTGTATAGGAATCGTTAGGAAACTATCACTGTAATACTGCAAACGATAGTTGTTGTTGTCATTTTAACTTAAGTGGTCATATATATTTCACGGTCAATATTTGTATAACCATTTTAATACCTTTAGCTGTCAGTTTACTTTACAAAGGTCACGAGTTCAGATATTTAGGTGTTGTTATTTAGCATTGCGATATACGATTTCGTTATTACTAATGTGATCATTCTATATAGTTAGATTATTATAGGTATATAAGTATCTTAGTGTGATATATATATATTATTTTTTAACAATTTATATATATTTATCTAATACTTACTCTCTTTTTAGAGTAATTTTAATTTGTAATGTTAACTATCAAATATATACTAATCAACACATTGATAACATTGAATATATCGTAATAATAAAATATACATGTACGATGTTCATATATGCATAGTACACTATGTATGCTTCCTTGCTTAATTCCTTATTGATCTCCTAATCGAGTATCGGTATTTGACAACTCCTGCCAGCCATCTCTATTTAGCATACTGGTTCTTATATCTTGCTTCTCTAGAATACCAGTGTCTTTCTCAACATATCCACATAGTTTAAACGCCTACAATCTCTGTGAGCTTTGCCTTGTGTAGGTTCCCATAAAATGAGCAGGTGTGCTGATAGTTCAGGATGCCGTATACAGTTTCCAGACATTTTCATCCTTCTTGATTTAATTTTGGAAGAAACAAGTGGTAATTTACAATACATATTTTTGTTTATGAATTGTTCCACTAAGATATATGTATGGCTTTACGAAGCATTCGCGTGTATGTGCCATCCAGTGATTTATGGTGTGAAACTTTCAGTTTCCATGACTCAGACCCATATATTAGTACACTTTCTACAGTTGCTACAACGAGTATTCTTTTAAGTGGTAAATGTATCTTATACTTCCATATAATGTGCATACTATGTAGTTCGTTCAATGCTAGAGCCTTTCTTACTTTAATGTCCTTTTATGACGAGTTGATCCAAGAACCAAGGTATTTTAAGCCTTTTTCGACTTATAACGTTTGACCATCAACTGTTTAATACTATTGTGTCAAATGTGTTAAAGGCCATTACTTTAGTCTTAGTAGTATTCAGATGTAGTCCTAATTTGTTACAATCAGACTCTACCCTTAGCAATAACTCCCTAGCTTGACTTACATTATTGGATAATAAGGTTATATCATCAACAAAATCCAAATATGTTTGAACAGTTAGATACAATCTCAGACACATGCACGGGACAATCGTAAATTCCAATTCCTATTCACGTTCGTTGATTGTTTTTCTAAGTGCATAATCTAGTACAATAATAAATAGGTAATGTGAGAGAATATCCCTTGTAGTGCTCCTGGTACTTTATAAATCTCTTCATATACGCCATCTGGTGAGTATACTTTCGCTCTAGTATTAGCATAGCTCCATTTATTGCATTAACAAGCTTATTAGGTATTCCATATGATCTAAGTACTTCAGTCATCATACCTCTATGTATAGAATCAAATGCATTATTAAAGTCAATAAATGTTAAGACAGCTGATACATTCTTATTCGCAATTCCCTCCAATATCCTTCTTATGGCTAGTATATGGTTGACCGTTGATCTCTTCTGTCTGAATCCATTTTGATTCGGTCTAAGTAGAGGATATAATACTGGATGTATTCGATTTAGTATCATACGATTATAAGTGTTGGCCATTACAGAAGTGAGACTAATTCAACTGTAGTTATCAGCTTTGATGAGATCTCCCGATGTAGGTATTGGGTCCATGTTCCATAGGTCAGGCTGTTCACTGTTTATATAATACTTGTTTATGATATCAACACAATGTCACCAAGTGGAACATATTTGAGTACTTCTGGCATTATACCATCTTTTTCAGCGATTTTCCCACATTGTATTGATCTTTTCGCTTTCTTATATTCAATATGTAAATATGTCGTTTTTTATATTCAAGTTTTCAAAAACTGGAGGTATATCTTCATTTTCATCACTTCAAGTGAATTCCCGATAAGTTTTCTGAAGTGTTCATACCATAGAACAAATCTATCCTCTGTACGTTTACTATTTAACTATGATGATTGGGTACCTTTTCTACCAGATATGTCATTGATCAAGATCCAACTTTATAGATATCATATACCCAGATCAGCTTGCTCAAATATAACAACTTTATTTTCAATTCTTCGTCATTAATTACCTTATACATTTGGAACATCTCTATTCTATTTTACTTGTATAGAGTATGATTTCTTTGACATTTTTTCTTCTTACCAAGTGTATTTATGTGTGGTAGTTATAGATTTTCGATATTTGATAATTCTTGAATTTTGAGAATTCAATTTCATTTTAAATTTTGGGGCTTGTCACAGTCATCCTACCGCTGTCATATTAATTGCTTCCACCAATCTTTCATACCTTTCAGACATTGTCTCTTCTACTATTGTAGTTACTACCATTATGTGGTATAATTCCAACGATATTAAAGTGTTATAGGCTTCGCAGTTTCTTATGGATTTCCTCCATTTATTGTTCACCAATATATAGTCAAGTTGGTGTTTTGTCATGTGTGGTGACATCCAGGTCCATAACTTTCCTATTTTCTTTTGAAATAGTAGGTTAGCTGCTAATAGCTGATTTCCATTATTATTTGTTAATATGTTGTATATGTATTTCACATCTTCTGGTCCCATCCTTGCATTCATGTCACTTAATATGATCAAGTAGTTATGAGATGGTACTTTTTAAATAGTTGTTCGAAGTTGCTCATAGAAAGTATTCATGACTACTTAATCTTCATATTCACAAGGTGCATATGTAATAATAGTAGTTAATAATGGATTACTTTGAAAGTTAGCTATCATAATTATATTCATAACTCGTGTTATGTTTATTAGACATTTACTTGCCTATTTGCTAATTATGATACCCACGCCACCATTATCTGCTTGTACTTGATTTCTCTATGCTGATACGGTGTATAGATCGTATCCAGGGTCAACATCGTACCGGTTAAGTTCTTATTCCCTATCTGCTGAGTATACTTTTCTATGTTCTTGTATACCGCATATAGATATATTATACTTTCGCATATTCGATGTCATCTCTTCTGTTTTTTTTTGTATTACCTTATCAACTTCTATGGCAGACAGAGTTTGTACATTAAAAGTTGCTATTTTTAGATGTTGTCTACAATGTAATAATTACGCCTTAGCATCTCGGCACGTCTCAATCTCACCTCTCCACGTAGGTTATAAAAGTACGACGTCATGAAATCTTTGTGGATATGCGTTGTTTACATTATATGGTCTCCTGTGGACTCCCGCTATTAAAAGTATATAGGATGTGTTGTTGTTGTTGTGTTCATACTTTTGATATACGATGCTAGTTAGTGCAGGTGCACCCTAACGAAGGTCGCAACTCCTAGGACGAGAGCTCTCGTCATAGTGAGTTTTCCTTCTCATTCATCAGAGATCATTTCTAATATTTTCACGTAACTCTGATCGGGTAGTTAACAGGTACTATGCCTTGCCAAAGGGCAACCTTTATTTTTATCCGGCACCGCTTATTGGCTATTCGCTAACCATTATATCTAATGGCCATTCCCCTATCCGAAACCTGGGGAGCCAGTGGATTGGAATTTTCATCACCACATCACAATATCAATGTCGGATATATATGAAGAAATGTGGGCCTGTGATCCTACGGAAATTGAGCTTTCCACCAATTTTTCACCAAATTATATCGTATATATTAATGTAAAAATCAACATGATATTATATATATATATATTAAATAATATATTCAATTTTTTAGATGGCATGCATTATAATATTTCTACTGAAAAATATATAATCTATTTTTGATTTTTAAAAATGTTTCTTTTATTATTTAATTTATTTTGTTATGGTAATATTTGTCTAGATTTATTCAATATATTATATGTTTTCTATATATCTATGATTTATTTTAATTCAATAATAGGCATAGCAACCAAATTAAAAGTCGCATAAATTTAACGCGTTATTTCTACAAATTAAAAAAAAATTAAATTTCTTTAAAACTAATTAATTTCGACATACATTCGGATAACTTGTTCTCTATATTATACGGAATTACATTCGATATTTACGTAGTTATTACATTAAAGGATAATGTTTTAAAATCGATTTCGAAAATAAGAAAATTGAAACATCGCAACGCTAATTTATTTAGTAAACAAGAAAAATCGAATTCGGCAATTGTTCAATTTAAAATCATAGGGAAACAGTTTGTTAAAAATATATATAATTTCTAAACTATATAATTGTAATATATTTATTACATTAAAAATGGATTGTATTACATGTAATTTAGAAATTAATAACGAAAATTATATATCATGTTCATGTGGTAATAAATACCATTATAAATGCTTATATAAAGCAAAAATAATGAAAACAAATTGGTCTAATAAATCACCACCAAAATATGCTATTCAGTTATTTAGATCACCAAATTTTACATTTAAATGTAATACATGTATAAATAATAATAATGATAATACACCAATAAATCAACCTAGTTTAAATAACTCATTACCATCGTCTACTATTATTGATAATAGTAATATTAATACTTTAATAAATAGCACAGAAAAAAAATTAAATATGTTACTATCAAAAATCACTGAAATAAGTGATATGATTGTTGTTAAAAAATCATACGCTAATGTAACCGCTAATGTAACTTCTACTGTAACCAATTCTGATACCTTTACTGACAATTTGGTAAAATCAGTAAATATTATTAAAAATAATATAGATAGCAATAATGAAATAATTATTCACAATATAAATATTCCTAATAATGATACAACTAATTTCTTTAAATACTTAGTAAATATTATTTGTAAAACAGTAAATATTAATAAATCGTGTGTATTATCAATAGTTCAATTATCATTTAATAAATTAAAATTAATTTTAGATAATGTGGTCTCAAAAAAAATTATTTTATCAAATGTTAACCGATTATGTAAATTACGAGATCTACAAAATTCATTCATTAGAACATCTCTAGATGAAATATCACTAGAACGACATCAGATATTATACCATGTAGTTAAAAATAAATTAATTAAAAGTAAAAAAATTATCAAATGTATTTATAATTCTAGAAGTAGTTCCTATGAACTAAGATATATTATAAATAATAAAATTGACTGGAATATGTCAATTGGTGAAGATAATTTTAGTGTATGGAAATTGTCATATATTACTTATAAAAATTCCATTATTAATAAAAATAAAAATAAAAATACAGGTTCTAGATGACTAACCGGCAATAAAGATGAAAATATTAAAAATAACAATTTAAATATATATTACGCTAATGCTCGTAGTATTAGAAATAAAATGAATTTTTTGGAATTTTTACTTTCATCTAATAAATATGACATTATATGTTTAGTTGAAACATTCTTAACGGTAGATGATAGAGATTCTCTAAATTTAATCGGTGGAAAAAATTATACACTATTTAGATACGATAAATTAATTCATAGAGGAGGTGTTGCGATATTTTGTAAATCTAGTTTATGTCCTGTAAGAAATTTTATTTCACACATAGATGTTCAATATATACATTTAAAAATTAATTCAAAAATTCCATTTAATATTATATGTGTCTATAGACCTCCAAATTGTAATGATGTTTCTCATGAACAGATATGTAAATTATTTGATATAACCCAACAAAATTATAATTCATCTATAATTATAGGAGATTTTAATTTACCAAATTTTAATTGGAAAGAATATACATTTCCTAGTTACCCAAAAAGTTATGCATAACTTTACGATTCGATTATTAAAAATTCATTTTCACAATTAATAAATAAGCCAACTCGTAATAATAATATAATTGATTTACTTTTTAATAATGAAAAACAATTACTATCTAATATAAATATTGGAGACTATTTCGGATTATACAAAAATATAAGTGACCACTATTCTGTTTCATTTAATGTAAATATTGAAAAATACCCATGTAAACAGATTTTAAAATCAAACAATTTTGATTTCAATAATGCTAATATAAAATTGATTAAATATCATCTTTCTAGATTTAATTGGGAATATCTAAATTCAAATGATTATAATATCGATCAAAAAGTAGAATATTTTAATAAGGTTCTAAATAAATTATTTATATCACATATTCCTAATATAAATAATACAATAAAACAGGTACTTCCGAAGAATATATTGAAATTGAAGAAGCAAGTAAAAAAATTATTTCGAAAATCTAAAACTAATTTACAATATAAATATAATTGGATAGAAGCAAAAAAAAAATTATCCAAGGAATTAGAATCTTTAAATTTTAAGAGAGAGATTAATGCAATTAATTCAAAAAATAAATTAAAGTTTTATAAATTTATGAAAAAAAGACAAAATTTAAAATCTGGAGTATCTCCTCTAATTGATATATCAAATAATAATATTTTATTTTCAGATTTCGACAAAGCAAATACGTTAAATTCATATTTTAGTTCAATTCAACAAAATGATAATGGAAATTTACCCGAATTTTATAACTTAACTAAACAAAAATTTGATAATATTGATTTAAATCTTGAAATAATTAAAATATTTTTAAATAGATTAAAAATTACACATACTTTCGGAACTGATGGGATACCATCTTCTATGTTAAAATTATTATCTAATGAATTATGTAGGCCTTTATATATTATTTTTAATTCATCTTTATTATCGGGTAATATACCGAAAATTTGGAAAAAATCTATAATCCCACAATTTTTAAAAAGAGTGAACCATCAAATTCAAATAACTATAGGCCTATTTCAATAACATGTGTAATGTGTAGAGTATTAGAACGTATTATTTCTAAACAATTAATTTTTTATTTAAAATCTAATAATTTATTAACAAAATATCAATATGGTTTTATAAGTGGAAAATCCACAGAATTACAATTAACAAAATGTTTAAAATTTTGGTATAATGAATTGAATAATAAAAAATGTGTAGATATAATATATATTGATTTTGCAAAAGCTTTTGATGTTGTTTCTCATGAAAAACTACTATTTAAATTAAAATCATACGGTATATCTAATAAAATAATAAAATGGTTTTATAATTTTTTATCGAATAGATCTCAAATTACACGGGTTGAAAATTCTTTTTCAAATAGTTCTATTGTAAAATCTGGAGTTCCACAAGGATCGGTTTTAGGTCCAATTTTATTTGTATTATATATTAATGA
This sequence comes from Osedax fenrisi, assembly GCA_964019155.1. Taxonomy (NCBI): domain Eukaryota; kingdom Metazoa; phylum Annelida; class Polychaeta; order Sabellida; family Siboglinidae; genus Osedax; species Osedax fenrisi. The sequence goes on along the minus strand of OZ025240.1, from coordinate 53,110,943 downwards.
TCTTCCTAGTATATTCTCTTCAAAAATTCATATTGATTTATTTGCCGATGATACAAAAATATATTTTTCATACGCATCTGAGAGTGAAAGATTTCTTTTACAAAATAATTTAAATTTATTTTCACAATGGGTAAATAAATGGCAATTAAATATTTCATTATCAAAATGTGCAGTTATGACTTTAGGGAAGGTTACTCCATCAAAATATTTTATAAATAATATTCAATTAGAAAACGTTACTTTTTATAAAGATTTAGGAATAATATTTGAAAATAACCTTTTATTTAATAAACATATTGATTATATTTGTAAAAAAACTTATTTTTCTTTGAATTCAATTTTTAGATGCATTACTACAAAATCCCCTAGAGCATTATTAAATGCATATAAAATGTATTGCAGACCAATTTTAGAATATGCATCCATAATTTGGTCACCTTTTTCAAAGGTTAGTAAATTTCGTAGTCTCATAGACCAAATTGAAAGAGTGCAAAGATTATTTACTAGACGATTAATTACAAGATGCGTAGGATATACAAATTCATCAAATATTAATTATAAAACATATATAGAGAGATTGGTATATTTTAAATTAGAATCACTTGAACTTAGAAGGTTAAAAATAGATCTAACTACAATTTTTAAAATTTCAAATAATTATACAGATATAGATATATCTGATATTCTTAACATTTCGAATAATTGTAGAACTAGAGGTAATTGTAAAAAATTAAATGTAATACATAATTATGATAATACAATTAAAAATATAATTAATAATAGATCAGTTAATATATGGAATTCATTAAATAATGATATAATAAAATCTGTATCTGTTTCATCTTTTAAAAATAAAATAAATAAAATCTGTTTCGACAAACTACTTTTTTTTAACAGAAATTTATAATTTTATATTGATTTATGTTTCATTTTGTATCTAGATTATTGCATTATCTCTTCTGGTTTTTTTTAATGTGTTTTTGTTATAGAAAATTTAGGGTTTTATATATATATTTCAAATATATTATAATATAAAATTAATAATTCATTATTATTACAGATAAAGTGGGAAGTATTATTTTATTGTTGTTTGTTCTGTATTATATTTTGTTATAAATTTATTTTTGTTATAGAAAATTCGGATTTTTTATATCTATATTTCAAATATACTATAATATAAAATTAATAATTCATTATTATTACAGATAAAGTGTGAAGTATTATTTTACTTTTGTTTGTTCGGTATTATATGTTTGTTTTATATATATTTTGTAAATATGTTTCAAATGTATTATATTACTAAAATACAATATTAATAATTTTCTATTATTTCAGATTATAGTGATAAGTATTATATTATTTTGTTTCGTAATATTATTGGTATGTTTTGTTATTAACTGTTTTTGTATAGGTATATTGGTTTATTTTATTTGTAACTTGTTCTGTTTTTATATATATATATATATGTTTCAAATTTATTATACAATTAAAATATAAATATAAATTAATAAAGTACTTACTATTATTACAGATTTTGGTAAGTATTACATTATTTGTTTGTTTCATTCTAGTATTGGTTTATTTGATTTTTAATATGTTCTGTTTATAATATATTTAAAATTTAACATTTAAACATTAAATTATATAACTAATAATTTATTACTAAAACAGGGTACAAGATGAAGAATTCTATAAAGTTAAAGTAGAAATTGAATATTTCGATGCCACTTACAAAATAATATATTTTATTTCTATTTTCGATTATTTTTACGCTATCTTTTATTTCTATTTTGATCATTTTTCGTTTATTTTTACTATATGATTTATTTCTACTTTCGATTGTTTTTCGTTTATTTTTACGGTAACTGTAAAACGTTTTAATTTCCTTAATTTTTTAATTTCGTATTATTCTTTATTTATTTCTATAACGTATGTTATCGTTAGCAAATATTTATACTTTATACTTTCGATTATATTTTCGGCTATGTATTTGCTTAAATAAATTATCAATCAACATATATTATCGTGAAATATTAAAATAATTAATATTTAAAATAAAACTATACATGTGTTGCACTACCTAATATAACATACTATAGTATAGTATAGGTATTCCTATATACACTCTTTAGATGTTTATGTTTTTGAAATACAAAATTTGACAATAAGGCAATCGGCCATAACTATAATGATATATATATATAGGTAATGTATCACCTATATATACATATATATACGGAATTTTATATCTTATCTTATATACAGATATTTATATATTATTATCATAAACTTAAAGCATACATTCATAATTAACTGTAGGATATCTATTAAATTATAGTTATATAATTAATTATACCATATTAGTTATATAAGAATATATAGGAATATAATATATATATATATATATATATATATATATATATATATATATATATATATATATATATATATATATATATATATATATATATATATATATATATTTATAATATAAGTTTTTCTTCTGTATTACAAAATTCTTTTAAATACAGTTAAAATTCAGAAATTTAGAATTATAATATTAAATCATGTTCATAATGTGTTAGGGGAAAGTCCCCGATTACCGACCCCTCCTAATACCGACCCTTGATTTTGTGAATAATATTGTAGAACAATAAGATTTTATAACTATTATAAAAATAATTGAATTTTAATAACTTTTAACCAATATATCTTAATTATAGCAACCCATATTATTTTCCTATTACGAACCCCTAAATTACCATAATACCGACCCCATGTGATTTATAATATCCAATCAAAATGGATTCGTAGTTTACTTTAAAATATGTCGTAAGTTGTTTGTGTATCATTGATATAGTTTTAGGATTCATTATTCCAGTTGATTATACACATACTGCTTAATAAATAAATATTAAATAATAATATACACTATTTTAATATAATTACTATAAAGTTTAATTTTAAATTTAATATTAATATTAAAACATAAATTCAATACAAAATAAATTACGTAATGTTATAATTAATTATAGTTATGTATATCTACTATTTTTATTGGATATAATAATACTACAATTATTTATACCATGATTATTTTATGGGGTCGGTAATAGGGGAAGGGGGTCGGTATTAGGCACTTGTATCCGATTACCGAGCCCCCTGTTTATTCTTGTAAATATAATAATATCAAAAATATAATATAGCCACATTATTCATTGACATAATATTACTCAAATTACAAAATTTCAAATAAATATATTTAATATTGAATAAGTTATTACAACTAATCATTTAGGGGTCGATAACCGAATACTATCCCCTACTATATTTTAATATTACATTTGGTATATGTTATGATATATATATTATTAGTTTATCAATATTTAATAAATTTAAAATAATACTTTTAATAAATAATATATTATATTTGTAATAGTACAATTCATTAGCATGTATGTTTAATATGATTCTCACTCGTGGTTACCTATTGAAGTTTGACATTACATGCAGTCCTATAGGATATATGGTATACCATCGGCAACAATTACCTACATCGATGTCTTCAATGTTTACATCTGCAGTTGTCCTCAATATCATAGCCCAAGTGTTGTTGGAAGACTTGTAGTTACATCGTAGGTGTTCAATTGTATATGGGGTTAGGAGATGAAAACGATATTTTAGAAAATAATCATCGCTCTCGAGAGCGTGAGTTCTTCGGCTACCAGTTTTCCAACATTTTGCAGAGTTTCATTGTAATTGCCATCGAAATACATATTTTGTATTTCCGTAACTTGTTTCAATGGCTTACGATATTGTAATCTTTATCAGCGGACGATATTTCTGTCGACGATTCTGTCGATGTTATTGCGGGTAACTGTACTATAGTCTACATATCCTATAGGATCAGTGGTATATCACTGAAACAATTCGCGCGACTAGTCGATCTAGAACGCCGACAATTTCGGTATGCGATAAATTGATCCGGGGAAATAATTTTGAAATGTGAAATATAATTAAAGACTATATTAATATTACAAATATACTATTGTTTTTTTAACTACGTAATCTATAGATTAATAAGGAAAACAACATATACTAATAACATAGGTAACTGGTAATATCGTGCGAAGTGATTGCGTGCGAATGACTTGAATGGGGTTGGTGATTTCATGCTCAGTGTAAATTCGACTATTTATCAGTAACTATTACATTACGTCATATTATTACGTGGTATAGGTCACTTATTACGCAACATATGTGTACGAGGGCTGTGCTATTCGTAAAAACATACTTTGAAGAAACCCTATCAAATATGTAATTCTCATCATCAGCATCTGAACAAGAATCACCAGATGAGAGCGGAATGATATCTGAGTCACCGCGTCGTTGGTTTTCATCGTCATCTTAGTGTTTATCATCAGAAACTATATCGAAGATAAATACATATAGTATACTATTTATGTATCAATTATATAATTAATAAAAAAGTATACACACGTTATTACTACTATTATATATATATATAAATATATATATATATATATTTATATTTATATATATATATATATATATATATTTATATATATACATTGAATGTTAAATGATCTTATCCCTCTAGTGTCTAGATTAAGAAAACTATATTACATAATAGATTCTATAAATTATAAACTAAATAAATGGTAGTGTCTATAATAGATAGATAATATATTATATTGCCAAGTATATTACATTTAATGTTGCTGTATTAGTTTAAAAAATAAAATGTTATATTAATTATATATACCTAAATACTATTTATTATAATAACATATATGTATAACGTATACGTTGGGTCAATATGAATAGGACTCGCTACAGGAATCAGGAGAACCGTATAACCAGTGCTACTTTATATCGTTGTTGCCTCGGTTGATGCAGTCTGTGTGAATATCAGATTCTGGGCCTGTTCGTCAATCATAAATGGTTGATCGGATGGCGGTATGTTATTGTTCCTCTGACAGTCACGTTTATTTAATATCAAATAATTAATTGTAAAATCAAGTAATATATTATATTTATCCAAGTGTTTTTGCATCGCTATAGCGTATACGGTAAAAAAATACTTTGAAATATGTGATTTTTTTAAAACTTTATTGCTTTTATATATCTATAAGTAGCCTACTTCATAAAATTAATGAAACAATTGGAATAGAAGCTTAATTATTAAATTAGACACTCTAAAATTCCATGTTTTATTTTCCTTATATCTGCAGATATATCATATAATATGCGTACTGGCGTAAAACTTCTAACTGCGTATGTAATTTGGTAGATCTCATCAATTATATTTTAATTATATTTTAAATTTGTAATTTCTTAAATTAATTATAAAGATAGTTATACATTTTATAAGTTTCATTTATAATTACAAATTGTAAAATTTGTTATTACATTTTTAAATATAACATTTAACATGCGTTAAATATATAGGAAAACGTTGTATTTTTATAGATTTTAAAAATCAAAATTAAGGTCATTCCGTACATGATTAGATTTTTTTTTAATTTTAAATTCTCATTATAAGATTACATAGATGAAAATATGTTATAAGTTCATAATATGAAGATAATCGATCCATATTAACTTATATTTATCATGTATATTCATTTTAAAAAATTCTATAATATATATTTTTAATTAGCCCTTATAGTGATTACATTTGAAAATATATGATATTACATATATAGGTACTATATTATAGTATAGTATAGTATATATAAAATATTATATATATATATATATATATATATATATATATATATATATATATATATATATACATATTTAGGGTTGGCTAAAACCCACAATATTTTTATTTTTGGTCGTTCTTACGTTTTTGTTATAGAGTTCGTTTATTCATATATTTGATTGTAACTTCATATTATAATTTATTATTGTATGAATAATTTGTATTTAACACATTTTTAATAAAAAATCAATAATAAATATTATTGTTAATAACTATAATCATTATAGTTATTACTATATATATATATATATATATATATATATATATATATATATAATTTACATATTTACTATATAAAATGTACTATATAATATATACTATATAATTATAATTTTTAATAATACATTAATAATAATTTGGTATTAAAAGTAATCTAAAGTATAAAGTTAAAATATTGTCTAACGATAAAACACATATATGTGTATATACTATATAATATATACTATATATATATATATATATATATATATATATACGATATACTATATATATATATACTCTACTATATTATATATATATATATATATATATATATATATATATATATATATACATATATATATGTTTATAAACATAGTAATTAAATAAAAAAACAATAAAACGACATTAATAACTAAACATAGAAACCGTTTCAGTAGTTACTGTAGTTATTAAACTATAGTTATTGTAAACATATCATTATATAATAACAATATAAATATATTTATGTGATATATTTATAATCGAATTTATTAATATTAACCAAGTACTGAAAAAGTTTTAACATTAGGAAACGATAAAAGAAACCAAAAACTAGCTTTTTAAATGTTGTTAAATCCAAAAAACCCAAACACATATTAGTGGTAAACTTTGTCATTGATTTATACTATAGTGTATATATATAATTATTAATTTTGATATATATATATAAATTTTAATAATAAAAATGCAATTAAAATAGGATATTTTATTACTTACACATATAATTATAATATATATCTAAACTATAGTTTTAATTATTTACTATATATAGTACATATAGTTTATAAATTATGAAATCATATCATCAACTACGGCTTCGAATACAAACATTAATCGATATCAGGATTATCGCTAGGTGATATGCATTAAAATATATTATGTGTTAAGGGGGTATCCTACTATATCTATGCCTATGAATGGGGTATCCCACTACCAGTATTTCCGGAAAAATTTCCGGAAATGTTTGCTAGAAAGTGATTTTCTAGCAAGTTAACTACAATTGTTGTGGGATACCCACTACTTTACACCAACTTGCAGGAAATATAGTAACTTTAAAGGGGGTGTCCCGCTACAACTTGTTAGAAAATCACTTTCTAGCAAACATTTCCGGACATTATTTCCGTAAATACTGGTAGTGGGATACCCCCTTTATATGTATAGACATAATATATAGTAGATATAGATATATTATTCTCTCTATTTATATAGGTTAATATATTATACAATGTTTACAATCTTGTTTGATTTATATATAGGTATATATACCAAGCTATCCCTACTATTGCTATTCACTAAATTTTAAAATAGACTTTATTACATAATTAGTAATACTTATGCTAATCAATAATTGCGATCGTTACGATAGTAGATTACGATTTAATCAAATCGATTTAAGAATGCATTCTATGGTATATGCATTTATTATTTGAAATTACTTTCACATATTTTAAAATATATTTAAATAAACTACATATCAGACTGGTATATATATACTATATATAAATACCAAAGATTATGCGAAGCACCCTTATAAAACATCATTAGAAAATCTCCGTGCACTATAACGTATACTATATAGGTATGTCTACAGACGACGACGTCGACATAGTGGTATCGTCAGGTGACCGTCTCCAGCTCGAGGACAACGAATACGTGGAGTTCATCTGCCTGACGAAGGTGGAAGACGCCCGCCTCAACGCCCGCCTCAACGATAGCGACGACGTCGTCGTGTGGCGTAAACACCTCATGCATCACGCCAACGACTTCTATAACGTTAGCCTCTATAACGTTAGCCTCTATAGAGTTAGATTATGTAGGGTTAGCCTATCGCCTCGGCGTTAACGTCTGTCACGTGTATCGGTCACGTGTGTCGTTTACGTGTATCGGTCACGTTTATCGGTCACGTGATCAGTGTTCGGTACACTGTTAACAATATTTCTCTTTTAAAACCTTTAATGAATGCGGAATCAGTGTTAAAGGTTTATGACACGCATTACGAGTTTTTTTATTCATCTATGACCTAAATGTTTTTGGAACCTTTATTGAAAATCTTTAATGATATCATAATTTCGAGTAAAGGTTATTTGTACCTTTACTGATCTCATAAATTCGTAGTTAATTCCAAACCTATTTGAAACCATTATCGAGTAAAGGTTATTTTCACAAGGTTAGCTAACTACAATAGTAATAGTTAGTTACAATTGTATAAGCAAATATATAATATATAATACTAAATTAGAGTAATAATATTATATAAAAATAATACCTAGTAAATGACACGCGGGTGTATATTATAAAAAGATACTCGTTGCTCTTGATGTGTACATTAAACAGTGACTTTACACCTTTAAGTTGTGTACACATCAAGATCAATTGCTTGTTTCCTACACATCAATTAGCAAGCGTTAACGAGTGCCGGTGTCATATAATACATCGTCCCCATCCCAAAAATCGTCCCCGATTGTCAATTGACAACAAAATCGATAATATTTCACTAAATACACATACGAATCGCTTCAAATTTAAACCACATATAACTAGTATGTATATACACACATGTTGAAAAATCAACGTCTAATTATGCTTTAAAATAAAATAATACTCAAATATATAAAGTAGAATGGAGATGACTTTAAAAATACCAGATTAAACAATATAAATTAATATTTTAAAATTCTGAATCGACAGAAGTTATTATTTTTCAATTTTAAGTTTAATACTATAAGATCGTATTATAAAATTGTCTCTATATACCATTTTAATTAAAAAACATTATACGCATTTATATTCGTGAATATAAACCTTTACCAAAAGGCGTTACCTATATTCTATTTATAACTTAATACGGGTGTCGCGCGCTCAACACCCGCATTAAATTCAAATTACAACTATTTCAATAAACTGAAAATGCGTATAATGTTTTTTAATTAAAATAGTACATAGAGACAATTTTAGAATACGATTTTATAGTATTATACCTAGAATTGAAAAATAATAACTTCTGTCGATTCAGAATTTTAAAATATTAATTTATTATCGTTTAATCTGGTATTTTTAAAGTTATCTCCATTCTACTTTATATATTTGAGTATTACTTTATTTTAAAGCATAATTAGACGTTGATTTTTCAACATGTATGTATATACATACTAGTTATATGTGGTTTAAATTTGAAGCGATTCGTATGTGTATTTAGTGAAATATTATCGATTTTGTTGTCAATTGACAATCGGGGACGATTTTTGGGATGGGGACGATGTATTATATGACACCGGTGTCATATTATTTTAAAAACTAAAATCAAAAAATCTTATGGATTTTCAAAATTATCATAATCTCATTCAAATACTTCAAAATCATTTTTCTTGAAAATCATGTTGAACTTATTGATTTATATTAAACATATAACAATCAAAGATTTTGCGAAGCAAAGATATAACACTCCCTGTGCATGCAACGTAATTTAGTAATAGCCCCAACCGCTGCTAGCAGTAGTATCGAAATCACTGAAATAGATTTAGGTTCGGCTCTGTTTGCATACAACAATGTTTTCATTGCTCTATTAAATTACATGCAATATAAATTAGCTTTTACTAATTAAATATATACTTATAGCATTTAAAACATACATATCATATTTGTTTGTTATATATTAGTAATGAACACTTAGTTTTCATCATATAAATATTAATTTAAAGCATATTATTTAACATTTTAAAAGTGTATAGTTAAATACGAATTTACATTATAAACAACGCATAGTTCCTAAAAGTAACCCGCTATAGGTGGCACCAGGGTATTTTGTATACAAATTCGAATTACACGATTTCGCGTAAGTGTTATATCTTTCCTTCGGAAAATCTTTGTAACAATTGAACATTGATCAAATATTGAATTCAATATTAAAATATAAATTAAAGTGATAATAAATTATTATATTGCTGGTACATAAAGTTACAAAATATTATATATCTATATATATATATATATATATATATATATATATATTGGTATTTATACCGAACTTATATCACGTATATATGATGACTCTTCATAATGGAGTATATCAGATATTATATATAAAGATATGTGCGTATTATATCAATAGTTAATATCATATATGTACTACTATAATAAATATAAAATGATATTGATAGTATATTTCATATTTAAAATTCATATACTTATAATATTTATATTATATTTATTTATGTATATCAATATATATATCTTATTTTATAAATATCATCAAATTGTATAGGTGTTAATTATCATTCATTGGCATACATTTGGAATAGTATTACACATGAAGATTATTCAAATATTACAATAGATTACAATATATGTTTGTATCTAATATTACAATATATAACACTATATGTGTGTATCAAATATATTACATGTTTTTGAATTATATCTTTATTTACGTTAATTTTATAATGATAACATTATAAACAAAATCACATATATATAATTTAAAGTTGTAGCGAATTACTATGTATGAAAATAGCAAATCTATCTAGTTAAAAGCCTGCTAAAAATTAAAATGAATGTAAAAACTTATGTATTGATACGATACCATAACACATGGATATAATTATAAAGTCAATTTGAAATGGTTATAATTCAATAAAATAGATAAAATATTAAGATAAATAAATAAATATAAAATAAATTGTATTATAATATGATTATAATTAATATATAGTGAATTTATTAAATAATAAAGATTATAGTAAATGATTTCATTATAAATATATATTAATCTTATTAGTATAATATACCCAAGCAACCACACGCGTTGCGCGTCAACGTAAAATATATAACAACGTTCCACCAGTGTATATAGTATGGGTCAAATAAACACTTTGGATATACATATTTTATTTATGCAATATATGTTCCAATTTTGTATATTTTATAGGTCAAATAAACACTTTGGATATGATTATTTTATGTTTATGCAATATTTAGATTGTTTATCGTATATTATAAGTTGATTTAATAAGGTAATATAAAAATAGTATTGTTAAATATAAAAATATATACATATATAATTGATAGGTGTTATACTTTATCATAGAGATAGAGAAAAGCTCTCTAGCTCTATGTCCATTATGCATAATTATATATTAATAGTATGGGATGTACTAAACGCAGTTGAAATTCTGTTGTAATTTTATAATATTTATTTGTATATAATATACTTAATTTTATAGTTTGATACTATATATATATATATATATATAATATATTATATTTTATAATTTATATATTTTATAATTTATATATTATAATCAATAATTGATATTAAATATTCAAAATAATAATGTATTTATAGTACAAATTTATGTTTTAAAGTTTGTTATTAATATTTTGTTGCTCAGTTGTAATTGTATAACAGTGCATAACCTTGCATACATATACCAGTAGTAATTTAAATACATTCAAAATTAATGTGTTTACTGCAGTAATAATTTAATAAGTAGTAATCTATCCTGTTATAATATACATATACCATTATTACTACATGTATATTATAAATCGGCATTCAAGTAGTATATATAATTAGTAATTAAACTTAATATTTTAATATAAGGTATTTTTACTCAATTTTGTAAAACTATTTACAAAAATATATTAAAACATAATATTTTAACATAAGGCATTTTTTTAGAAATTTATGAAATAATCATATTAATATTATACTATATTATACCATATTATACTATATATTATATATAATATCAAAGTGTCAAATTATGTTTAACATGTGTAAATATGTATTATGCATTATTATAAAATTAAAACTGGTTTACAACTAGGCAAATAAAAATTAATAATAATCTTTAAAACCTAGAATTTTACAATAAATACATTATTATTTTGATCATTTAATATCACTTATTTATTATAATATATAATATATATAGAGGGAGAATGACACCCTATAAAGCCCACGATGTATATTTGTGTATATGCTATGTAAAGACCCATTTTGAATAATGCATATTTTTTAACGTAATTTTAATATGATAACTAGTGTATTAACATAATTATAATACTAAAATGTTATTTTAAAAAAATAATTATTATAGGATATACATTTTTTGCTGGGCTTCTACATATATTATACATTTACTTACGTATTTGTTGAGCTTTAAATACCCTGTAAACTTTGTACCACCATAAAGACCCTGTAAACTTTGTACCACCATAAATGCCCATATTAATAAAGTATATCGGTAACCAGTCACTTCGTTCGCTATTTTTTTGATTATATACCTACAATGTAGGTCCTACATTGATACATAGAGAATTAATTTATTGGACGAGGTGGATTTTTGATTTGGTACATAGTGATTTTCGGACGAAGTGAATAGTATTCTAATAGTATATTTAGTAAAATAAAATAGCCAAGTTTTAATTATATAATTTTATTACTCTTCTTTATTACTCTTCCTATAATAATTTACTAATTTTTTGTTCTTGTATAATCATTATGATTATAATATATGATTGTCATTATAAAAATTATTATTAAAATCTTATTAAATAATAGTTATAATAATAAATCAATTTTACTTAATTTATTCAATATTATTCATATAATTGAATGGAAACCTAACTTTTTAACACATTAAATATGCCTGGATAATACAGTGGATTAAATTCTGATTATTTTTGAATCCAATAATATATTCATTATATTGATATATTCAATATATTATTGAATTAATCAATTTAATTTATAATATTATTATAATAATTATATTATATAAATTAAATAATTTAATATAATTATTATAATAATAATTAATAATTATTAATTAAATTATATAATTATAATAATTATTATATTTGATTACGTCTGGTGAAGCAACCTAGATTAACTTTAGTTTTAATAATTACTAACTATATAATATTAACAAATTAACTATATTATATAAATAAAATATAATATATGTAATACTTCAATACACGTATATCTAAGATCTAATTAGATATATAATAAAAATAAGACTTGGTAGTCTAGAGGGTAGCATATATATTGTACAATATATTGTCTAACGATCCAAAGGTCTTCGGTTCAATCCTAGCCTGAGGTAAATAATATAAATTTTTAATTAATATTATAATTATTATCAATTTTTATAATATATTACTATTTAAATTTAAAATGTAATCACTTTTTTGATAACATTATACAAAAGTTCACTATTATATTTATTATAGCATATTTAGTAAAATAAAGACTAAGTTTAATCATAGAATTTGATTACTCTTGTATAATATTTTATTAATTTTATGTATAATCATTATAATAATAAATGAATTTTACTATATTTATTAAATAGTATTAATGTAATTTAAATGAAACCAAACATATTAATACATTAAATATGCCTGGTTTAAATTCTTATTATAATGATACATAAGCTGGTATATTAAGGATTCTAGATTTATTTTTCTAATCAGATTACGATAATCTGTTATCTGACAGATAATATCTGAGAGATATACAAATTTAATTTGTAATTAGTAATTTGAAATTACTATTAATTTTAATTTTAAATAAACTTATAGAAATAACTTAATTATAATTCGAATACATACATACATAGTAGATCAATAGAGTTTTATAATATAACCTAAAAATAATAGTAGTATTTAAAATATATGTAAATAATATTTGTCTATATATTCTTAGAATAATTCTAATTATTTTTATAAATTTTCAAATAATATATATCGCAAAGTATATTTAAATATATCTGTCTATAGCGTATACGCACTATAGTGCACCATGGTTAGAGGGGTGTATCACAAATAAACTACTCTCGGATTGCCTAGGTTCGAACCCCTGACGAGGTAAATATATAATTTTTTTTGTTAAATATATAAGTTTATTATTAATATATTCTTAAAAATAAATTATTTTATAATATAAATTTTATTTGAATAAATTACTAATTATGTATATATTAATTCTTTATCATTAACATTCCCATATATATTTAATAATTTCCCAATTTATATGAATTAAATTATTATTATATATATATATAATATTAATTAATGAAAGTATTATGCATATTTAATTATTAATTAATACAAATATTGTATATACTGTATACATACGTTTAGATAAACGTGTTTCTCTAAATCTATATGACTGTATATGATATGATGATGCATTCATAGTCCAAATACATATATTACCATTACATGCTATTATATAACATAAAGATAATATTAATATTTTGTATAATTATACAATTAACAATTAATTGTATAGTGTTACATGGTAGTGTAGAATAAATGTATCTGTAACATTAAGGACCAGTTATATTATATTTATGAATAACTATTATATACTAATTATTTTATATAAATATATGTATATATATTTTATATTAAAAGTGAAGTCTGCAGAAATATCTATATATATATATATATATATATATATATATATATATATATATATATATATATAATTATATACTATACACTGTATAGTATACAGTATAGTAATGAGCTATACTGTATAGTATATAATTATATATATATATATATATATATATATATATATTCATTTAAAAAATGTATACTCTTGTATACACATTCTATTATATAGTTATGGATAAAGGTATGTACATACATAATATTATATATATATTTAAAGATAATATTATTCCATGGTGTTATTAACACATATATAAAGAACAATATAGAGAATAATTATTTAAACAATGTTATGTAAGCAGTTTATTTACATTAATATTAGGGTCAACATTGTATGTGAGTGAGTAGTGTTGTAAATGGTTAAACAGATATTTCTGCAGACTTCACTTTTAATATAAAATATATATACATATATTTATATAAAATAATTAGTATATAATAGTGATCTAAAAATTCAAATCTTTGCTTGGCTTCGAAGACTTTCAAATCACTAAAAAAATATTTGGAGACATCAAATCTCTACCAAATCATGGCTTCGAAGACTTTCAAATCATAAAACAATGTTTGTCATATAAATTATTGAATTTATTGATAGTAAAAACTTCCCATCATCTAATATACAGTTGATCCCCTTTACTTCTATAAACAAAGTCTAATGTGAGAGCACAGTAAAGCTAAACAAATTCCATTGAAGATTTCCTACATACCTACCTACTATAGCTACATATCTACATGAATACCTACTTACCCACCTATATACCTACCTACTTACAAATCTAAGTATATTCATGACTACCTACCTACCCACCTACTTGCTTATATACATACCCTACCCAACAACCCACCTACCTATCTATCTACCTACTCACATATCTACCTATCCATCCACCCACCTAACTACCCACCCATACATATACCTACCTGACTACCTACCCACCCACCTACTTGCCTATATGCATACACTACCCTACCACCCACCTAACTATCTATCTACCTATCCACCCACCTACCTAACTACCCACCCATATATCTATCTACCTTCATGACTACCTACCAACCTACTTGCCTATATAACTACCCTATCACCCACCTACCTACCTCATATCTACCCACCCATCCATATGCCTACTTACATACATACCTGCCTGACTACCCACCTATCTACCTACCTTTATGTTATATAATAGCATGTAATGGTAATATATGTATTTGGACTGTGAATGCATCATCATATCATATACAGTCATATAGATTTAGAGAAACACGTTTCTCTAAACGTATGTATACAGTATATACAATATTTATATTAATTAATAATTAAATATGCATACTACTTTCATTAATTAATATTATATATATATATATAATAATAATTTAATTCATATAAATTGTTAAATTATTAAATATATATGTGAATGTTAATGATAAAGAATTAATATATACATAATTAGTAATTTATTCAAATAAAATTTATATTATAAAATAATTTATTTTTAAGAATATATTAATAATAAACTTATATATTTAACAAAAAAAATTATATATATACCTCGTCAGGGGTTCGAACCTAGGCAATCCCAGAGTAGTTTAAACTACTCCGACAAACAATTTACCCCGTTAAAGTATCAAATTAGCACTACCAATATGTTTGTTATTTAGACCACTAATTACTCGATGAAAAGCTAATGCCAATTTGATACTAATTGTTAATAAAACGGGAGTATACTACTAATACGTTACTACACAATATGCATATGGTAGTACCAATTCATAAATTCATAGTATATATATTACATTGGCAAACTAATACATTACGATACAATATGAATAAGGCAGTACCATTTCATAACTTCATAGTACTGTCATTGGCAATACTAATAGGATACTATACAATATGCATACGGCAGTACTAATTCATAACGTCATAGTACTGTCATTAGTAATACTAATATCTTATTATACAATATGCATACGGCAGTACTAATTCATAACTTCATAGTACTAGCTATGGTAATACTAATAGATTACTATTCAATATACATACGGCAGTACTAATTTATAACTTCATAGTACTAGCTATGGTAATACTAATCTAGTAGCTTGTAGTATTAAAATAGTATCACTAATCCTATACATTACAGCATTGAAAAGGTATCGCTAATTCTTTACTTTATGGTAGATATAAGGTAGTACTAATTCTTTACTTGATGGTAGATATAAGGTAGTACTAATTCAATACTTTATAGTAGTTATAAGGTAGTACTAATTCATTACTTTATGGTATAGATAAGGAAGTACTAATTATTTACTTTATGGTATAGATAAGGTAGTAATAATTATTTACTTTATGGTAGAGATAATTATCTCTATATCAATATTAAGTTTCGATCCATAAATTAATTATATTTATACTACACAATTATATAATTTTATTACAATGTTAATACAATTATAATATATTAAATATTTTTATTTTTAAATTGCTTGAATAAACTAAAATAATAATAACAATAGTATATATATATATATATATATATATATATATATTTATATATACATATAATACATTCATAAATATCATCAATAGTAATCGTATGACGTAAGCAAATAAAGATACTGATCAGCAGCTCTATTTGCGATAATATAGAATATATATAAGGTCCCATGTTTGTTGTATGGTATCATCGGATATATGTTGGATATATCCAACATTCTATAGTATGGATATCTTCTGGTGTTATGTTCATCCTTTTAGTAGGTAACTCCGTTAGTGTGTCAGTATGATCCCATTCTCTCTTTATATACGATGGAATGTGAGACAGGTAATATAGCATACTCTTTTTGATGTGATTGTCCAAAGCTCCTTGATGTGTTGCGATGTAATTTCTGAAAATAATAATCGTATTATATGAACTAGGTATATATAATTATATATACTTATATATAGTTATATATATATATATATATATATATATATTTATATATATATATATATTTGTGTAATAATACATATTATGTATTTAATTTATATGTGTGTTTATACGTATGTATGTGCACACCCATTACTATAGTATAATATAGTAATTTACATAATATATCGAAATTATATAATATATATAAAAGTATAATATATAAAAATATACTTATAAGTATTTGAATAACGCTATTAATACAAATAATATGTATGTTATTTATACTTATATTTATAATAATTAATATCGTATTGTTTTATATTAAATTATAATTGCAATTATATATACATGTAAAACTATATATTAATTAATAATCATTAATTAAATAATAAAACGCTTGAATGATAAATATGTATTATTGAACATATAAAACACGTGCTTTATGGGAAGACGGCTTATGATTGGTCAGATTTCACCACGTTACAATATTAGTTGACTAATCACTAATTAATAATCAGGAATTAGGGAGAATCGGATAACTATATATATATATATTATATATTTTATATATATATATATATATATATATATATATATATATAATATGTGTATATATACATAGGTATATTACCGTATCTTTATGAATACGACTGTTCATTCTTCAATACACTTTTTAAGTAGCATGCCTTTGTTTATAATCATTCATATTGTTGAATTCAATGAGTACATAATGTAATGCAGCGATTTCTTATCTTCATTCTATATAAATAATATATTATATAGTATATTATAATAAAATATTTTATTCGTATTATTATGTATATTATATATATATATATATATATATTAAAGTATGGAATAATTATATTTGATATAAAATATTATACTATATTGAAATGGTTATGGGAGTATGAGATTATTATAATTACAATTAATTTAATTATTTAAATATATAAATAAAAACATAAGAGATATACAATTGATATAATATATAAAATAATATAAAATATTAAGTTAAATTAAGTAAAAATTAAATAAGTTAATATATGTGCTTTATTAAATAGTAAATATATATACTTATGTGTATTACCTTATATTTATTTACACGACTGCTTCTCTTGCAATATATTTATTACATATCATTCCTTGGTATATAATCATTCATATTGTTGAATTCGATGAGTCAATCATGTAATACAGCGATTTCTTATCTTCATGCTATATAAATAGTACATAATATATTACAATACAATATTGTAATTATAGTATTATTAATAATATATATATATATATTTTAAAGTATGAAGTAATTATATTTTATATTAAATTAGATATAATATTAATATATTAAAATTAAGTATGGAATAAAGTATGAAGTAATTATATTTTATATAAAATTAGATATAATATTAATATATTAAAATTAAGTATGGAATAAAGTATTAAATAATGATTATATTATTAATATGTTTAATATATTATATAAATTAAATATTAGATGAAATATATTTAAATAAGTTATATACTATTTATTAAATAGTGAATAGAGTGAATATGAATATGTAATATATATGTATGTATGTATATCTGTATATGTGTATGAGTGTGTGAGTGTATGTGTGTGTTTGTATGTGTTTGTGTGTGTATTGTGTGTATGTTCAGTGTGAATGCATGCGTGTGAGGTGTATATATATATATATATATATTATGATTCATAATGTATGATAGATAGTAATTTATATATTAATAATTAGTAATACTTAATTAATTAGCTATAATCCGTATTTACATAAATATATTCATTGTTATTGTAAACTTACCTATATCGTCTATAAGGTCTATATCCGTGTCTTCTATTGTATGGTACTGTATACATATATGCGAAGTAGCAACAACAAAATAGAAGCTTAAAAATATAGCGGGCGGCGCTTCTCGCGTCTCAAAAATTACATTTCAATGAACGTGAAAACTAAAGTTTGGCATATGCACGTATTATTGTGAATTAGTAGTACTATATAATGTACTACTAATTTGCATTATATGATATATTACCTAGTTTTATATTATGCACACTGCACCATAGTGCACATAGCTATTATTACACAGCTATACATGTGTAATTAGGGGACAATGAAATAATATATATATATATATATATATATACACATAAATACACACACACAGACACACACACACACACACACACACACACACACATACACACACACACACGCATATACATATATATATATATATATATATATATATATATATATATATACACACATATATACACATACACACGCACACACACACAAATACATATATACATACATATAAATACACACACACTCACACGCACACATACATTCGTGTGTGTGTGTATGTGTATGTGTGACGTACTGTGTGTATATTTATACAGCAAGAACATTTTTAAATACTAGGATCAATATACAAATTCGAATTAATTCGAGTATGGCATATATATACAATGTATATTATACATATATATTAGCCGAACGATATAGTATACTTGAAAAATAACTATTGATAAATAAGCATTAATGATACTACCCATTGCAAGTAAAGATTCATATAGATTAGATGAGAATTTATAATTGTAAAAGAAAAGTATAATGACAAATATATATGTAAAATTGATGAATGTACACTTATTACTTAATTTTCCAATACCATCTCAGCTTCTAGGAGTACATGTAATATTGCAATCTTCTCTAACCAATAAATATATATTACAAAATATATTGAATAATACTGGAGATAATAGACAACCCTGTATACATATACTGTCATTGTAAAGGGAAGACCATTGTGTTGTTCAATAGAATAGAGCTTATTGTAAAATTATGTTGTGATTGTATTATATTGATCTGTTCGATGTGTAATCATTTTTTCGACATGGTATGCCATAACAAATCATGTCATACTCTATAAAAACTTATTTAATGTATACCTTCTATAGATGAAATAATTATAGATTTGCCTTTGTTGATCAATTTATTTCTCCATTAGTAGTCTACAGCTTAGAATTTTATCGATATCGAGCACCATATATGGTGCTTCGATGTTATCTAATGATACCTGTTCCTTGGACAAAAATCTATTCTGCCTATTAGTTAACCGATTAAAAATGACTCTTTGTAGGATTTTGCTCGAATGAATTATGAGACTACTATAGTAGTGGCAAAGAAAGGCGCCCTCAAAAAGTTATTATTAAACTATAGTGTGATAATTAGAGACATTTTTGAGGTCCCCTTTCTTTTGTATATGTATACCTATTCTATAGAATCAATGATATAGTCCATGTTGTTGGCCATTCCTTTGTTATCCAGATTTATTGACACAGTTTATTAAATGTATCAGTTACTGGTAGTGTTACCACCTTAGTTGGTAAGTTCACTTTGATACATTATTCATTCCAAGTAATTTTCCATTCTTCAGGCAATTTATTGCCTTTTCAACTTCTGACTTCAGTATTTGCAGTGTCTGTTCCATCTCAGAAGGATGATTGTCGTTTTGAAATTTATCACAATCAGGATTAAGTTTAAAGTTATAGATATCTTTGCAATTTTCTGTCCAATGGACACTGTCCATCTTTCTATTCTGGAATTATTATCAGCAAACAGTATACCATTTTTATCTTCGACGATTGACATTTTTAATAATTAATAATTATCAATTATATAATTACTAAATATAATTAATAATTATTAATTATATTTATTATTTGTTAATAATTAATAATTATTTAATATATTAATTATTTAATTATTAATTATTGAATTATTAATTATTGAATTATTAATTATTGAATTATTAATTATTTAATTATTAATTATTTAATTATTAATTATTTAATTATTAATTATTTAATTATTAATTATTTAATAATTATATTTATTATTTATTAATAATATATTATGTAATAATTATTAATTATTTAATAATTATTCAAATAAAATAATTATTAATTATTCAAATTAAATAATTATTAATTATTAAATAATTATTAATTATTACTTATTTAATAATTATTACTTATTTAATAATTATTAATTATATTTATTATTTATTAATTGAATAATTATTTTTTAATAATTAATAAATAATTAATAATTATTTATAAAATAATTAATTATTAATAATTACTGAATATAATTAATAATCATTAACTTGTTAATAATTATTAATTAACTAATTATTTATTAATAATTAAGTTGAATAATTAATTTTTAATAATTACTAAATAATTAATAATTACTAAATAATTAATAATTACTAAATAATTAATAATTTCTAAATAATAAATAATTATTCAAATTAAATAATTATTAAATAATTAATAATTAATAATTATTAAATAAGTAATAATTATTAAATAATTAATAATTAATAATTATTTAATAATTATTTAATTTGAATAATTATTTATTATTTAGAAATTATTAATTATTTAGTAATTATTAATTATTTTGTAATTATTAAAAATTAATTATTCAACTTAATTATTAATAAATAATTAGTTAATTAATAATTATTAACTATTTAATGATTATTAATTATATTTAGTAATTATTAATAATTAATTATTTTATAAATAATTATTAATTATTTATTAATTATAAATAATTTATAATTATTATTAATAAATATAATAATAATTAATTTTGTAATCAATAATAATTAATATTTAAATGTTATCGTTAACAAATATTTATACTTTATACTTTCGATTATATTTGCTTACATAAATTATCAATCAATAATAATAATAATAATAATAATTATTATAATAATAATTAATAATTATTAAATAATAAAACTGTTTTATTAAAATTAAATAATTAAAGCAACTTTCACTGTATAGGTCTAACAAATATATAGGTAATTATAATTAGTATACTAACTATAGTATATTTAAATATCATGCAAATAAAATAAACTACAATATTAAATAAAGTTCCTTAGTAAGTAATTTTAAAGTAAATATCAATTATGAATTATTAATTATAAAAATAGTATATAAATAATTTATATATTCATATATATTTAATTTTTATATATATTATATATATATATATAATTATATATACTTGACAATTTTAAAATAACATTTATTATTAAATATAAAAATAATGGATCACATAGAGAACATTTAATACTGCAATGCAAGGACATGAACTTGAAATTAACTAGGTCATCATAATATATATATATATATATATATATATATATATATATATATATAATATACAATATAATAATATATACTAAAAAATATAATAATATTAAAATTATAATGATACAAAATAAGTAATACTATATAATATATATATTCTTTGATATTTCATGAATAATTTAAAGTGTATTGAAATAATATGTTACAAATTAAATAATATAATTATTTCACTTTGATCCTAACATCATATATAAATATGATATAATAAAAATGTAATATTTGAATCATTAATTTTAATCATAAATGGACTTTAACATATATAGAATATTGAATAATAAATGTTGTATTCAATTATTTTTAAATAATATAAAATAACAAATTAATTTAAGTAATAATGTAGCATATAATATATATATATATATATATATTGTGAGTTTGTGTATATATAAATATATATATATATATATAAATATATATATATATATATATATATATATATATATATATATATGTGTGTGTGTATGTGTGAGTATGTGTGTGTGTATGTATGTATGTATACATATATGTGTGTGCATGTGTTTGTTTATGTGTGTATATATGTGTGTGTCATCGATATATATATAAAGTGTACATGGCACACACACTTTCTTTATACACACTTTCTTTATACACACTGTGCGACGCAGTTTGCACACAAAGTGTGCGTGTATGTAATACTATATATAAAAATAAATATATATATATATAATACATAATTTTATAACTATGATATTTATTAAATTGTAATTTTTTTTCTAATATTTTTACAAAAAAAATATATTATTTGTGATAAGATTCATTGATTTATACATGAAAACTATTTTTAATAGTAATTATTTTTTAGTAATTTTATTTTTATATATAAATTGATAATATATATTCATTATAATAATATATGTGAATGATAATTATAGATTTTATATTACTATATATATATATATATATATATATAATAATGTTTAATTCTTTGAAATATCATGCACTTCTATTGTAATATTATGATTAAAGTTTAATTAATTATATTATATAAATAAATTATGATGTTTATTTTACATTTAATGTTATCTATACAAATCTACTATGTACATTTACATTGTATATTCCTATATTATATTTTAGAATAACTATATGGTATATACGTATACTAATATTATATTTTACAGTAGGTAAATAGTATATCTACCCCAATATACAATCTAATAGTATTATAATGGTATATGTATCCCAATATACAACTGAATAGTACTATTAAAGTAGATGTATTCCAATATACAACCAATTGTATATTGTGTAATAATGCTAAATTAATACTTCACACTAAGTAATTGGTATACGTATACTAATATTATATTTTACAGTAGGTAAATAGTATATCTACCCTAATGTACAATCTATTAGTATTATAATGATATATGTATCCCAATATACAACCGAGTAGTACTATTACGATAGATTTATTCCAATATACAACCAATTGTATATTGTGTAATAATACTAAAATAATACTTCATAAACAATAATTGGTATACGTATACTAATATTATATTTTACAGTAGGTAAATAGTATATCTATCCTAATGTATAATCTATTAATATTATAATGATATATGTATCCCAATATACAACTGAATAGTACTATTAAAGTAGATGTATATCAATATACAACCAATTGTATATTGTGTAATAATACTAAATTAATACTTCACACTAAGTAATTGGTATACGTATACTAATATTATATTTTACAGTAGGTAACTAGTATATGTATCCCAATATACAACCTATTAGTATTATAATGATATATGTATCCCAATATACAACCGAGTAGTACTATTACGATAGATTTATTCCAATATACAACCAATTGTATATTGTGTAATAATACTAAAATAATACTTCATAAACAATAATTGGTATACGTATACTAATATTATATTTTACAGTAGGTAACTAGTATATCTACCCTAATATACAATCTAATAGTATTATAATGGTATATGTATCCCAATATACAACTGAATAGTACTATTAAAGTAGATGTATTCCAATATACAACCAATTGTATATTGTGTAATAATGCTAAATTAATACTTCACACTAAGTAATTGATATACGTATACTAATATTATATTTTACAGTAGGTAAATAGTATATCTACCTTAATATACAATCTAATAGTATTATAATGGTATATGTATCCCAATATACAACTGAATAGTACTATTAAAGTAGATGTATTCCAATATACAACCAATTGTATATTGTGTAATAATACTAAATTAATACTTCACACTAAGTAATTGGTATACGTATACTAATATTATATTTTACAGTAGGTAACTAGTATATGTATCCCAATATACAACCTATTAGTATTATAATGATATATGTATCCCAATATACAACCGAGTAGTACTATTACGGTAGATGTATTCCAATATACAACCAATTATATATTGTGTAATAATGCTAAATTAATACTTCACACTAAGTAATTGGTATACGTATACTAATATTATATTTTACAGTAGGTAAATAGTATATCTACCCTAATGTACAATCTATTAGTATTATAATGATATATGTATCCCAATATACAACCGAGTAGTACTATTACGATAGATTTATTCCAATATACAACCAATTGTATATTGTGTAATAATACTAAAATAATACTTCATAAACAATAATTGGTATACGTATACTAATATTATATTTTACAGTAGGTAAATAGTATATCTATCCTAATGTATAATCTATTAATATTATAACAGTATATATATCCCAATATACAACCTAATAATATTATAATGGTAGATGTACTCCAATTGTATATTATGTAGTAATACTAATTTAGTACTACGCGGTCAACACATGGGATAAATATATATAAAGTATACGCCCCTTACCAATATTATATTTTACCGATGTAAATTAGTATTTTATTATACTAAATCAATACTAAATAGTATAGATATACTAACATTACTATAAACAATGAAAATGGCATTAAATTAGTAGTTACATAGTAATCTAATACTATGTAATATCATATTAGTATCAAATTGGGAGGATTTTGTTTGTCGGTTTTTATAATAATTAAGTTAATAATTATTTGTGATACACCGCTCTAACCACTACGCTATAGACAGATATATTTTAATATACTTTGCGATATATATTATTTGAAAATTTATAAAAATAATTAGAATTATTCTAAGAATATATAGACAAATATTATTTACATACAATTTAAATACTACTATTATTTTTAGGTTATATTATAAAACTCTATTGATCTACTATGTATGTATATAGTAATATTCGAATTATAATTGAGTTATTTCTATTAAATATTAATAAGTCTAATTAAAATTAAAATTAATAGTAATTTCTATATATCTCAGATATTATCTGTCAGATAATGATTATCTGAGATAATCTGATTAGAAAAATAATCTAGAATCCTTAATAATATTAATATATTAATAATATACCAGCTTATGTATCATTGTGTTATAATCTATTGCTTCTAATTGCATTTAAACGTACTTTCAGACACTATAGAGATTATCTGTTTCAAATAGTATTTGAGTATAATATTTGAATTACAATTAAACTTTTCTAACTTAACAATAATGTGTATATATCTGATTAGAAATTAAATGTATTAGAAAAATAAATCTAGTATCCATATAAGTTATATATGGCATATAACAGCTTACATATCATTTTGTTAACAAAAGATAATTATCTTATTATACTTTACTTACTTACTTTTTTCGTTTAAGGACTGCGCTGTGCGCGAGCAATCGGCCGTCCGTGGGATAGATTATTGTGTTGGGGGGAAAGCAAGGGAAACGTAGTGTGTCTTTTGATGACGTTTAAAGGAGTAGGTTGATTTAATTGAACGAAGGTGGTGGGGTAGGGAATTCTAATGATAAGGGGCAGATAGGGAGAATGAGCGTATATTGGAGGAGTGGAGGTTGTGTATGTGTGGTGTAGTAAGGAGAAATGTGTTAGAGGACCGTGTATGGATTGGAGTAGTGGGTATATGTAGATGGAGAAGGGAGGCAAGGTAGTCAGGGGAGTTGTGATGTAGGCTTTGTGGATTGTCAGGGAAAGTTTGTATTTAATTCTGTAGGAGATTGGGAGCCAGTGTAGTTGTTTGAGGAGAGGTGTAATAGAGGAACGACGTGGAAGTAGATGGACGCAACGTACTACAGTATTTTGAAGACGTTGCAGTTTAATGAGTTTGTAGGAGGGAAGATTGAATAGTAGACTGAATTATAAACATATTATTATAATAACATATTAAATATGTTTATAATAATTATATATATTGCTGATAATTGCAATTAAACGGGCTTTCATAAAATATTTGATTAAATTATTTAATAAATACAAGATTAATTTTAGTTTTAATAATTACTAACTATATAATACTAACAAATTAACTATGTTATATAAATAAAATATAATATATGTAATACTTCAATACACGTATATCTAAGATCTAATTAGCTATATAATAAAAATAAGACTTGGTAGTCTAGAGCTCTACCGGTAGGTTAGCATATTGCAATATGCTATATGACATGTCTAATGATACAAAGGTCTTAGGTTCAATCCTAGCCTGAGGCAAATAATATAAATTTTTAATTAATATTATAATTTTTATAATATATTACTATTTAAATTTAAAATGTAATCACTTTTTTGATAAAATTATACAAAAGTTCACTATTATATTTATTATAGCATATTTAGTAAAATAAAGACCAAGTTTTATCATAGAATTTGATTATTCTTGTATAATATTTTATGTATAATTATTTAATAAGTTATTATAATCATTATAATGATTAGTAAAGAATAATTATAATATTAAATCAATTTTACTATATTTATTGAATAGTATTAATGTAATTTAAAGGAAACCAAACATATTAATACCCTTAAATACGGATTAATACATTAAATATGCATGGTTTAAATTTTTATTATTTTGATATTCAATAATATACTGAATTAATAAATTTAATTTATATAATAATTAATATAATTATAATACTTAATATATTTGATTATGTTTGTTGAATCAACCCAGATTAACTTTAGTTTTAATAATTATTAACTATATAATACTAACAAATTAACTATATTATATAAATAAAATATAATATATGTAATACTTCAATACAAGTATAACTAAGATCTAATTATTATTATTATAAAAATAAGACTGGGTAGTCTAGAGGTTAGCATGTTAATCTACAGATTCAAAGGGTTTGAGTTCAATGCTAGACTGAGTCAGATAATATTATTTTTTAATTAATATTATAATTATTATCAATTTTTAGTGTATTACTGTTTAAATTTAAAATGTAATCTCTCTTTTGATAAAATTATACAAAAGATCAATATTATATTTATTATAGCATATTTGTAAAATAAAGGCCTACTTTTAATCATAGAATTTGATTACTCTTGTATATTTTATGTATAATTATTATAATAATTGGAGAAATGTATACAATTTGGTAGTACAAGAAATGTAATGGGCATAGAAGACTGCTCACTAAAATCTATCGCCAATGAAAGACAAACTTATTTAACTGATAAAATAAAATAATTAGTATACATTTTCGAACCTTTATTATGTAATAGAGTATAAATCTAGATCAGTTTTGACATATCTCAGATCAAGATACTTTGACAAAAAGCAACAGAAAGAAAAAGTTTGATTGAAGAATAGCTGGATGGAAGATATTCATGATTGGTTTGGATTATCAATTGTAGAATAGCTGGAAACGTTAACTAATGCGAATTGAATAAAGTGTACTCATAGATATATAATTTTAAACGACCTCATCATGGGAATAAGTAATATTACATTATTTACCATGTTTATTAATAAATAAATAATCCAATATTTTTACATAATAAATTGTATCTGATATTCGTATGTAATTTCAGTATCTATATTATTTGTTAAAACGCGTAGTAATTTAAATAAATATTCAATAATTTGGTGATATTATTCTTATAGTTACTTATATATGCCAATCTGTATATTACATCATATTATAGGAATTTATATCAAATTTAAATTCTATAAAGTTCTAGTTACATTTTAATACATTTATAAGATATAATTATATTTACCTAATTAGAATACACCTATACACCCTTACTAGGTTTATTATTAAGTATCTAGAATTTCAAAATAAATGTTAATTTAAAATTACAACGAAAAATTATGATAGTTTGAGTACATTATAATTATAATATACATTATTAGATTGTTAACTAATGAGAATATTTATATTTATTCATTCACTACAATTAATATTATAATTATATATATATAAAATATCAAAATACAATTTAAATAGAAGATGGGCAATATTTTGATAACATATATTCGATTTAACTTTGCCTGTAAATATTAAATAAATAGATAAAAGGTTAATTAGTAAGGGAAAAGTTATAATGTTATTTTATTTGATAATAATCAGTTTAAATGTATGAATATATTAATAATTAAATATTTGTATAATTTATTTTATAAAAAAAACCTGGCATAATACGTTGTTTAAAAGACTTGCTATAGGATGATAATTTGCCAAATTCACCACGGCCCCACTTTATGGTGATATCTATTTTCAAATATGTAAAATAAAATAATTTGGTAAATTGTAATGAAGTAATTAACAATTATTAAAATAAATTAGTAATATCAACAACAACACAATTGCAGATTTATACAAATAGCAGTCTACACAATTATAATATGTACTTAGGTAATAATTATTATAATAGATTTAGTTATAAATATTAACAAATAATTAATTAAAAATATATAATTTACTATTAACTATCAAGGATATCTTCTGGTAGTCAAATATCCATTACTACTACTACTACTACCACCACCTTACTATCACTACCAATACTACCACCTCCTCCAATATTACTACTACTACTACTACTACTACTACTACTACTACTACTACTACTACTACTACTACTACTACTACTACTACTACTACTACTACTACTACTACTACTACTACTACTACTACTACTACTACTACTACTACTACTACTACTACTACTACTACTACTACTACTACTACTACTACTACTACTACTACTACTACTACTACTACTACTACTACTACTACTACTACTACTACTACTACTACTACTACTACTACTACTACTACTACTACACAATTACATATTACTAATCTATTATACATTATATACACAAATACACTCTATAATAACTTTTAGTTTGTCCACTTTTTCTGGATGTCGTTCTTGACTCTACATTTTAAAAACATTTTAAAAATATGAAGATAATAATATAATAAAACTAATATAAATATATATACACAATATAGACAAAAACTCAGAAACATTTAATAATAAATATTACATATCTAATTAACTAACTATATTCATCAAGTGACTCTTCGTCTGCCATGTCATCAGTTGGTGTATCTAATAAATGATAATGATTATTATTTGTATTTTAATTTTATATAATTATAATTATAATTTGTTCTTAAAATTATGCTATCCTCTATATATATTTGACACCAGAAGATGTCACCCAATTACACCAACCCTTGATGCATAACACCCCCATAGGGGATGACAACCCCGACATATTCGGTCAGATTGGGTGTATTGTATTGATGAGTTGTAATCACTTTCAAGGCAATGATAATTCAAACTTTTTTTAATAGTCACGTATTTTAATTTTTATCAAGGCCAGACGTTACATGTAAAAGATAGGAAATTTATGGGTCTACTAGAATACCGATAAATGTTGATAATGTGAAAGAAATAAGTTCTTATTACGTAAATAAAATTCATTTATATTACCATTTGGCCCCTGAAATTCTCATATATCAAGTATAAGATAATAAAAAGTAGATCTGGTAAATTTTTACTGAACAAATAATAAAACATATTTGTTTATATGTTTTAAAAACTTAATTGCATCTGAAATTGTATAATATTATCAAATTTCATAATATTGTATTATCTATATACTCTGAAAATGTTATAAAGATTCATCGGAGGGAACAAAGCTATGGAGTTTTAGAAATAGGATAAAAATGGAAAAAAAAGTTTTAAGATATAGGCTTCTAAAGTATTATTTTTATTGTGTACTATATTATAAAAAATGGGTATACTAAAAAATGAATAATTTTTGCAATCAGTATGAAATATCAATATTTTTACTATGTGAAGTAATATTATAAATCCTTAATACATTCCTAAATATTAAAATGTACTAATTATTTCAAATATTCCACATCAGTTTTTTTACAGGCATATGTTTATAATGCTTAATTGCAGTGCTAATAGTTACTTTTGAATGATATAAAATACATCATTTTAAAAATAAAAATTATTGATAAAATAACTGTAATCAAATAATTGTATTGATAAAAAATATAACATATTGCATATTGCAAACTATATATATATTATAAACACAAATACAATTTTAGATCTTAAGGGGATATCACACAGTCCAAAATAATAAAAAAAATAAATTGTATTTATTTTGTATTCCATAATATTAATAAATAGTGTTTTATAATATCTGTATAAATATTAGCCATGAATTCAATCTAGAAATATCATAAAAAGTAGTTTTTTAACTATGCTATTCAAAAAAAATGTATCAATATTTAATTGATTGTCCCTGACTATTGTATTTTATATTATAATATTTTATAACTTATAAATTGACGATTTAAAAAAAAATAAAAGCCAGATTGTTTACATTGAATTATTCTATATCATTTTTTATATGAATACTATATCATGTGATCTTAGTGTCTAATTAGAGAGAAGAATATCTGAAATAAAATTGTACATATCAATAATACCATATTTTATAAATATGGTATTATTTATACATAATATGTATAATAGTAGTTCTTACCAATTTACAAATAAATATATACATTTCATTAAATAACAATATTTATATTACTATAAAGATAATTGTATATATGTAAATTACTATGATAAATTGAAATAGATTATAATATCAATTGATTTTCATACTGTCAAATTTCAACTACTGTTTTCTCATAATTATTTCACTCTAGGTATGTGTGTATAAATGAGTTTTTCTCAAAAACTATTATGCATTATAATAATTTGTATGGCATTGTATAAATAACATATATATAAATAATCCTATAAGGGAATATTTTCTAAATTTGTATATGTATAATTGAAATTTGTATGCATATATATACATTTATTGAATAGAATACAATACAAATTAGCTAAATTCAATATATAGAATTCTGTGTGCATAGCTTTCTATAGACCCATTATTTGCTATCTATCTACATACAATGTAAGGCTGTATGTGACATGCCCTTAATAAAATATAAATAGATTTATTTAGAGTATATACAAAGATTTTCCGAAAGAAAGATATAACACTTATGCGAAATCGTGTAATTCGAATTTGTATACAAAATACCCTGGTGCCACCTATAGCGGGTTACTTTTAGGAACCATGCGTTGTTTATAATGTAAATTCGTATTTAACTATACACTTTTAAAATGTTAAATAATATGCTTTAAATTAATATTTATATGATGAAAACTAAGTGTTCATTACTAATATATAACAAACAAATATGATATGTATGTTTTAAATGCTATAAGTATATATTTAGTGAGTAAAAGCTAATTTATATTGCATGTAATTTAATAGAGCAATGAAAACATTGTTGTATGCAAACAGAGCCGAACCTAAATCTATTTCAGTGATTTCGATACTACTACTAGCAGCGGTTGCCCCAAGGGGCTATAACTAAATTACGTTGCACGCATAGGGAGTGTTATATCTTTGCTTCGCAAAATCTTTGAAATAACTATTAAAATAATCCAAATGATAAAATTAAAATTATACAAGTATAGATAATATTATATAATAATTGTACCAAACCTAGTAAAAAATTAAGTTATATAATACTTTCATTTATTGACTAAATATAAATTTATTAAATAATTAGCTTATAAAATATAAAATGGAAATTACACAATTTTAGATTAATATATAAGTAATTTACTATATGACAAATTCCAATTAAATTTTTATTAAAATTAGATATTTACAACTAATATTTAAATATTTTTCATATCAATTGACAAATTATAAAGAATATCACTGAATTATATTTGAATCAATATATCTAATTCAATGAATTCTTATTGTATTTAGATTTTTCATATGGTGAATACAAATATATTGCAGATTTATACAAATAGCAGTATACCCAATTTTAATGTCTATGGTAACTTAGGTACCAATGATTATACTAGATTGAGCTATAAATAATAACCAATTAATTCTATGAAATTTAATATTTAATATTAAACATTACATATCTAATTAACTAACTAGATTCCTCAAGTGACTCTTCGTCTTCCATGTCATCAGTTGGTGTATCTAATAAATGATGATTATTATTTGTATTTTAATTTTATATAATTATAATTTGTTCTTAAAATTATGCTATCCTCTATATTGGAAATATATAGGAAATTTTACTGTTGTTCTTGTACATTTTGTAAATTTCACGGTTGTTCCTACACCCGATAATCACATTTAATAGTTATACACATATAAATAACGATTAATGTAATACCTAAGTTATAGATATGATACGCAGATATATAAAAATCTAATTGTGCGAGCTCTATAAAGGTAACCTGTGATCTCGTGCGGAGTATTTTAGGTTATTTTATTATGGATTGGTGATGTCGTGCGCAATGTAAATTCTACTATTTATAAATTAACATTGCGCACGAGATCACAGGTTTCCCTTTATTAATACAGAAAGTTTCGGTTCAAAATAGATCGCGAAATTATATATTTTATATGTTCATAAATAATATTACTTACATACATATAATATAATTTATTATAAATATATATTCTAGGAATATGTATTTAAATTGTATTCATATATTAAATAAATATAAATATTTATTTCTAAAATATATATTTATAATATATTATATTATAGTAATAATTGTGAACATATACAATTTATACGCAATTTATACGCAATTTTTCGATATATTTTGAACCGAAATTGTCGTTATTTAGAGAGTTCAAGCGATTATATGTTTTAATCTCTGCGGCTATAACTTAGTTATTATATTAATCACTATTACATATATTTATTTATATTAGTAGTATACATTTAATGTAGTTTAAATATTAAAGGTGATTATAAAATATAATATTACTAAATATGATATATGAGGAACACGTTCATAACCGGCGCCAAAAATCTATGATTAATCCTACTTTATTCAATATCGGAGCGCGCGCTTTCGCAATTGAGACTCCCGCCTCTAGATATAGACGTGTCATAATATATAGATAGTATTTGACCTAGATCGTTATTGCTATATCTAGCCTAAGGTAAACTATAAACCTATGATTCCATATATAACTATAGTCATAATTACTTTGTTAAAAAACTCGTGAATAAATGTGTGTGTGTATGTGTGTGTGTGTGTGTATATAAAGTACGTATCTCTCTCAATATATATACGTTTCAACTCCGAAAGCGTGAGCTGCGATATCGAATAAACTATTAGTCATATATTTTTGGCGCCGGTTATGAACCACAACCATATATGATATAAGTTATTTTGTATAACTTTCAGGAATAAGACTTATAATAGCAGATATTAAAACATATAATCGTGTGAAAACTATAATAGTGATTGTGGCTGATATAAATAGATTACAAAATTGTTTATAAATTGTATATGTTCATATTATCTATATTTTGATTGTAAACATATATATTAATAAATTTGCGACATAGTTCTCTGATAATTAAGTTATTCTGTTTGATAATTATATTATTAAATATATATATATATATATATATATATATATATATAATATATATAATATATAATATATTATTGAATAAAGTATATTCAATATAATATTGTAAAAATATAAAACACAGAATTATAGAATATATAATTATAAATATTATATTCGAATTTTTAATTAAATCGTATATTTAAATTCAAAATTGTATAGTAATTATTATCATTATTATAATTATAATTACAATTATAATTATGTATGTATTAATAATAATTATGAATATATAAATGTATACGCAATTACACAATATATTTTCAAAATTATTTTGAACTGAAATTGTAGTTATTTAGAGAGATCGCACGATTATGTTTTAAAATCTGGGGATATACATATGAAAGTTTTAAATTAAATATATATATTTTAAATTCAAAATTGTATACTTATTATAATAATAATAATTATATTAAATATAATATTTGTCAATATAATATTTAATAATTATTATTAAAATTCAATTTAAATTGTATTTTAAATAGACTTTTAATCTAATAAACATGATACAGTAGTTATTTAATTATGTATATATATATATATATATTTATATAAATATACATGATATATATTATGTATACTAACATTATTCATAATGTAAGTAATTATGTCTTAATTTAATAATAACTAAAAAAAATTATTGAAATTTGTATTAAATATCCGTTAAATATAATTAGCCTAATGTAATTAGGTCAATGGGGTCAATAATTTATTAATGTTAACAAAGATTGTTAGCAAAATGTTTATAATATATAATACCTTGGATAAGGATATAATATATAAATATATATATATATATATATTAATTAAAAATATATATTTTAAAATATTAACTTTATGTTTATATTAAAATATACAAAATGTGCAGATTTATAAATAAAAATTTCTGTAATTTTCATAAATATAATATATATCCATATATTTGACTAAAAAGTGACTTTTATACGTGGGCATTGAAAGTGGTGAAATTCCAAAAACGTATATAACGAAAATATATACGCCATATTTTAAAGTGTAATTTTAGTGACTATTTTATATAAAATAAAATGTATGTAATATATATATTGTTAAGTATGTCAATATTTATAAGATTGTGAAATTCCATAAAATGAAATCATATATTTAATGGTGTAATTATGCCGTGAAATAGAGATGCCCACGAATATGGCCATCTCTATTCGGTGGGCTAGAATAGTGGTTCTTAATGTACACGTGGCCATTGAAAGTGGTAGTCCTATATCTATATATATATATAAATATATATATATAGTATACAAATATTAAATTAAGTATATTATATACAAATACTTATTATAATATGTATACATATATAATATAAACATTATATGGGAATATATATAAGTTATAATTATAATATCTATAGATAACATACAACTATTAATAATATTATATATATATATATATATATATATATATATTAATGTATACATTAGTGCTGTAAAATTATTAATTATATAGTATTTTAATAATTATATATCAATACTTATTATTAATTAACAATTAATTATATATTAATAATTATTAATTATATATTATTTTAATAATTATTCAATTTTAATTTACTAATTAATAATTATTTATCAATACTTATTATTAACTAATAACAATTAATTATATATTAATAATTATTAATTATATATTATTTTAATAATTATTCAATTCTAATTTATTAACAATAATTATTATTAAGTAATACTAATTAATTGTATATTATTAATTATTAATTATATATTATTTTAATAATTATTAATTCTTCAATTATAATTTACTAATTAATAATTAGTTATCAATACTTATTATTAATTAATAACATTAATTATATATTATTTTAATAATTATTCAATTCTGATTTACTGATTAATAATTATTTATCAATACTTATTATTAACTAATAACACTTAATTATATATTTGCGTTTATATATATGTGTAAATATGTATTATGCATTGTTAACAAATTACAACTGGTTTACACCAAGGAAAACAAAACTTAATAACAATCTTTAAAACCTAGAATTTTACAATAAATACTTTATTATTTTGATCATTTAATATCAATTATTTATTATAATATATAATATATATTATATATATATATATATATATATATATATAGTATATACTATATACAATATACTATATACTATATACTATATAGAATGTATATACAAATATTAAATCAAGTATATTATATACAAAGACATATTATAATATATATACATATATAATATAAACATTATTATATGGGAATATGTATATAAGTTATAATTATAATATCTATAGATAACATACAAATATTAATAATATGATTATATATATATTATATGTATATATGTATATATATACATTAGTGCTGTAAAATTATGAATTATTAATTATATAGTATTTTAATAATTATTAATTATTCAATTCTAATTTACTAATTAATAATTATTTATCAATACTTATTATTAATTATATATTATTTTAATAAGTATTCAATTTTAATTTACTAATTAATAATTATTTATCAATACTTATTATTAACTAATAAAAACAAACTATATATTAATAATTATTAATTAATAATTATTTATCAATACTTATTATTAATTAATAACAATTAATTTTATATTATAAATTATTAATTATATATTATTTCAATAATTATTCAATTCTTATTTACTGATTATTAATTCTTTATCAATACTTATTATTAATTAATAACAATTAATTATATATTAATAATTATTAATTATATTTTATTTTAATAATTATTAAATTTTAATTTACTAATTAATAATTATTTATCAATACTTAATATTAACTAATAACAATTAATTATATATTATTTTAATAATTATTCAATTCTAATTTATTAATTAATAATTATTTATCAATACTTATTATTAAGTAATACTAATTAATTGTATATTATTAATTATTAATTATATATTATTTTAATAATTATTCAATTATAATTTACTAATTAATAATTATTTATCAATACTTATTATTAATTAATAACACTTAATTATATATTAATAATTATTAATTATATATTATTTTAATAATTATTCATCAATAATAATTATTAAGTAATAATAATTAATTGTATATTATTAATTATTATTTATATCCCAGTAAACCAAACTGTTAATATAACATGCTGAACATGTGTAATTGTTAACATGTTGAACATTTTCATTTGGCTACATTTTTTGGTGTTGTTGAACATGTTGCATTTTGATTATGTTGAACATATGTAAATTGTAGTGAGTTGAACATGTTGCATTTTGATTATGTTGAACATATGTAAATTGTATTGAGTTGAGCAAATGTCAAATATATGTATATATTAAATAAAATATTTTAATTAAATTAAAATGTTATTCATTATAATTGTCTTGGCATTCTTTATTTTTTCGTTTACAATTGGTTAGTTGTGTGTCAATGAAATTGTCTATTTCTTTAATAGGCACATGTTCGTGAATTCTTATTGAAGCCTCTGTGATATATATATATATATATATATATATATAATTATTAATATAAATATTAATTAATATATAATTATTAATAAAAATATTAATTAATATATAATTAAAATATAAAATTTGGTATACATTTAAACTTTAATAAAAAGGTATATGAATATTTAACTTCAAATTCTTTACATAACTTCGGACTATGATATGTATTTAATTACATATATATTACATATTTATACATATATTTATATTAAAGTAATTATATAAACTAACCAGTTATACATTTGTATAATTTTTTTTGTGCAAAATAAATTTATCCTCGTTGACAGCACTGAGAATAATAGCACCATACTTGTTTAGATGCAATATATTTAAACATAGAAAAAAGTGTTTCCCCAATGTTGCATTCACCTAATCTTGATAAAGCTTCAACCTATATGAAATGAAATGAATTTATTTTTTAAAGAAACATTATTAGGTATAATAAACCTATATTAAACAATATATATATAATAAACAATTATTTGTTAATATAATAAAAAATAGTTCCTTTAAGGTACATAAAGAAGTCTTTACGACTTATATGAATTATGCACCAGAATAGAAAAAATAATAAACAATAGAAAAAAACAATAAACAAACAAAATATAAAATAAATTGTAAGTTAAATTGTAGGTTAAATTGTAGGTTTGAGGCTATGAATAACTATAAATAACTATAACCAGCGAGAGAGAGGCATACATGTGTCAGATGACTCCATGAAGTTTCAGCTTTCAGGTAAAGGGTCGACAAAATCCGTTGTCGTGAGTGTCTATCTTCCGTCACAAGATAGACTTCTGACATCCCTACTCCCGGAGACATATCACCAAGCATCCACCACACATATGCCGCTCTCAACTTGATAATATGAAACACATTATATATATATATATATATATATATAATCACACGTACAGTGTATGCATACGTCGTACATATACATACACACACATACACATATACAGATACAATTATAGGGATGTTAACACATAATATTAAAGAATATATAGTTCTTATATAACTTTATTTCCACAAAGACCTGTATAATAACATAAATAATAATAATAATAATATAGTACAAAATTATTATTAACGACAATGATAATATGTACCAACCTGGTGAGACGCAGAATTAAAATTATATCAATCTCAGCGAGCG
This sequence comes from Osedax fenrisi, assembly GCA_964019155.1. NCBI lineage: Eukaryota > Metazoa > Annelida > Polychaeta > Sabellida > Siboglinidae > Osedax > Osedax fenrisi. The sequence goes on along the minus strand of OZ025240.1, from coordinate 53,071,642 downwards.
GCGTTCCTTTATAGGAAACGAATGACACGACATATACATACACGATAACAAATATAAATGACAAAACGAATACAAATTAATACAAATAATAAAAAATGTAATTACAAAATAGAAATGTAAACATGTTATGCAATCAACCGAGCGTGAAGCCTAAAACAATTTATGCATGCAGATATATTGTTATTACATAATGACCGACTTGAATTTAATTCAATTCGACATACATGTATATTACATTAATCGATATATCTGCAGACTTCCCTTATAACACACACAGACACACACACATATATATATATATATATATATATATATATATATATATATATATATATATGTATAGCACATATATGTGGTATACATATATGTATACATAAAACAACTTCAGATATTTTATTGGATTTGTAAAATGATTGTATATGTTAACAATTATAATATAGTATTTATAAGTATACTTATACCTATAGGTATAAATAGTACATATTAATATACAAATATATGTAGATAAGTATTATAAGTAAGCAATTATTAATAAGTATAAATATATATAACTCAATTAATTAATTAAAAAATCGTAATTTATATGCATCAATGAATTAACTGAAACATTTATTTATAATGAAATATATTATATTAATATAATAATAAATATTTATATATATTATATATAATTATTTATTTTAATATTTAGAATTTATAATATAATATTATAAATTAATTAATTATAATTAATATCTATATATAGATAATATAATAATTAATATACATATTATAATATACACTATATTTAAAATGTTGACAACATTAGTGTCCTTATATTTACACTATTTTACTAATAGTTAATCATATACATTAAATTACATGGTTATGTAATATTTACATATATGTAATTATATATAATTTAATTATTTTACAAAAATGTTAAATTAATACGTTCAACATATTACATTTGTATAGAGTTCAACAGATGTGTAAATTGAACATGTTCAACATATTACATTTGTATAGAGTTCAACAGATGTGTAAATTGAACATGTTCAACATCTTACATTTGTATAGAGTTCAACAGATATGTACATTTTATGAGATTAACAGATTTCGATAAAAAAAAATATACATTTTTTTTATATTATAGTAATTAAATATACAATGAGAGAATAATGTGATAAGATATATATATTAATATTTATAAATTTATACGCCATTTTGAATATATTACAATTAAAAACTAAGAACTGTTGAAATGATAAATATTACACATGTTCAGCATGTTATATTAACAGTTTGGTTTACTGGGATATTATTCTAATAATTATTACACGCTAAGTTAGGTGAATATTCTATATTTAACTATGACTCATGAAACATGAATAATGATCATAAGATAATTTACTATGCACACAGTTATCTAGGTCAGCAAGGGATTATAATTATACAATGCTTGCTTGATTACTATGCATTTATATTCACATATAAAAACATGTGTACAGTGTACGACGTACACTATACGTCGTACATACACAGATATACGTGTAACCATATATTAAGTATATAATATACAAATAAATAGTATACTATGTATACTATTATTCAATTATAATTATTAAGTAATAATAATTAATTGTATATTATTAATTATTATTTATATATTATTCTAATAATCATTCAATTGTAATTTACTTATTAATAATTATTTATCAATACTTATTATTAATTAATAACACTTAATTATATATTAATAATCATTAATTATATATTATTTTAATAATTATTAATTAATATAGTATTTTAAATTTTACAGCATTAATATACATATATATATATATATATATATATATATATATATATATATATATATATATACACGATGTATTTAGTATCACTATATACCAGTATAACGCCACTTAATTACTATAAATAAAATAATTTTTAAAACTTTGGGCATTATAGTATCATCAAAAATAATGCCCATATTTACATGTAAATATATAGGAAAACGCTATTTTCACTAAAATCATAAAAAAATCTAATTTTACTTTATTATTATAATAATAACATTATATTTGTATACGTTTTACAATTTTAATAAATATAAATATTAACAATTAAATAAATATAAATTTAAATAAATATATGTATAAATTTATTTTTGTTTTTGTTTTGTTTAAAGCTATTTAAATGTCTGTTTACAACATGTTTTTTTTGTAACTCATCACATTAGTAATTAGTAATAATATATAAAAATTAATTTAATTTTGTTATCCAAAATTTATTGACACTAGCATGATCTTAAATTAACCAATAAAAATAAAATTGAACATTATTATATTTTTAGATAAAAATTATTAATTTACACATATAAATATTATAGTGTCATAATAATTGATTTATTAATATACAATTTATAATTTCAGGATAATTAAGATCATCAGTAGTTTTCTTCCTGCTTTTCTAGATGAATATCTTCATGAATATGTTCAAGATCATCTCCGTTACCGCCCTAGACGTCCTCCGTATGCTATCCGGGATCGCCTTCGGTATCGTCTTCGTGAATGCCATGTATCTAAACTTGTTGGCCAGCTTCTAGTCCGACAAATTGAATAGTCAAGATACAGAAGTTAGTATTTAATGTATCTACATACATATATATATATATATATATATATATATATATATATATATCCACTGTACACCTATATATCTATAACTTCTTATATACGTATATATACGTATACATATATATATATATATATATACTTATATAACTATACATAGTACGTGCAATGCATACGTGCATGTATGTGTGTGTAATTATGTAAAATCTATATATAAACTAGTACCGGCCTTTGTCTAATTTTAATCCCCTGGTGACCTAGATTAATATACACTATAATGCAATATAGTACACATGTTAAATATTGTTATGTTGATATAATTACATTCATAAATATTTATTAATAGGATGTACATGATATACCTAAGTGTATATATATTCGCATATATGTAAGTTATAGTATAAAATGACGACCTTGCCATCACCAATGATTGTCATCAGTGATGAGTCATACCTCTACCTAAAACCACCATTGGTTCAACATACACCTATATTCAGTTGTAAATTACCTTCTACACACGATGTTCATTTATAAAGTATGCCGCCCGTCATTTATAGCCATATATATATATATATATATATATATATATATATAATGTTGCTATCCGTAATGGACCAGTCCATACAACTTAGCATAATGGAATGTTCCATATCTAGCTAACGAACTATATATCGGACATCCCATTATGTAACATTTTTACTGCTTTAGGAATCAGGTTGACTCATGCACTGCGTGTGTGCCTAGGGAACGCAGCCCTCCCTGATTGGGATAAATGTACCACGTGATACCTTGCACCTGTTTGCACTTGTATGGTCCAGCTATTATATTATTCATTATACACAACTAGTTACAGTATACACATATACATATGATTGTGTCATCATAATTGATTTATATTAATATACAATTTATAATTTCAGAATAAACAAGATGATCCTCATGCTTGGCTATGGTGAATATCTCCATGATTATGTTATAGATCATCTCTAGGATCCGGTATCGTCTTCATGAATTTCGTATATATATATCTGGAAATATACACTGTGATATTTAATAAACAGAAACGTCTATATTCGCAAACTATATACTGTATATGTATATTATAATCATATATATGATCATATATGTATACATACTTTTATTATTATCATTATAAATATACCCTTGAATTCCCAGTATGTTATTATATATATTATACACGTGTTATATGATATCCGTATTTTGTGTATTGTTCCTGTAATAAATGAATGGATTGTTTTACGTTTCTTTTGTACTGTGTATGGGTAAAAATATACGTTCCACAAGGTGTTTATTAAGGGTAAAAATATACGTTCCACTAGGTGTTTATTTACGGGTAAAAATATACATTCCACTAGGTGTTTATTAAGGGTAAAAATATACGTTCCACTAGGTGTTTATTTATGGGTAAAAATATACGTTCCACTAAGTGTTATGTATGGGTAAAAATATACGTTCCACTAGGTGTTTATTTATGGGTAAAATAATACGTTCCACTATTGATTTTTTATATGTAAAAGGAAACCGTTTATCTGCTCACAAACTACCTATGATTCGACCACCTACTGGAACATATTATTTGACCTATAATGTTACGTTGCGGCAACTAGTTTCTGGTTGCTTGGGTAATAATCAAGTCATTAAATGTACTATTATATTAATATAATTAGGTCGTTTAACACACTACTATATCAATATACATATTTCGTTCAACTAATTAGTATGATTAAGTCATTAAATGTACTACTATATTAATATAATTAGGTCGTTTAACACACTACTATATCAATATACATATTTCGTTCAACTAATTAGTATAATTAAGTCATTAAATGTACTACTATATAATTATTTCATACAACTTATTCCTATAATAATATTATTAAATAATTAACTGATATATATATATATATATATATATATATATATATATATATATATATATATATATTTATTATAATATATAATAAAGTAATATATATTTAAATTTATTTATTTATATTCTATATATATTATAAATATTTATTATATTATATCACAATTCAATAAATAAATTATTACACATATAGTATATTATAGTAATGTATTTAGAAATATGATATCATATAACGCCACCTATTATAAAGAAATGGGTTCATTCTGCTTATTAATTTATTCATTCTAGCTGTTCTCTCTAATTCTGTGTTCATTATGTGTTCATTCTATCTGTTCTCTCTAATTCTGTGTGTTGTTAAGTACAGAAAAATAGAATTAATCCTAATTCAGAAAACGTTCAGAAATCCTAACTTCAAAATAGGAATGTGATTCATAACTTCAAATTTGCTGTGAATGAATCATTTGAAGTTGAAGTTACACGTACGATTTTAAAAATGGAATTGATGTGAACCCCCTATATGATATAAGCACAACATAAACGTCACCTGTATCACGTATTCATGTACGTTTAGGATAATTAAAATCGTACACTAATTATTATCAACATATTGTTCAACAAAACTCCATTCAACAATGATGAACAATTTTATTTGCTAAGATTGTGTATTCGTACTATCCGTCTAAACTTCCTAGATATTTTAAATATTTTAAAGTAAATGCATTTATTTATTTATTGATATACATCTATTTTCATAATATCATTTTAGTATCGTATAAAAGTACTATTTTAAGATATCAAAATTAGATTACTTAGGAAAAAATTATCTAGGATCTACTATAATATATTTTATGAAAAAAGTTTCATATTTAAGTATTGAAAATATGATTTTATTACATAACTCTTTTTTGTATCTAATATTTCGTATGGTATAGAAATATGGGGCAATACCTATACATTAAATATATATATTATAATGTTATTGAAAAAAATATTATCAGAATTATTTTTAAAAAAATCTTAAATTTAAACCAATTAAAATTAATTGTAATCATATTATCAAATACTTTCTGGATTATGTATTAGCAGTGATTGGCATATTTTGTATATCTGGGTTGTGGTATAGATATATATGTATGGATAACACGGATGTTCAAGGTTCAAGGTTTATTAGTATGGGTGAAGGTAATATGTTATATAGTGAAACAAGTAGTATGGAGCACTGAACCACGAGTGTAGAAACCCGGGGGTTCTTATAGGGAGCTGTGAACGCCCGCCTATACGATTATTGCCATATTAGGTAATTGTAATTGAATGCGAGACATCTAAAGTATGCGGTATTGCGCGCGCTCACATTCTAAAGACGCGTGTGTTAATTCGACAATAACAATGTGTGGAATAAACCCAGCTTGGTAGGGATATTCGTACATGTATATATATGGGCATACACAATAGCTGATGTAAGAATACCTACGAGTATGCAATACTACGTGGTATCGTGTTAGGATAGGAATATATATGTATAGAGACATATGCATATGTGTATGCAGGCGTGTATACAAACAACGGGGTGTGTATACGTGAGCTATGTATATACGTATGTAGGTAATATACGTGGGTAATATATATAACATCCCTCTTTGTTTAATTAAAGCTCAAGTAACAGAGTCAGGATGGTCGGGAGAATGTCAAATACATGTAGAACGTCGTATGACAGGGGGCATGTCCGACGGGTGTTCCGCGGAAGGAATGTACTGTATCACGGTTGAGTATCGGGAGGTACGAGACGGATGTCACGGTGGTTACGACGGATGTAAGTATACGGTATGGGGTATGTAGATTGTAACTGCGTGGTTGCAGGCCATATTGCGTGATGGTCGCCAGTTTCCGCTTGCGGGTTATCGGGTCTCGGTATAGAACGTTGGAGTCTTCGGCGAGAAGGGGGAGTGGCCTCATAGTTGAGGTATCGTGGTAGTATTTATCTAACGTGCCGTTACGCTCTAGTAAGTCTACGTGAGGTTGGTACTTATCATATATGCTGCGAATGGGGGTCGAAATCGTTTGATTGAATAGCATCTCGGCAGGGCCATTATCGAAACCTCGGACAGGCGTCGATCGGAGGATCAGTAGAACTTTCGCATCCGAAGACCACTGACATCATCTCTCTTTCTATATTAGCGTTTCGTTTCTTGGAGCTAATCGGTAGCTCGAGTTTGCCGTACTGGTGAAGAGTTGACCCATCCTACAGAGAGACGCGTGTCGTTCGTCTGTATATGCGGTCGGACTCTTCTAGGGGATACAATTGATTAAATATGCGCAAGGGCAAGTATACTAAACTATAGCTTCCCTGTACGCCGGTATCTATACATCGCAGCAGTGATTGCAGAGGCAAACATCTGTGGATGCCTCGTTATGCGATATTACCATATTGGATACGACCTTGTCGAATGTCCATCTATTTAATCGCATGATGTCGACCCTGTGTAGTCGACTTTTCTGATCAGTACTTCTGTGTAAGTGTGGCCATTTTCGATCGGCATCTGGAGGTGCCCGACGTGCGCTGCACGTGTGGCCAGCAAGGATTGTGGTCTCGGGGAACAAGGAGTGTGGATAATGACTCTTGTTCGAAAGGCACCTGGGCCCCAGGTCCATGGGGTGCCGGTGTGGCCAGCAAGGATTGTGGTATCTAGTGAAGCAAGGAGTATGGAGTACTGAACCACGAGTGTAGAAACCCGGGGGTTCTTATAGGGAGCTGTGAACGCCCGCCTATACGATTATTGCCATATTAGGTAAGTGGAATTGAATGCGAGACATCCTAATTATGCGGTATTGCGCGCGCTCACATTCCAGAGACGCGTGTGTTAATTCGACAATAACAATGTGTGGAATAAACCCAGCTTGGTAGGGATATTCGTATATGTATATATATGGGCATACACAATATGCTGATGTAAGAATACCTACGAGTATGCATATTACGTGGTATCGTGTTAGGATAGGAATATATATGTATATATGTATAGAGACATATGCATATGTGTATGCAGGCGTGTATACAAACAACGGGGTGTGTATACGTGAGCTATGTATATACGTGGGTAATATATATAACAGGCATGATCGCGATTATTGATCGGCGATCCGATCGGGATCGGAAGCGGGCAAGAAAGGAAGATCGGGATAGGGATCGCCGATTCTTAGATTTCCTAGAAATGTGTAGCTACCCACAATTTCAATTTAGAATTTCCAATATATATATATATATATTAATATTCTAGCATTCATAATGGTAAAATTTGTGATTTTTAAATATTAATATTTTAGTTTATTGATATTGAACATGTAGGATTAAAATTGTAGGTATTTTGTTAATAATTCATTATCTTCTGCATATATTGTAAGTGATGTATCATCTACGTATAAGTTTATATTTACATTGACTACATTTTTCAAAATATTTGGCATATCATTAATACATAATATAAAAAAGAGGCCCAAAAACGTATACTTGGGGTACTCCATATTCTGCAATATATGTCAATGATAATGAATTATTTAATCTCTATTAATTATGTAACAATCTCTTTTATATAAATAACTTTTTTAAATAATTTCATTTGACCTTTGAATCCATACGATTCTAATTTCCCAAGCAACCAGAAACTAGTTGCCGCAACGTACCATTATAGGTCAAATAATATGTTCCACTAGGTGGTCGAATCATAGGTAGTTTTTGAGCAGATAAACGGTTTCCTTTTACATACAAAAAATCAATAGTGGAACGTATTATTTTACCCATAAATAAACACCTAGTGGAACGTATATTTTTACCCATAAATAACACTTAGTGGAACGTATATTTGTACCCATGATTAAACACCTAGTGGAACGTATATTTTTACCCATAAATAAACACCTAGTGGAACGTATATTTTTACCCATGATTAAACACCTAGTGGAACGTATATTTGTACCCTTAATAAACACCTAGTGGAACGTATATTTTTACCTATAAATAAACACCTAGTGGAACGTATATTTGTACCCATACACAATAAAAAAGAAACGTAATACAATTCATTCATTTATTACAAGGAACAATACACAAAATACGGATATGATATAACACGTGAATAATATATATAATAATAAACTGGGAATGCAAGGGTATATTTATAATGATAATAATATAAGTATGTATACATATATGATCATATATGATTATAATATACATATATAGTATATAGTATGCGAATATAGAGGTTTCTGTTCATTAAATAGCACAGTGTATAATTCCAGATATATATATATATATATATATATATATGTATATATATACGAAATTCACGAAGACGACACCGGATCCTAGAGATGATCTTTAACATATTCATGGAGATATTCACCATAGCCAACAGGAAGATCATCTTGTTTATTCTGAAATTATAAATTGTATATTAATATAAATCAATTATGATGACACAATCATATGTATATGTGTATACTAACTTCTAACTTCTGCATATTGACTATTCAATTTGTCGGACTAGAAGCTGGCCAACAAGTTTAGATACATGGCATTCACGAAGACGATACCGGAGGCGATCCCGGATAACATACGGAGGACGTATAGGGCGGTAACGGAGATGATCTTGAACATATTCATGAAGATATTCATCTAGCCAAGCAGGAAGAAAACTACTGATGATCTTAATTATCCTGAAATTATAAATTATATATTAATAAATCAATTATCATGACACTATAATATTTATATGTGTATACTAACTTCTAACTTCTACATCTTGACTATTCAATTTTTCGGACTAGAAGCTGGCTAACAAGTTTAGATACATGGCATTCACGAAGACGATACCGGAGGCGATCCCGGAGAGCATACCGAGGACGTATAGGGCGGTAACGGAGTTGATCTTGAAAATATTCATGAAGATATTCATCTAGCCAAGCAGGAAGAAAACTACTGATGATCTTAATTATCCTGAAATTATAAATTGTATATTAATAAATCAATTATAATGACACTATAATATTTATATGTGTATACTAACTTCTAACTTCTGCATCTTGACTATTAAATTTGTCGGACTAGAAGCTGGCCAACAAGTTTAGATACATGGCATTCACGAAGACGATACCGGAGGCGATCCCGGATAGCATTATTCATGTTTCGTGAGTCATAAGTTAAATATAATAATATTCACCTAACTTAGCGCGTAATAATTATTAGAATAATATATAAATAATAATTACTAATATACAATTAATTATTATTACTAACAAATTATTATTGATAAATAATTATTAAGATAATATATAATTAATAATTATTAATATATAATTAAGTGTTATTAATTAATAATAAGTATTGATAAATAATTATTAATTAGTAAATTATAATTGAATAATTATTAGAATAATATATAAATAATAATTAATAAGATACAATTAATTATTATTACTTAATAATTATAATTGAATAATAGTATACATAGTATAATATTTATTTGTATATTATATACTTAACTAGCCGTACCCGACCCGGCGTTGCTCGGTTTTGATTATTGTCTTATATATAATATATTAATTATAGCTATTCCTGATTCTTAATTGCTATATATACTGTATATAATATACAATAAAATAAATGTTAGCTGACATACAAAACAAAGTAGAAAAATATTTCAAAAAATATATTAAAAAATACAACAAATATTTCAAATATTACAAAATATGTTTTAAAAAAATGTCTAAAACCCAAACCTAAACCCAAACACAAACCGTACACTACCCTGCGTTGCTAGGTTTTTGATTATTTGCCTATTAATTGTAGATATTCCTGATTATATTTAGCTAATATTTAATTTTTGTCTTCTAACTAATATTTACTAATTCTAACTGTATCCGATGTAGACCCAGCGTTGTTCGTTTTTAAGATTATTTGTAAAATATTTGGTAAGATTACAAATAATAATTTCAAATATTACAAAATATATTTTAAAAAAGTGTCTAAAAATATTTTAAAAAATATAAAAAATATTTCAACATTGCCAATACAGCCATACCCGATTTTGATTGTTTGCCTATTTATTTTTTATTAATTATAGCTATTTCTGATTATTCTAAAATGCAAAAAATATTTAAAATATTACAAAATATGTTTTAAAAAAATTTCGAAAACTCAAACCTAAACCCAATCCGTACCCGACCCGGAATTTCTCGGTTTTTGTTTGTTTGCCTATCTATTATTTATTATTTATTAATTAGGGACATTTCTGATTTATATTCTATTCTATATTTCTAGTATATACAATTAAATAAAGTTTATCTTTAAAATACAATCAAATGTAGACAAATATTGTTTATAATATATAGTGAAAAAATATTTCAAAAAATATTTTAAAAAATACAACAAATATTTCAAATATTACAAAATATGTTGAAAACCCAATCACAAACCGTACCAACCCGGCGTTGCTCGGTTTTTAAATATATGCCTATCTATAATTTATTAATTATAACTATTACTGATTTGGAATTGCTTGCAGTACCCTACCCGACGTTGCTCGGTTTTTTATTATTTGCCTATCAATTATTAATTATAGTTATTCCTAATTATGCATAGCTAATCTTTAATTTTATTTATAACTAATATTTAATAATTCTAACTGTATCCGATGTAGATCTAGCGTTGGTATTTTTAAGATTTATTCGTAAAATATTTTGTAAAAATACAAAAAATAATTAAAAATATTATAAAATATATTTTAAAAAAGTGTCTAAAAATACTTTTTTAAATATCAATAATATTTCAACATATTAGTAGCCATACCCGGCGTTGCTAGGTTTTTGATTGTTTGACTATTTATTTTTATTAATTATAGCTATTTCTGATTATTCTAAAATATATAATTGCTAAAAAATACAAAAAATATTTAAAATATTACAAAATATGTTTTAAAAAAATGTCGAAATCTCAAACCTAAACCCAAATCCAAACAGTACTCGACTCGACATTTATCGGTTTTTGATTGTTTGCCTATTTATTATTTATTAATTAGAGCTATTCCTGTTCCTACATTTCTAGTATATACAATTAAATAAAATTAAACATATGTAGAAACATATTTTTTTTAATATTTAAAAAATTAGATAACAAATATTTCAAAAAATACAACAGATATTTCAAATATTCCAAAATATGTTGAAAACCTAAACCCAAACAGTTCCAAATCGGCGTTGCTCGGTTTTTTATTATTTGCCTATCTATCATTTATTAATTATAACTATTCCTGATTTGGAATTTCTTGCCGTACCCAACTTTGCTTTACTCGTGGTTTAATAGCTTACCTATCTATTATTTATTATTTATGGCTATTCATGATTCTGCTTTTCATATACAATAACATAAATTGTTGCTAAAATTCAAACAAATTTATACAAATATTAATATCTCAAAAATTAGTGGAAAAATATTTCAAAAATATTTCAAAAATATTTAAAAAAATACAACACATATTTCCAATATTACAAAATATTACTTAATAAATGTCGAAAACCCAAACCGCACCCTGCGTTGATAGATTTTTGATTGTTTCCTATATATTATTTATTAATTATAGCTATTCCTGATTCTGTATTCCTATACAACAAATATTTCCAAATATTACAAAATATATTTTTTATAAATGTTCTAAAAATATTTTAAAAAGTATAATATTTATATATTATTAAATAATTATAATATTTTAATTATTATCTTAAAATAATAATATTTCAACGATTATAATCTAAAATAATAGTTATAGTTGAAAAATGTAAAAAAATATTTCAAATAATATTTTTTAAAAATACAAATAATATAAATAATATTACAAAATAAATTTTTTTTAAATTTCAAAAAATGTTTACAAATATTTCAAAAAAATTTTAAAAATATATCAAAATATTTCAAAAATTTCAAAAAAATTTGATAAAAATTTCAAAAATATTTCAAATATTTCAAAAAAAAGCCGTACCCGACCCGGCGTTGCTCGGTTTTTAATTATTTTCCTATTATCTATTATTTATTAATTATAGCTATTCATGATTCTACATTGCTATATATATACAATAAAATAAATGTTAGTTAACATATCAATAAAATAATAGAAAAATATGTGTTTAATATCTAACAAATTAGTGGAAATATATTAAAAAAAAAACAAATATTACAAATATTACAAAATATGTTTTAAAAAATGTCTAAAACCCAAACTTAAACCCAAACCGTACCCGACCCGGCGTTGCTCGGTTGTTGATTTTTTGCCTATCTATTATTTATTAATTATACCTGTTCCTGATTATTCATAGTTATATATATACAATTAAATAAATGTTAGCTGAAATACAAACAAATTATGAAAAATATTTTAATATTTAAACAATTAGTAGAAAAATATTTCAAAAAATATATTAAAAAATACAATAAATATTTCTAATATTACAAAATATGTTTTAAAAAGATGTCGAAAACCTAAACCCAAACCGTACCTGACCTGGCGTTGCTCGGTTTTTGATTGTTTGCCAATTATTATTTATTAATTATAGCTATTGCTTATTCTGCATTGCTAAATATTTATATTTAATTTTTTCATAACTATTATTTATATACAATAAAATAAATGTTAGCTGACATACAAACAAATGTAGACAAATATATTAATATTTAAAAAATTCGTGGAAAAATATTTCAAAAAATATATTAAATAATACAACAAATATTTCAAATATTACAAAATATGTTGAAAATCTAAACCCAAACCGTTCCAAATCGACTCGATTTTTTATTATTTGCTTATCTATCATTTATTAATTATAACTATTCCTGATTTGGCGTTGCTCGGTTTTTGATTGTTTGCCAATTATTATTTATTAATTATAGCTATTGCTTATTCTGCATTGCTAAATATTTATATTTAATTTTTTCCTAACTATTATTTATATACAATAAAATAAATGTTAGCTGACATACAAACAAATGTAGACAAATATATTAATATTTAAAAAATTCGTGGAAAAATATTTCAAAAAATATATTAAATAATACAACAAATATTTAAAATATTACAAAATATGTTGAAAATCTAAACCCAAACCGTTACAAATCGACTCGGTTTTTTATTATTTGCTTATCTATCATTTATTAATTATAACTATTCCTGATTTGGAATTTCTTGCCGTACCCAACTCTGCTTTACTCGTTTATCTATTATTTATTAATTATAACTATTCATATAATTAAATATAACTATTCTTGATTTGAAATTGCTTGCCCTACCCAACCCGACATTTCTCGATTTTTGATTATTTGCCTATCAATTATTAATTAAAGATATTCCTAATTATGCATAGCTAATCTTTAATTTTGTTTCTAACTAATATTTAACAATTCTAACTATATTCGATGTAGATCTAGAGTTGTTCGTTTTTAAGATTTATTCGTAAAATATTTTGTAAAAATATTTAAAATAATACAAAATATGCTTTAAAAAAATGTTGAAAACTCAAACCTAAACTCAAATCCAAACAGTACCCGACTCGACATTTATCGGTTTTTGAGTGTTTGCCTATTTATTATTTATTAATAAGAGATATTCCTGATTCTACATTTCTAATATATACAATTAAATAAAGTTTATCTAAAATACAAACAAATGTAGAAACATATTTTTTTTAATATTTTAAAAAATAAAACAAATATTTAAAATATTCCAAAATATGTTGAAACCAAACCGTTCCAAATCGGCGTTGCTCGTTTTTTATTATTTGCGTATCAATCATTTATTAATTATAACTATTCCTGATTTGGAATTTCTTGCCGTACCCAACTTTGCTTTACTCGTTGTTTGATAGTTTGTCTATATATTATTTATTAATTATGGCTATTCAATGAATAGTAAGTATTCATGATACTGCCTTTCATATATAATAACATAAATTTGTGCTAAAATTCAAACAAATTTAAACAAATAATCGTTTTTAATATCTCAAAAATTAGTGGAAAAATATTTCAAAAATATTAAAAAAAAATAAAAAAAAAAATACAACACATATTTCCAATATTACAAAATATTACTTAATACATTTAGAAAACCCAAACCGCACCCTGCGTTGATCGATTTTGATTGTTTTCCTATATATTATTTATTTATTATAGCTATTCCTGATTCTGTATTGCTAGTATATAACAAATATTTCCAAATATTGCAAAATATATTTTTTATAAATGTTCTACAAATATTTTAAAAAGTATAATATTTATATCTTATAATATTTCTATCTTATAATATTTATATAATTATTATATATATCTTATAATATTTCTATCTTATAATATTTATATAATTATTATATAATTATAATATTTTAATTATATCTTAAAATAATAATATTTCAACGATTAGTTGAAAAATATAAAAAATTATTTCAAATAATATCTTTTAAAAATATAAAAAAATATAAATAATATTACAAAATATATTTTAAAAAAATTTCAAAAAAATGTTTACAAATATTTCAAAAAAATGTTTAAAAATATTTTAAGAAATTGTTTAAACATATTACTAAAAATATTTAAAAATATATCAAAACATTTTAAAAAATATTCAAAAAAATGTTAAAAATAATTTCAAATATTTCAAAAAAATTTCAAAAATATTTCAAAAATTTCAAGAATATTTCAAAAAATTTTAAAAATATTTCAAAATTTTCAAAAAAAAATTCAAAAAAATTTCAAAAAAATACTTCGAAAAAATGTAAAAAAAATATTTCAAAAAAGCGACGCCGAAGATTTTAGATGACAAAAAATCATTTTAATGGCAAAAAGTCAATTTTTTAGGTTTTTCTGGGGTACGCGGTAAAAAATTCAAAAAATTTTCCGGACCAAGACCATACTGTTGCAAATTTATTAAGATAGGGTATAACATATTTTCGCGACGTACCCCGGTTCTCGAGTTACCTCACCAGATACACACACACATATATATATATATATATAATTAAATAGACTTTCTTTTATATAATAGACTAGCTGGCTTCGGCCCGGCGTTGCCCGGATATTATACTTGTAGTGGTCATTATAACGTATTAAATGTTGCCCTGCTATTACGAATGACATTATAATTATTACGAATTTTATTTATATTTCCTTATTTATAAACATATATGTTTTTCATATAAGATTTTCATATATATTATATAATACATATGAAAATCTTTGGCCAGTATATATCATTTTTTTTCTTTGCGTGTTATTGAACAGCTTACATATAATTGACCGTAGGCGAAGCATTCGGTTTCAAGATCTAAGTCCACGACTTTAAAAGCTTGTCCTTGAGATGTGTTTATTGTCATGTAAAATCACAGTTTTATTGAACATTGGTATCTTCTAAAATTAAAGAGATAATCTGATGGTATCAGTGGTATTTTGGGAAACATGACTTCTTCTCCCTTATATTGACCCGTTAGTATTTTGGCTTCTATCAAATTATTTTGTAAATTAGTTATGATCAATCTGGATCCATAACATAATTTTGTGGGATTTAAATTTCTTAGTAGCATGATTTGCGCTCCTATTTTTATTGCTAGTTTATGGTCTGGTAATCCGGAAAGTTTAATGTAATTCAAGAATTCTATGGGATTATATACAACTTCTTTTCTTTTGTACTCTGTCTATGGACCTATATATTTTCATCTCTCCTGGAAATTTATTTAGTAAATGTTGATTTATTATATATACATTGTCATTTTTAGGTGTTAATATACATCTTTCGCAAAACCAATTTTCATCCAAATAATTGTCTTCTACATTTAATAAATTTTCGTGATGAGTTCATTCATATTTTTCATTATATTTCCGCACGGGATAATATCCATACCATTATTTGTCTGCGTCATTCCATTACCTATATCTAAGAGA
The DNA here is from genome assembly GCA_964019155.1 of Osedax fenrisi. Lineage (NCBI taxonomy): Eukaryota > Metazoa > Annelida > Polychaeta > Sabellida > Siboglinidae > Osedax > Osedax fenrisi. The sequence continues at coordinate 53,055,162 of OZ025240.1, read as the reverse complement.
TGACTCTTGATTGTTTGATAAGAATACTCTCATGTTTTTAGTTAATTTCATTAATCTTATATTTTTCCACATTACTGAAGTTTTCAAACACGAATTTATGTGGTCTGTCTTTGTACCTCTTTTAACTACTGGAAGGATTTGTTTGAAATCTCTGCTAAGTATTAATGTATGTCCTTCCATCGGCTTATCTTTGTTTACTATGTCTCTTACCATTTTATCGACGGCTTCTAATGCTTCTGAGTTATTGTGCATTCATCCCAAACAATAAATATACAGCTTCTAAATAGTTTCCCTGATTTTGATTTATTCTTTATGCTGCAAATGTAATCTTCGTTTAACTGTATTGGAATCTTAAAAATGGAATGGACTGTTCTACCGTTCAATAATATAGTTGCTGCTATTCCTGATGATGCTATGGCAATATGTTCTTTATTTTCCATCTTCATTTTAGCTAGCAATACATTAATCAAAAAAGTGTGTCCAGTTCCTGCGGGGGCATCCAGGAAAAACAATTTTCCATCTTCGTTATTTACACTTTGTAAGATGTTGTTATAAACTATTCTTTGTTCATCATTCAATTTAATTTCATTTGCTCGAAAATTTTCCGGGCTACGACCCGGCGTTGCCCGGGTATAATAGTAACTAATCGTTATCAATGTAGATGTAAACAAAGATTTATTTATAGAAAACAATTTATTTATTTATAACAAAAACACTTAAATTTAAGTGTTTATTGACAAATTTAAAATTTCTTCGTTAAATATATCGAAAACGTAAACGTCATCACCGTTTATTGCCATTTACGAATGCATTAATTATGGTAAAGTGAATATAATTACATTTGTACGAAACACCTCACATTCGCATACATTTCATGTGTGAAACATTTTTTTCTAAAATCAAAAGATTTCCCTATAGAGGGAAATAGGTCGATAAAGGACAGTTTTATGTAATTATGATCGGTGTAGAGGCGGAAATAAAAAATTCATCCGAACAACCACAATACTTTTATCGTAGAAAATTAGTAGCAATTTAAATTTTGTAAATCCGTCGAGCCATTTTCTTAAACATCGAACGCATATAAATAAATAAATAAATAAATAAATATTTAAATTAACTTTCTTTTATATGTATAGACTAGCTGGCTTCGGCCCGGCGTTGCCCGGGTATTATACTTGTAGTGGTAATTATAACGTATTAAGGGGATCCCGCACATAACACGCAATTTGCCAATTTCGTGTATAAATAGATAGGAAAAATATATGTCCACTAAAAAAAATAGAACTGATATTCTATTCATTCAATTGACATAATTTTGTATGTCATGTATTCATAATATATACATGCATAGGAAAATAGAAAGTTATTTTTAATATTATTATTTATTATATTATATATATCTAAATTAAAAATTAGAAATACTAAAATGATGGTTTTTCTATAGAAATTATCATTTAATACAATGAATTCTATACATTTTATTAAATATCTCTCTATTTTACTATTCATATAATTAAATTCTATATAAAGCACAACAAATTAATATTATAATTATAATATTTTTTATGTTCTATATTTTTGAATGCATATACCTAGCGCGAAATAATTATTCTGAGAAAACAGCGTTTGAAGTTTGACAGCATAACAATGTAATATTGAATAGCATATAATAGCATTATCTTATCGTTAAAAAACACATTTTTATGCAACTTCTAGACTGAATTCATGTCTAATTTTTTTATAGATAATAAAAAACACTACAATAAGTATTATTATGTAATAGAATAAAATATTAAAAAAAATAAATTACCATCACTTTAAATGTGCGGGATCCCCTTAAATGTTGCCCTGCTATTACGAATGACATTATAATTATTACGAATTTTATTTATATTTTCTTATTTATAAAAAATATATGTTTTTCATATAAGATTTTCATATATATTATATAATATATATGAAAATTGGAATATATATGAAATTTGGCCAGTATATAATTTTTTTTCTTTGCGTGCTCTTGAACAGCCTACATATAATTGACCGTAGGCGAAGCATTCGGTTTCAAGATCTAAGCCAACGACTTTAAAAGATTGTCCTTGAGATGTGTTTATTGTCATGTAAAAACAAAGTTTTATTCGAAATTGGTGTCTTCTAAAATTAAAGAGATAATCTGATGGTATCAGTGGTATTTTGGGAAACATGACTTATTCTCCCTTATATTGACCCGTTAGTATTTTGGCTTCTATCAAATTATTTGTAAATTAGTTATGATCAATCTGGATCCATTACATAATTTTGGGGGATTTAAATTTCTTAGTAGCATGATTGGCGCTCCTACTTTAGTGCTAGTTTATGGTCTGGTAATCCGGAAAGTTTAATGACATTCAAAAATTCTATGGGATAATTTACAACTTCTTTTCTTTTGTACTCTGTCTATGGACCTATATACTGTAATCTCTCCTGGAAATTTATTTAGTAAATTTTGATTTATTGTATATACATTGTCATTTTTAGATGTTAATATACATCTTTCGCAAAGCCAATTTTCATCCAAATAATGGTCTTCTACATTTTCATAAATTGTCGTGATGAGTTCATTCTTATTTTCCAATTAATTACCGCACGGGATAATATCCATACCATTATTTTTCTTCGTCATTTCATTACCTATATCTAAGAGATGATTTTCGAATGTGGCTGTATCTTGATTGTTTGATAAGAATACTCTCATTTTTTTAGTTAATCTTATATTTTTCCACATTACTGAAGTTTTCAAACACGAATTTATGTGGTCTGTTTTTGTACCACTTTTAACTAATGGAAGGATTAGTCTGAAATCTCCGCTAAATATTAATGTCTGTCCTCCAATCGGCTTATCTTTGTTTACTATGTCTCTTACCATCCTATCGACGGTTTCTAATGCGTGATTGTGAGTCATTGTACATTCATCCCAAACAATAAATCTACAGCCCAGCAAACAGTAAGAGCAGCATAATAGCAGCATAACAGCAAATGTTAGAGCCTCAAATGTTTACATTGTGCTATTATGCTGCTATTAAATGTCTATTATGCTGCTATTATGCTGCTATTAATTTGTAATGATATTATGCTGCTGTTATGCTGCTGTTATGCTGCTATTATGCTGCTCTTACTGTTTGCTGAGAGCTTCTAAATAGTTTACCTGATTTTTAATTATTCTTTATACTGCAAATGGAATCTTCGTTTAACTGCAGTTTAACTGCATACATGTATTGTAATCTTAAAAATGGAATGGGCTGTTCTACAGTTCAATAATAGAGCTGCTGCTATTCCTGATGATGCTACGGCAATATGTTATTTATTTGCCATATCTTCACTTTAGCTAGCAATAAATTAATCAAAAAAGTTTTTCCAGTTCCTGCGGGTGCATCTAGGAAAAGCAATTTTCCATCTTCGTTATTTCCACTTTGTAAGATTTTGTCATAAACTATTCTATTTTTGTTCATCATTTGCTTGACAATTTTCCGGGTTACGTCCCGGCGTTGCCCGGGTATAATAGTAACTAATCGTTATCAACGTAGATGTAGACAAAGATTTATTCATAGAAAACAATTTATTTATTTATAACAAATCACTTAAATTTAAAGTGTTTATTGAAAAATTTAAAATTTCTTCGTTAAATATATCGAAAACGTAAACGTTATTACCGTTTATTGCCCTTTACGAATGCATTAATTATGGTAAAGTGAATATAATTACATTTTTACGAATCGCCTCACATTCGCATACATTTCATGTGTGAAACATTTTCTTCTAAAATCAAAAGATTTCCCGATATAGGGAAAATAGCTCTAAAAGGACAGTTTTACGTAATTATGAGCGGTGTAAAGGTGGAAATAAAAAAATTCATCCGAACAACCACAATACTTTTTTCGTAGAGAATTAGTAGCAATTTAAATTTTGTAAATCCGTCGAGCCGTTTTCTTAAACATCGAACGCCTATATATAAATAAATAAATAAATAAATAAATAAATAAATAAACATTTAAATAGACTTTCTTTTATATGTATAGATATACCATATATGGTTACACGCATATATGTGTACGTCGTACACTGTACACATGTTTTTATATGTGAATATAAATGCATAGTAATCAAGCAAGCATTGTATAATTATAATCCCTTGCTGACCTAGATAACTGTGTGCATAGTAAATTATCTTACGAGCATTATTCATGTTTCGTGAGTCATAAGTTAAATATAATAATATTCACCTAACTTAGCGCGTAATAATTATTAGAATAATATATAAATAATTATTACTAATATACAATTAATTATTATTACTAACAAATTATTATTGATAAATAATTATTAAGATAATATATAATTAATAAATATTAATATATAATTAAGTGTTATTAATTAATAATAAGTATTGATAAATAATTATTAATTAGTAAATTATAATTGAATAATTATTAAAATAATATATAATTAATAATTAATAATATACAATTAATTAGTATTACTTAATAATAATTATTGATAAATAATTATTAATTAATAAATTAGAATTGAATAATTATTAAAATAATATATAATTAATTGTTATTAGTTAATAATAAGTATTGATAAATAATTATTAATTAGTAAATTAAAATTGAATAATTATTAAAATAATATATAATTAATAATTTATAATATAAAATTAATTGTTATTAATTAATAATAAGTATTGATAAATAATTATTAATTAATAATTATTAATATATAATTTATTTTTATTAGTTAATAATTATTATTGATAAATAATTATTAATGAGTAAATTAGAATTGAATAATTAATAATTATTAAAATACTATGTAATTAATAATTAATAATTTTACAGCACTAATGTATATATATATATATACACATATATATATAATCATATTATTAATAGTTGTATGTTATCTATAGATATTATAATTATAACTTATACACATATTCCCATATAATAATGTTTATATTATATATGTATACATATTATAATATTTATTTGTATATAATATACTTAATTTAATATTTGTATACTATATATATATATATATATATAATATATTATATATTATAATAAATGATTGATATTAAATGATAAAAATAATAAAGTATTTATTGTAAAATTCTAGGTTTTAAAGATTGTTATTAAGTTGTGTTTGCCTAGTTGTAAACCAGTTATAATTTTATAACAATGCATAATACATATTTACACATGTTAAACATAATATGTCACTTTGATATTATATATAATATATAGTATAATATGGTATAATATAGTATAATATTAATATGATTATTTCATACATTTCTAAAAAAATGCCTTATGTTAAAATATTATGTTTTAATATATTTTTGTAAATAGTTTTACAAAATTAAGTAAAAAGGCATTATATTAAAATATTAAGTTTAATTACTAATTATATATACGACTTGAATGCCGATTTATAATATACATGAAAATAAATAATAATGAAGCTAAATCTAAAAATGTTATTACTCAGATACTTAACTTGTATTATTAATTAATAAAAATTAATGAATTAATTACTAATTACATTATATTAAATTATTCATAAAATTAATTATAAATAATGTGATTGTAATTTATCTGATTATTTCATCAATAATATATAGTTTATCTAGTGGTATATAGGGTGTCCGTATTATAACACAGGGTGTGCGTATTCGGACATGGGTTCCTAATACGGATACCCACGTTATCTATAAAATAAAATTTTAAAATCACAATAATATCTATAATCATTTATAATCATAAATATTGTAATTTTTGAATAAAAATATTGAGTCATAACATTTTAAGACCATTTATTGTTAAAGTGTCCGTAAAGGTTACTTTACCATATATATATCAATAATTATATTACAAAATATATTAATTTTATAATTAAATATAGTTATTTGTTGGAAACATTGTACTTTTAAAATGTGTAATAATATAATATATAAAATTGACTTATGTTAGTAATCATATATTATCACACGTTATATTCCTATTAGACTAAATTGAATATATTATGACCTATTCTATAAATATAATTTACGATATTTTTCATTTAACTTAAATTAATGTTTTAAATTCTTTATTTTTATAATAACTAATTTTTTATTTAAATTTGATTTTTATTATTAGAAAATAATTCAACTTTATACTTTCGCCATACATTTTATTAAATAAATAACAATACATCAATCAATCAATAATGATAATAATAATAATGGAGGATTACATTTATATTTTTTATTATTTTTAATTATATTTAGATAATTTATAGATATATAAAATATATTACATAATATATTTTTAAAACATAATTGATGTATCGATTATGTTTTAATACTATATATAGTATTTATGTAATATATATTAATAATCGATATAAAGAAAGTGGATAAGCAATTGAATGTATACATACACTATGGTGTATGGCACTATCCGCTACGGGCGGGCGCTGCAGTCGAAACCCACTATCTGGCTCACTACTTTTTATTTATAATAATATTTATTTATACATATATATATATTGATAATTACTACCAATTTTAATGTACTATCTATACTAAAAATTAAATTATATATTTAAAATACATCATATCAACATTCCTCGTAATTTTGTGTATTTAAATATAAGATATCATACTATTTTATTGATATTTATAATCTAAATCCATTGATATAGATAGAAGTCACTTTAATCTATTTCGATGAAAATCTTACTGTTTTAATATTTGACATATATAATATGACTAATATCCAATAAAAATCACTGATACCATTTTGTTAATTTATCGATAAAAATGTCATTCACGTATCTATCTTCTACATGCATTGCGTGCGTCAATTGCTTATACACTTTCTTTATATCGATGATATTAATACATAAAATATTCTCTATTAATAATACCTTATAATATTCCGATAAATTATAAATAAATAATATTTTATAAAATTAATAATAAAATCATTAATTATTATAGTCGATGATTTTAATAAAGTACACAATTATTGGAATTTACAAAATACATCAAATACTATAACACATGTTAATTTATATATTCAAATAGACACACACACAAATATATATATATATATATATATATATATTTGAATAGGTTAATCTGTAAATTTAATAGTAAATTAATTATATTTCCAAGTATAATATACACCTAATTACTATATACAATTATATTTATATTTAGTTATATATATATATATATATATATATATATATATAATTAGAACATATTCACTATATTTGTTAAATATTATATATATATAAGTACGAGTAGTAATAGTAATAGGTCATAGAATAATACTATAGTATTATTCTATAAATCATGCTATAGCATGATTTATATATTATTTACTACAATATATTTATTGTTATCTATTGTAATCTTCTCTATATTACTAATATACTATATTCTTCCATATTCCTTTAATAGTATTATTTGTCTCGTATATTGAAATACTGATTCTATTATTATGCAGATATTTTAACATCGAAAAGAGGTAGAAAATACATTTATTAGTAGAATAACTTAATTTATTTTAATAACTTCCAGCACTATATAAATCTAATATCTGAGAAAAACGTAATACAATAATAATATAATAATACTATGGATAATAATAATAAAAAAAAACATTAAACTAATGATAATAAAAAATTAAAAAATATTAATTTATACATGTATACAATAAAATTAGAAAGTAGATGTATGAAATGGTGTATACATAAGGTTAAAGTATTTAAAAAGTGTATTGTGCAGCTGCAATATATATCCATTACATACGTATTCCACAAGTAAACCTATAAGGGTATATAAATCAAATAACTTAAGTTGAACTTAAGTCATGTAATATAAATTTATAAATATATGTTTAAATTTATGTTCTAAATCATAACTATATTAAACGTAAATGGTTTAAAATCATATATTAATATTTATTTTAATATTGTATCTTACGTCTACACTTAAGTTCAACGTACATCAATAACTTGAGTTGAACTTAAGTTATGTAACATAAGTTTATAATCTATAATTTTTAATTATATAACATTTAATCGAAACTTAATGTCAACTTAAGTTCTATTGTAGTAAGTCAATAATACATGCTCACATTCAAATTAATATAAAGACTTACATCATAACATAAGTTAATCTTAAGTTAAACTTACATCAGACCTTATGTTCACCTTAAGTTGTGATGTAAGTTGAATGCTGGATACGGATTAATACCTACCACTCACTACTTTATGTTTTCAAATTAAATCCAAAAATAAATACTAATATAAATTTGTAAAATTAAAATAGGATATATAAAATAATAAATTGATATACATATATTATTTGTTATAATTATTATCATACATTAGTATATATCAGTTATATTAATAAATATGATAAACACTACTTACTATAAATAAACTATACTTTATCTATAAATAAACATTATCGTGAATTGTAATAACAAAACATTATAATTAATAATTGCATTATATACTATATATCTCATAATATCGTCAAGCAGGTATTGCTGTATCCTATACATCAATATAAAATCATAGTGATGTATTGTTTATATATATACATATATATATATATAATTGTATATTATAGACGTATATATATTAAACATAATATCAATAACAAAGGTTTATAATTCATAATATAAAATAACAACTAATATTATTTTCAAAAATGATGTTACTATATATTTTTTATAATTTTAATATCAAATTTAATATTATATAGTAATATTTTATGGAATACATATATTATTAATTAATATAAATAACCGTTATATGTATATAAATATAATATAATGTATATATAATATAATATAATATATTTTAATGTTGTTAATGCAAAATAATTTAATTAATATTTTAGATCATAGGTAAAAAACACATCTTTAGATATATAAATAGTTAGTAATTCAATTTGTATTATATAATATTAATAATTTATTTAAATTAAATTTAAATATTGTTTACACATTAATTTCTATTAATAATATTCACAATGTTAATGAATGATTATAACATTTATTTTTATAATTTAATATTCATATAAGTGAATAATTTACATTTATATAAATACTATCAATGACTTGATAAAGCCTGGCACTCTCTATATATATATACTTGAAAGCATACGCAAATAACCAGACAATGCTGGATCCCTCATATCTAGATACATACTTACATATACATTAAATATCCTAAAAATACCGGACAGTGTTATGTAGTCCATGTGGGGCCACATTTTTGTTAATCTTTTGTGTAATTGTAAAGGCTCCAATCCTTATTTTTATTTTTTTGGTAAAGAACTTTAATCCTATAAAGTTGGTGTGCTTAATCTAAAACTGAACTTGTGATTCTATAAATATGAGATATATCTCCATCTAAGCAATAACAATTTGATAAATCCATTGCACATAGTTTGTGATAATTCGAGTATTCAATAGTTAATACATCTGCGTAAGCTCTTTGATTCCACGCTAATCTCTCGACACCTTTCACTTGATTACAACTATAAAATTTCATCTCCACTCACTATATTTAATCAGAAATTCGATGTCATTCGAAGTATATTCGCCATATTGTTCTACTTCTACTCCCTGTTTCTTTCTGATTCCTACTCCTTTATCCATACAAACCATATCAACTTGCATCACTAGTTATATCTTCTCTTTGAGAAAATATATACAAGTAAACATATATACATATTTAACATCCCTCGCTCCTAATGCCACTGGCGCCACATATAAATAATAATTAATAACATATTATTTCTAGTACATAACGTTCACTATCATCAATATAAATATTCTAAATAACACACAAAACTAGTATTTTCACTCCTAAAACATGCCTGATTTATCTCATCCCCATATATATAGTATTCTCCGTCCATGAATCATCACTTCTATGTCTAATTGTAAATGTAATCTTAAAACATAAATTTTGCCCCCAATAACTTTTACTATAGTAAAATATAATATATATATATTAAACAGATCGAACATAAATTTCCCTTAAACAAAAAGTAAAAGTAAATAAGTAATTCATTAGATTTTTATTATCTGTGATATGTTATTGTTAAAGATTAAGTTAATATTTTCTCGAGATGTTATCTAATATTTTTCCTAAAATGTAATCTATTTTTAAATTATGTATATATATAGATGAGCTGTCATACATTGAAAGTACTGCGATAGGTGTGTACTATTATTATTCAACCATTATTATTATTCTATTGTAATCAATTAAATAGTTATTATTTAAAAATTATACTATATAAATATGTATTATTTTGTATTAGAATATTATAACTAACAAGAGAGAATAGAGTATTAACTTTACAGTATACTATCTAATATAAATATACCACTCTATAAATATATGGTTTTATTATATTATATACTAATTATTCCTAAATTATGATATCGATATATATTTTACAAATCTATTACACATTTAGATACATTAAAAAAGGATATAATTTTACCTTCGCAAAAATCAAATGCAACTATATCAGGTTTTCTTATGCTTTCAATATGTAGTCTATCATATTATTTATATAATAAATATTAATTTATTATTCTATTTATATTATTTATAAAAATATAAGTTACTAGTAATATATTATTTATCTTATACAAATACATATAACTAAACCTAGATCAGTTATAATTAAACACGTATTAGTATTATACAAACTTTAGTAGATATATTTAATTAATTATATCATGATAATATTCTTACATTATGTAATATTAATTCTTGATTATTTTTATTTTTATTTCACTTTTAATTATATGTATAATACTTATGATATCAATATCATAATTATTATAAATTAAATTTATATTTAAAATTATAAATATTTAATTAAAATAATAATGAAATACATTTTTTTAATAAATATAATTTATTAAAAAGTGTATAGTATTTGTTAAAACTTTGGTTTTGTTGTCATAAATTTGAAGGGTAATAAATTAGAATTTGTAAATTTTGATAATCAAGTATATGAAGCTAAATATTAAACAAATTCTATATTTGTTAAGGATATAGAATATATATCATAAATAAAGTATTATGATAATATTTAAATTAGTAACTTTTATCAGTAAATTAGTACATATTTAACTTATAACATAAAACTAATTTACAATATAAATATAATTGGATAGAAGCAAAAAAAAAATTATCCAAGAAATTAGAATCTTTAAATTTTAAGAGAGAGATTAATGCAATTAATTCAAAAAATAAATTAAAGTTTTATAAATTTATGAAAAAAAGACAAAATTTAAAATCTGGTGTATCTCCTCTAATTGATATATCAAATAATAATATTTTATTTTCAGATCTCGACAAAGCAAATACGTTAAATTCATATTTTAGTTCAATTCAACAAAATGATAATGGAAATTTACCTGAATTTTATAATTTAACTAAACAAAAATTTGATAATATTGATTTAAATCTTGAAATAATTAAAATATTTTTAAATAGATTAAAAATTACACATACTTTCGGAACTGATGGGATACCATCTTCTATGTTAAAATTATTATCTAATGAATTATGTAGGCCTTTATATATTATTTTTAATTCATCTTTATTATCGGGTAATATACCGAAAATTTGGAAAAAATCTATAATCCCACAATTTTTAAAAAGAGTGAACCATCAAATTCAAATAACTATAGGCCTATTTCAATAACATGTGTAATGTGTAGAGTATTAGAACGTATTATTTCTAAACAATTAATTTTTTATTTAAAATCTAATAATTTATTAACAAAATATCAATATGGTTTTATAAGTGGAAAATCCACAGAATTACAATTAACAAAATGTTTAAAATTTTGGTATAATGAATTGAATAATAAAAAATGTGTAGATATAATATATATTGATTTTGCAAAAGCTTTTGATGTTGTTTCTCATGAAAAACTACTATTTAAATTAAAATCATACGGTATATCTAATAAAATAATAAAATGGTTTTATAATTTTTTATCGAATAGATCTCAAATTACACGGGTTGAAAATTCTTTTTCAAATAGTTCTATTGTAAAATCTGGAGTACCACAAGGATCGGTTTTAGGTCCAATTTTATTTTTATTATATATTAATGATCTTCCTAGTATTCTCTTCAAAAATTCATATTGATTTATTTGCCGATGATACAAAAATATATTTTTCATACGCATCTGAGAGTGAAAGATTTCTTTTACAAAATAATTTAAATTTATTTTCACAATGGGTAAATAAATGGCAATTAAATATTTCATTATCAAAATGTGCAGTTATGACTTTAGGGAAGGTTACTCCATCAAAATATTTTATAAATAATATTCAATTAGAAAACGTTACTTTTTATAAAGATTTAGGAATAATATTTGAAAATAACCTTTTATTTAATAAACATATTGATTATATTTGTAAAAAAGCTTATTTTTCTTTGAATTCAATTTTTAGATGCATTACTACAAAATCCCCTAGAGCATTATTAAATGCATATAAAATGTATTGCAGACCAATTTTAGAATATGCATCCATAATTTGGTCACCTTTTTCAAAGGTTAGTAAATTTCGTAGTCTCATAGACCAAATTGAAAGAGTGCAAAGATTATTTACTAGACGATTAATTACAAGATGCGTAGGATATACAAATTCATCAAATATTAATTATAAAACATATATAGAGAGATTGGTATATTTTAAATTAGAATCACTTGAACTTAGAAGGTTAAAAATAGATCTAACTACAATTTTTAAAATTTCAAATAATTATACAGATATAGATATATCTGATATTCTTAACATTTCGAATAATTGTAGAACTAGAGGTAATTGAAAAAAATTAAATGTAATACATAATTATGATAATACAATTAAAAATATAATTAATAATAGATCAGTTAATATATGGAATTCATTAAATAATGATATAATAAAATCTGTATCTGTTTCATCTTTTAAAAATAAAATAAATAAAATCTGTTTCGACAAACTACTTTTTTTTAACAGAAATTTATAATTTTATATTGATTTATGTTTCATTTTGTATCTAGATTATTGCATTATCTCTTCTGGTTTTTTTTAATGTGTTTTTGTTATAGAAAATTTAGGGTTTTATATATATATTTCAAATATATTATAATATAAAATTAATAATTCATTATTATTACAGATAAAGTGGGAAGTATTATTTTATTGTTGTTTGTTCTGTATTATATTTTGTTATAAATTTATTTTTGTTATAGAAAATTCGGATTTTTTATATCTATATTTCAAATATACTATAATATAAAATTAATAATTCATTATTATTACAGATAAAGTGTGAAGTATTATTTTACTTTTGTTTGTTCGGTATTATATGTTTGTTTTATATATATTTTGTAAATATGTTTCAAATGTATTATATTACTAAAATACAATATTAATAATTTTCTATTATTTCAGATTATAGTGATAAGTATTATATTATTTTGTTTCGTAATATTATTGGTATGTTTTGTTATTAACTGTTTTTGTATAGGTATATTGGTTTATTTTATTTGTAACTTGTTCTGTTTTTATATATATATATATGTTTCAAATTTATTATACAATTAAAATATAAATATAAATTAATAAAGTACTTACTATTATTACAGATTTTGGTAAGTATTACATTATTTGTTTGTTTCATTCTAGTATTGGTTTATTTGATTTTTAATATGTTCTGTTTATAATATATTTAAAATTTAACATTTAAACATTAAATTATATAACTAATAATTTATTACTAAAACAGGGTACAAGATGAAGAATTCTATAAAGTTAAAGTAGAAATTGAATATTTCGATGCCACTTACAAAATAATATATTTTATTTCTATTTTCGATTATTTTTACGCTATCTTTTATTTCTATTTTGATCATTTTTCGTTTATTTTTACTATATGATTTATTTCTACTTTCGATTGTTTTTCGTTTATTTTTACGGTAACTGTAAAACGTTTTAATTTCCTTAATTTTTTAATTTCGTATTATTCTTTATTTATTTCTATAACGTATGTTATCGTTAGCAAATATTTATACTTTATACTTTCGATTATATTTTCGGCTATGTATTTGCTTAAATAAATTATCAATCAACATATATTATCGTGAAATATTAAAATAATTAATATTTAAAATAAAACTATACATGTGTTGCACTACCTAATATAACATACTATAGTATAGTATAGGTATTCCTATATACACTCTTTAGATGTTTATGTTTTTGAAATACAAAATTTGACAATAAGGCAATCGGCCATAACTATAATGATATATATATAGGTAATGTATCACCTATATATACATATATATACGGAATTTTATATCTTATCTTATATACAGATATTTATATATTATTATCATAAACTTAAAGCATACATTCATAATTAACTGTAGGATATCTATTAAATTATAGTTATATAATTAATTATACCATATTAGTTATATAAGAATATATAGGAATATAATATATATATATATATATATATATATATATATATATATATATATATATTTATAATATAAGTTTTTCTTCTGTATTACAAAATTCTTTTAAATACAGTTAAAATTCTGATTTATAATTTAAATAACAAATATAATATAGTGTATATGTTAATACTGTCCATTTATAATTTAATAAATACAAATTATATATCAATATTATTTTTACAAATCTTAATGTATTCATAATTTACCAGGAATGTATGATGCAATTAATAATGTGTCTATAGATATGTATGCAAATATAATATTTATAAGTGTATCAGGTTACCAATTGCCGCTTTATTCCATCCATATTAGTAATATAATTATATATATATATAATATTTCTATAGGAAATATTTATATAGAATAATTTATATAAAATAAAAAGTGCCATATGGATTAAAATACAATTTATTTAATTAAATTTAAATTAATTAAATTTAAATTAATAAAATCATACATATTTAAAAATCATACATATTTATTATCGTAAACATATTTATGAATATATCAATCACTTAATTTTTAATGTATATTTAAAAGCATATTTTCTATAATAACAAATTATTATGTTCTGTAAACATATTTCAATGTAAGCTTATTTGATTAATTTTGAATAGTTTATAGGTAGCCATAGTCGGTAAAATCTAGAGAATAAAATATTACATTTTAAAATAATATATATTTTAATGAAATATTATATTAGTTTGTTAATTAATATATGTAATGTATATGTTAATTCTACTTAATATATTGTATATTACTAATTTCTAACATACATTTTAAACTATATAGGTATAATATTTATATAAATTTATATATTTATATTCTACATATATATATATATATATATTCTATTTATTAAATTTAGTTTTATCAATCATTAAATGTATACACGATTATAAATAAATTAGATAATTTAAGTTACTCTTATAAGATAAACTGTATGACAATATATTTATATTGTATTACATAATGTGTTATCTGTTCTGATATATATTGCTATGTACTAATATGTTCACCTATCTATAGATATCTATTTTTGATAGTATGCATGGTAAGTTTAGTTTACATTTATATTACATACATATATTTTTCGGTTTTCGGACTGCAAACTAGGCTAATATATATTTGCAGTTATTATTTTAGATTAAATACATGAGTTTTCAGTAATTTCTTGAGGTTAAGAGTCGATGGTGTAGTGCGGATGGATGTATACATCCATATATGGAGAGTATTCCATGAGTATGATACAGATATTGCTTAGGCGTGAGTATTATTTGAATGTAAGTATTATTTAGGAGGTAGTTGAAGTACAAATAAATTGGTGTAGCGTGTAATGGTACTGGTTGGTAATTTATGTTTGAATAGGGATTCTAGGTAGTCAGGAGAGTCATGGTGAATTTCTTTATGAGTCTGTAGTAGGGTTTTGTAAAGGATTCTACGACGTACACTGTACGACGTACATGTAGCTTATAGATTTTAACTAGGAATGGAGATCTATGAGTAGGGGAGTATTTTTGTATGTTGAATATGCACTTAACTATATGATTTTGGAGAATAAATAGGAGAATAGAAATATATAATGAGGGGGTATTGTAAAGGATGGAATTGTAGTAGTCGAATAGAGGTAGGATTTTGGAAGAAGCTATTACATAATATTTAAGATATATAAAAAGTATAAAATGCAAATTATTACGTAAGATATGTATGTAGTAATTATTTTACAGATAATTTTAAATATCATTTAGATAATTCTTAAAATTATGAATTATTTTAAAGTTAGTATTATTGTAAATTTAAATAAATAAAGTATGTGTAATTAATTTAACAATTATTATGTATTAATTAAAAATATAATTTTATTTATAATCATGAATTATATATCACTTATATATATATAATAATAGTTTACTTTCATTATATATATATATATATATATATATATGAGCATATATAAATATGTAAATATTATTCTAATTGTTAGTTATATTATGTTTGGGTTTAACTATTGTTGTAATCAAGTGTATACAGATAGTTCAATTACACAGAGGTTATTATATATGTATTATTTATATAATTAAATACATGTATAGGTAAAAACCTATATAGTAAATACCTATATAAACTTATTTTATATAAATATATTTATTTTATATTAATTAAATTAACATATGTACTCATTGAATATATAAATAAAGAAATATTATTACGATAAAATCTACCGATATAAATAAAATATAAAATAATATGTCAATATATATAGATGATTTGTGTATACCCAAATATAACAAAAAGAGTTCTCATTTGTGTTTTAGCAAAATAATAATACATAAATAAATAAACGATAAAATAATATTTAAGTAGAAAAAATAGGATTGTTAAATTAATAAACGTGAACAAAATAAAATAATATAAAATAAAAATATACGAATATTAAAAATGTCCTATAATAAAATCGTTGACTTTACTTCTGAAACATGTTATGGATCTCACAAGTCTTAACTCTCAAGGTAGACCATTCCATAGTACAGCTGCCAAATGATCTTATGACATATAAACTTGTGGTAACGATTTGTTTGCTGTTAGACGTTCTAGATGTTCTCGAATCAATCCGGTATCTGAGCAAATATTTTAAATATGTAAGTGATTTAATGTATATACATTTATAACAAATATATAATTTTTATTTATTGATTTCTGTTTAGCAGATAACCATTATATGCCATATCATTTTTCTGAAGTGCAAGAGTGAACAAATAATGTTATGCAAATAGTAAGTGTACTGAAGACCGTATAACTCTATTTATGCAATTTATAGAATATAAATGAAGTATGTGACATAAAGAATGACAGTACTCAATACGAGATAGGACTGTATATTCAATAAGGAGCTTATAAATGTTAGCAGGTAATACATTTCTAATAGTTTTAATTTTGTGTGAATTAAAAATAGAAGATCGACATACACTTAATATCTGACCGATAACACTTAGCTTATAAGCTTATAAGTATATACTATCGACAATAAAACAAGAATTTTAACAGAATTTGTTGGCCAAATAATGTGTCCATCAAATATATATATATATATATATATATATATATATATATATATATACATATATAGCATAATACATTAATGGAATATTAATATTAATGATACTTATTTTTAGAATATGATGTAACCAGTTTAAATTATAATGAAAATTATGGTATGTGTTTTTAAGTAAAATTATAGATTAAATGTAATTAATATATAATATTACTACTATATGAAAAATAGTATATATATATATATATATATATATATATACTAATCGTAGAAGCAATATATATGAGATCAACCATTTATTAATTAACTTTTAAAGATGATATATTTTGTATATTATTTTTTATAATTTATATGTTCATTTATCAATTTTTAATTTACTATATATTATCGCCTTATTTTTATGACATACAGACATTTACTGATGCAATTGGGTTATCTATATAAATAACATGATAAGTAAGCCTAAGTTTAATGGTATACTATTAATTACTATAGATATGTATAAGATTATACTAATAAGCATTAATGTATCACAATTGCGTGTGTTATTTAAGATTATACGTTATCATTGGACTAAACTTTATATACAGTAACTCCATCTAGTGGATTAAAGATAGGATACCCGCAATTAAAGACCATATTAAATACCACATTAAATACCACATTACCCGCTAAAGGTGACCACCTTACCCTCCATGGAGGGTAATGTAACCACCTCATTAATTTAAATTAGATTAAAATGAAAAAATTATTCAGCAGTCCTCTTGTATATCATAAGATGTATCATTATTGAAAACATTATCGAATTAAAACAAATATTTATAATTTTATACAACATTATATAAATGTGACCATATTACCCATCCCTGAATATCTAATAATATATATTTTTGAAACATTAATGAAAGGAAATATTATACAAATCTTATACAAAATATATTAAATTACTAGATATAAATATACTATATGTACTAAATATGTTCCCAAGTAAGATAAGATTTGAAATTAATTAACAAGTAGTAAGCTAATTAATTAATTATTATTTAACATTCGATATTTACAAGAAACTGTGTTATAATATTAATCACTGTAACATCGATCTAGATTGAGTACCTACGAGTTATAAATAAATGAAATATAGTATACTATATTTTATATGTCCTATAGGACGGCTATATGACAATATAGTTTCAGTATATACTATACTATATATTATAATGCAAAAATCGTGTAATTATGTGTTGTCACAAAAATGAATATGAAAACATTAACAGCGTCACCTATACAGGATGAATTTTAGAATAAATATATTTTTATTAAATTCATATCAACCTATATACTTTTGAAATTTAAAAAAATGTATTTTAATTATTATTTATATGATGCAAATAAAGTTGCCATTACTAATATATAATAAACCAACAGAATAGTTTGGTTTTAAATTATGTAGGGGAAAGTAACCTAATACGGTCACTTTAACAATAAATGGTCTTAACATTTTATGATTCATTATTTTTATTCAAAAATTACAATATATATATGATTATAGATATTATTGTGATATTAAAATTATATTTAATCTTTTAATTCCGTAGATAACGGGGGTGTCCGTATTCGGTACCCATGTCCGAATACAGACACCCTGTGTTATAATACGGACACTATATATACACTAGATATACTATATATTATTGATGAATCAATCGGACAAATTATAATTACATTATATATAATTAATTTTATGAAAAATGTATTCTAATTTAATTAGTTAATAATTTATTTATTTTTATTATTTTTTAATTAATAATACACTTTAAGTATCTACATATTAAAATTTGTAGATTTAGCTTTATTGGTGGTATCAATATTATAACGCACGCGATTTTTATGAAAATCAGAATTGTTCCTACGCTGCGCTCTGATTGGTATCCGTATTAATACATATAGAGTGTCCGTATTAGGAACTTATATGACCTCTATATATATGCTTATAACTTAATGAATATTTGATAACAAATATAAAAATTATATATATAATTTTATAATGCTTTATTTTTTAATAATATAGTGTTATATTTTATATCGATACGTTTGTATATTCTTGAGATGGTTTTAAGTATAAATTTGTTTTCATAAATTTAAAAACGTAATAACAAAATCAGCTTATTGGATATATCAGCAATATTTCGAATAATTAAAAAATAAAAAATACTTTTTTAGACTATTTATATAATTATGAATATTGTATTCATTAAACATTTTTTTGTAGTATTTATGGTTTCTGAGATACCGAGAGTGTCCGTATTCGGGCACTGTCCATATTATGTTACTTTCCCCTAATTAAATATGATATATTATAAACTTATGTTACATATGTATAAATTTAAGTTCAACCTAAGTTAGGAACTTAAAGTTAACTTAAATTGTTCTCAAGTTGTTGATGTAAGTTGTATTCAAGTTTATATGTAAGAGCAAATCTTGATTTCGATACTACTACTGCTAGCACCGGCGCGGGTAACTATTTATGATAGGCTGCTATAGATAGCTACTCACGAAGCGATCATGCATGGCGGCTATATAAGAATTTGCGGGCGTTGATAGGAAAATTAATATATACATTATCATCATGATTATCATTTAAATAAAATTATTATATAACATTTTCAGAATAAAAGAAGATTGAAAGAATAAAATAAATGTGTATTTAATAAATGTTAAACCTTCTCTTAAATTTGTATTTATTTAATTGTGATTATAAATTGTATACTAAATGTATGTAATATCTACCTAATCTATCTAAACTAAATTATAAACTAGTTAGTATAATAAATAGTTATATGTTAATATAAGATAATTATATTTTAAATTAACATTAAATGTTAATATAAACATATTTATGGATAGATTTTATAATAAATTAACTTAGCATGATATATTTAATATAAATGTTTAAAAATATACCAGCCTACATATTTTTATATAAATATATTTATAAATAGATTATATAATAATAGTATGATATCGATGTCAATTATATTTAAGATTAAACGTAATATTAATAAAATCAAAATACCAAATAATGATGGAATTTGGTGAAGGAGGTGGTAAATCCGACTGGACTAACATGCCAACACCACTACTAGTGGTACGATATATCTGCCTTCACGAGGCGTACTGCGTCCATCAGAAGGATGGCGAAAAAATAATTCCCCTCGGCAAGACCAGTCTTGGGCTCCGACCACCTCTCAATTATTGAAACCGTGGAATGCCCCCTATCAACGATGAAACCACCTCCGATCACAGAACTTCGATGGAACTGGCCGATTTCGAAGGCTCTTCCAGGGATGTCGAAGTCTCTGTTATGACCACCCCACTCCACATAGCCACAGCCTCATTAGATGCTAGGATGAGATATCTGAATGAGGCCATGCTAAGTGCAGCAAAGGCGAACATCGGCAAGCTGAAGGTCACGACAAACGACAAGGAGTGGATGAGCAGGGAGATAAGAGAGGTAATAAGGACGCGCAACCACCTCAGAAGAGACATCGTGGTAAACAGAAGGGAATGAATCAGTGCATGTCGAAAGGTTCAGCTGCTGATTCGCACCAGCAAAGAGGACAGATGGCGGGAATTTATTTCCAGCGCCGACCTCAGCACAAATCCCAATAAAATCTGGTCGACAATAAAATTGCTAAGCGGAAAGTGCGCATCGAGCATAAGGAACGAGACGCTTGTGCACGAAGGCAAGAGCTACTCTACCAGCAATGCAAAGGCCGATGCATTCATGCGGAGGTACGCAGCTGTTAGCCGGTTAAACATCCCCAAGCCGGAACGCCGAAAGAACACCGTGCGCCGCCTCCTGAACGCCCTATCCCTCGCTGAAGAGAGCTGCAAGAAGTTTGCGTTAGCAGAGCTCAAGTCTGCTATTGGAAGCATGAAGCATAAAGGAGCCCCCGGCCGAGACAGAATCGCTCCACGATTAATCCGTGCTCTCGGTCCTGAGGCGCTCGACTTCCTGTTGTCCATCTACAATTACTCTTGGAGCCTCGGCGTTAGCCCTTCACATTGGATAAAGGCCTTCATTATCCCCCTTCTGAAGAAAGGTAAGCCGGCGAGTCAGATAGACTCTTTCCGCCCCGTCTCACTCACGTCGTGCATCGCCAAGACCATGGAGAGGATGGTGGCGAACCGTCTAGCTATTCTAGCAGAGTCAGGCGGGTGGTAGAGCCCTGACCAAGCTGGCTCCCGATCTATGCGATCATGTGAAGATCAAGTCCTACGTATGTCGCAGTCGATCAGCAACGGGTTCAAGACCCGACTCGCTTCACGGACGGTTCTTGCGTTGCTGGATTTCAGTAAGGCATTCGACACCGTTTGGCGCGACCGCCTGTATGAGATCCTTCTCGCAAAAGGCGTGCCGCGGATGATGGTCAGTTGGATCCGTGGCTTCCTGACGGACAGAAGAGCGAGAGTGAGGCTAGATGGAGTAAACGGGAGCAGCATGAAGCTCCAACAAGGAGTCCCTCAGGGATCGGTTCTCTCTCCTCTCTTCTTTCTATTCTACATCAACGGGATTCGGGATGCGGCTCCGGAAGGAACGTTCATTAGCATGTACGCGGACGACATTGCGATCTGGTCACAGCACAAGGACAGAGTGATTGATCAGGAGGCCGTCCAGAGAGCTGTAAACAAGTTCGGTGCATGGAGCGAGGATTACGTGTTGATGCTGAACCAGTCCAAATGCGAAGTGGCCTTCTTTTCCACAGACCCCGCAGAAGCGAACTGGTCCCCTTCGATCCAGCTCAACGGCCAAGCCTTCGCATTTAACAGAACCCCCACCTTCCTGGGGGTCATGTATGACCGGACGCTCTCCTTTAGTCCTCAAGTGGAAGCGGTTAAGGCGAGAGTGATGGGCCGCATACGGATCATGGCGTCGCTAGCATTGAAGGAATGGGGCTGGAGCCGAAATAGTCTCAGAACCATATACATGGCTACCATTCATAGCGTCCTCCACTTATGAGTCGCAGCGTGGCAGCCCTGGCTAGCCAAATCTAACCTGCAGATCTTAGAGCGAATCCAGAACCGCGCGCTCAGGTGTCTCACGGGCCAATTAGCTGACACCCCGCTAGAATGCCTTAGAAATGAGGCCGAGTTAACATCATTCGCCACAACGGTGCGTAGGAACTGCCTGATCGCGTGTGAAAAGTCGTCAAGACTCCCCCCAGACAACCCGAGGCGTTCCTTATTTGCTTCCCCTGTTAAGAACAGATGGAAGAATAGGAACAGCTTCAGTTGCATAGGCCGAGTGCGAAGAAGTAGGTATTGACGAGATACCCCGCGAGCTATTTCAAAAATGGCACCTCCCATCGTGGAAATGGGACACTTCTCCGTTGTGGTCGGTCAGGACTTCATTGGTGTGCGGCTCCTCGAAGAAGAACAGCGTTGTGGAACTTCTGGCGGACGTCCATAAACGACGCAGGAAGCCTCGAACTGATTACCTACACCGATGGTTCTGCAGTCGGCGGCATCGCTTTCGGAGGCAGTGCGGCGATCGTCACGGAGGGTCCTCCGACGAACCCCACACTCATCGATTCTGTATCAAAGAAGGGTAATCGCTGGACCTCCTCGTACGAGACCGAGGTCGCTGCCCTTCTGTTGGCCACGGAATTCCTGGAAGCGAGCGAACCTGTGGGTATGTCAATGATTTGCACGGACAGCCAGGCTGCGTTAAATGCGCTGAAAGGTTCCGAGAAGACCGATTACAAGGGCCTCGCCCAACTAAGAGCAGGTCTTGCAAGGCTCCGGTCCCCGGTCATTCTGCAATGAGTACCAGGTCACTGCGGGCTAGTGGGCAATGAATGGGCCGACAAAGCAGCAGGGGAGTCGGCGATCTCGACAGATGTGTCCTTGCCTAACCTCGGTGGGATCTCATTCCATTCGGCCAAGGCGCTCATCAAGCGCGAAATCGTCGACCCGCCCACCAGCCACCTAAGGACAAAAGCTGTTTTCGACGGACCCCGCTACTCTGACCCTCTTTCCAGACCCGATGCTGTTCTCATTGCGCAGCTCCGCAGCGGTCACTGCCGCAAACTTGCAGCCTACAGAAGCGTCGTGGACGCAAACTCCTCGCCAACCTGCCCTTATTGCGAAGCGGATCCTGAAACACTCGAGCACTGGATTCAGGAGTGCCTGGCGACGGCCGTGAAACGTATTCGTGTATTTGGGGGGACGGCACCCCATCTATCAGTCTTGGTATCAAACCCAAGGGCTGTTCTGGCGTTCGCACATGGACTTTGGTTCATGTGACGCCACCCTGCCGCCAATAACAACAACACCACTACTAAGTCCAGAAGTGTGTGTATGGAGAAACAGGTTATAATGAGATTCGTTACTCAAGTATCGTATATTTGTTATTTTTTATTTTTTATTTTTTATTTGGTGGAGTCCTTTCATCCCATCCAAGAACTTAGATAAAGTTTTCACTTATAACCATATATGGCTCTAATTTCCCTTCGAAGCCACTCTTATGTTAAGGCATCTATCTGGTTTTAATGAGAGCCGATCATTTATTTATACATATTATATAAGATCACTTCTAAATAATATTTTAAGACATATTTTATAAAATTAATTAATGGTCGGGACGAGGCTCGAACCCGTGGCATAATGCTTGTGTGTCTGACGTCTTAGCCACTGAGCCACACAGACAGTTATATACTAATCCATTATTAAATTGGAAAAATAATAGAATGGTTGTTAGTTATAAAGTAAGTCTAAAGAATTCTTTAGATATTATTAATAACAATGTTAGATCACAGTGAGCTAATATTAATAATGGAAATGCTATGCTATTCGTTTTAGTGGTTTGTCAAGTTTGGCCATCCTTAGACTTGGACTGAAAATAATGCTATCCGTTTAGGAGAATAATTATCAGTCTACTTCCAGTCTATGTTAATAATTCTCCTCGGCTTATAAATCATGGTTCGATTATTGATTGCCGATTTGTGAGAAATTATAAAACCCATCTTAAAAACATAATAGTATATTAAACCTAATTTCCTGGTCTCAGTAAGTAGCGATTGCACTTTAAAATTTTATATTAGATGTATTTGTAAATTAACATTTTTAAAGCATGTCCTGAGAATATAATGATTTAATAGAGTTATATATTTTTAAATCTTTAAATCGATTATTATTAAAATCAGTGTGTAATCTATATTAAGTAATATTTGTGTAATAACAAACATATATTTGATAGGAGTGTCATATTTCAGTCATATTTCTAGGAATGCAAATAATCTTAGATGTAATATTAATTTTAATTGTATCGTCATAAGTAAAATTTGTTATGATTATATTATTTAAATTAATATTAAGGTACTTATATTATACAAATTGTCTGCTATTGAATGTAAGGTAATAACTTCTAAATTTAACCTAAATCAAGCATCACTGAAGTGTTCATATTTCAGTAAAATAAAAAAATCGGAGAGCTAAATATCGCGTAAGTATATTGGGATGGTTTGTTACTATTGGTCAAAACAGAAGGTAACAGTGTAACATTAAATAAATGGTTATAATGCATACAATATCTACATGAATTACTATCACCAGTGCTACATGGTTTACTACAGTAAAAGCAGGTAGTCTTAATATATGAATTAACAACACAGTAAACAATATACAATACAAATGTGAAACCAGTCAGGTAATATAGTAATGTAGATAAAGCGATTAACATAAATTGATTACATAACAAAGTGCATTCGATGCGGTCTGGTGATTTTATAAATGTACGGTATCTATTTACACAACTATGTATTTTAGGATAAATTTAAAAAATATAATCATTGAGGAGATACTTAATATTATTGATAGTATATCGTAGAGTTGTGCATTACTAATCGCATACAATATGATATATCGTAAGGGATAATAAATGTAAACTAATCTAAATATCGCAGTGGTTTAAATATGGGTCACATATAACCAGCGTGATCTAGGCACGCTATGATGCACCTGTATTGAGATGTGTAGTGGTGTAGTACAACATGATGATATGAGAAGATGTGTATATACATATATTACATATGTAATCTGCGTATACACGTGTGTAGCATGTAACGAATGAGATAGTGTATTTAACGGTTAAACAATAGAAATCAATAGAAATACGTCCCTTCAATACGAGAATATGCAAAATTATAATATATATTATTATAACAACATTATATATTTATAAAATATATAATTAAAACTATGAAATTATATTTATACAAAGTAGAGTTAGGATGTTGATAGTACTATCGATATACGTATATTAGCTAGATTCGAAGACAAGAGCAAGTTGTTATTGATGTGGTGTATTCAATTCGTGCAGTTATAGTAAATATGAGTTAATATCTGAGAGGAACTAATGTATTGGGGGAGTGAATTTATATTAATAATATCATAATTATTTAAATAATGAAAATAGATAAATCTTAAAATATCTAAAATTGTGTATCTAAATTATAATTATATATTATTTATATATATTAAATATACTTTTACGAAATAAAAATCATTTTATAAATTAAATATGTTTTCTTTTAAAATAGTGAATTAACAATATTTCATTCATATTCTATATATTTATAACTTCTATTTCTAAAAAAAATCTTTATAAACATAATCATCATAAAATACGTATTTTAGATGTACATCTATAAAATTAAGTCATTAATACTAATATTTCACAATGTATAAAACATGATGATTTTATGACAATGAATATTTGTTAGTTATATATATTATTGAAAAGATATATTAAATAATAAATAAAAATTAATTAGAATGTTGATTTATAATTTATTTCTAGGTTGACTTTTATTCTTTGAAATTTTTTGTAAGCTCTCATATCTGCTATTCTTGTTTAGAAGTTGATATAGGTCCTACTTGATCCGAGTGCTTTATGTCCTGTAGTATTTAAGTACATTAAGTTAATATAGATATTCACATTGAAATTATTATCCTATCAAATGATTGTTTATATATTAAATATTATTTAATAAATATATATAGTATGTTTAATAAAAATACACACAAAATAAAGTATATCAAAATGTATCAGATACATTTTAAATTATAAGGATGTAATTAATTATAGGATGTAATAATTGATATGAAATAATCATACAATCACAGTAATATAATATAATACATATACATATATATATATATATATATATATATATATATATATATATATATATATATATATATATATATATAACAATGGGCAACAAGAAAAGAAAATAGGCATATTATTTTGAAGCCCTTTAGAAGAAAATAGTATATCAGTGTTATTATAATTCAACAGAAAAAAAAAGTACTATTAAAATTCATCTAATAAATAATATTATTATTATTATTATTATATACTTGTTTTAATATATACAATATATACTATATAGTTACACATGATTAATTAACAAATATAATATAATACTATGTTATTGGATATACACAAACATATATATATATATATATATAAATTGTTAGAATATTGTATATTAATAATATAAGTATAATTCACTAGACTATTATACTTTAAAGTCACTAACCTGAAGATCAGTAAATTCGATATCTTGATTGACAGTTGCATATCGATGAAGCTGCTTTGCTAGGATGAAGTGACTCATTGTCTCCGATATTGTTAGTAATACGAGGTCAGGAGAAAGTCCCGTGACTATAAATAATGGATAACTGTAATACTAATGAAGTGAACAACACAACCAAGTTTTCACATCCCTGTTGCCTCGCTTGTTTCGTGATCTTTGTGTCTATATAATAATATTATTTGTCTAAATGGGATTCATTCTAAATTCGCCTTTTCTCTAATTAACAGAGAAGTTGTCCATAAAGAACAGCCACGATGCCAGTAGTAAGATAGGCGATACACCCGTGTTAAGCAGCTGGCAATATACTGATGAAGTGAGGAATGTCAGTAGTTGTGTGGAATCAGGTGAGAGAGATACGATACATCAAGTATCCTAAGGGTTCTATTCTTCATCCACGGGTACTGATAACTCTTCCTTATATGCATTACATATTCGAACACTATCTGAACTCAATCTGGAGGTCATTGCCCACTATCTGGGAGGAGGAAACAATCAGCGAGATAGACAGAATTGTAACCTCGGATGACCTTTAGGACATCGACTGTCACTATACGAGCCTCGGTAGCGAACAACTGCCGGACACTCATACTACATAGTATGTTCGTGTAGCGAATACATTGTGGATATAGACCTTTCATGCGATGATGATTCAATAAATAGTATGAATATCAGGGGCATACCTCTCAGATGACACATATATATTATACACCCTTATCCAATGCCATATATATATATATATATATATGTGTGTGTATGTGTGTGTGTGATATAATTTGTACGAAACAGCTCGAACAAACAAATCCAGAAGTGGTAAAAATAGATCTGGTCGTGGTGTTACACGGTCACTTTATTCTCATTAATAGTACTTGTATATTATATATACCATATATATATATATATATATATATAACATGCTATATCACGGTATACCGTATACCGTATATATATATATATATATATATATATATATATATATGTATGTGTGTGTGTGTGTGTGTGTGTGGTAGGGTAATGATGTTTTTATGTTTAGTTTTGGGTTTATATTATTATAAATACTTATTAAATATACCTTATCATTATATATTCTGTTAAGGGTTTTTTTTAATCCTATTATTCTGTATTACTACATATCGATAAATAAAGTACAATATATTATATTTTGTTATTCATGAATCAAACTAATCATTAGTATTTAAATATAAACCCAAAACCATACATAAACACAACATTACCCTACCACACGTATTTATATATATATATATATATATATATATATATATGATGTATAATATTAGATAGTTTATGATTGAGAGAAACATCTCGAATAAAAGATCAGATTAGCGAATACAGGAGTGGTGGTTCTCGATCTAACAGGAGGTGATGTTAAACGGTCACTTTATTATCATGGATTGAATGTATAACAATAGATGTATTATACTTCAACCCGCCTACATTGAATGATTCGCTACAATTCTATGTAGTAATTAAACTTTAGTCAGTTCGTGTAGGAAACATAGCTACCAGAAGTAAGTCGCATCTAAACACTATCGACAATATGTCAAGCGAGATATTTCACACAGATAATAAGCTTTAATAAATGTACGATACAGTACTTGGTATACATATTCTATATAAATATATATATATATATATATATATATACATACATATAAACATATGGAAAATAACTATTGAAACTATAGTTTCAATTTGTATTTCCCATATGTTTATGTATTCATCTATTACCTATATGTACATGTTTGTTTGTTAATATAACTATTACTTTATATTTGTACATAATTAATATATACTATTTATATATATATACTATACTATTTAATCATTATTTTATAAATGATGTATGCACTTATATCTACTATATAATAACTTTATATGCTTAGGATCCTTATCTACCTCAACTATGTTAAATTATACATTATCATCACATAAAATTCCAATATAAGCGATATCAAGATTTGTAATATGAATGTATCAGAAGTAATCCAGTGTATTGGAATTATTTGTATGTAAAGATAATATATAATTTAAAGTATTAATTTAAACCTTATATATAAGGTAAATAATAACCTTATAAGGTAAATTTATAAATATATTATATTAATATATTAAATACAGTATTATCATGTATGCCGTTCGCAAACAATGTTTATAAACATATCTATAATTCATTCATTATATAAATACAACATATATTTCACTATTGTGAATGATATGTTGTAGTTATAATATATATATATATATATATATATATATACATATACGTATTTATATTAATAATATTAATTTAATATTAAATATATAAATTATTATAAAATATAATATTTAAATATAAAACCAAAGAATATACACCGTATACGGTATATATATATATATATATATATATATATATATATATATATATATATGTGTGTGATAGCATTCGTATAATAATGTTATATATAATACTACAGTTGTCTATAAAGTATTACTATGCTATCAAGTCGATAACAACAATAGATATTCTATTGTTGTTTAGCTTTACTGTAAACATAATGAATAGTTTTAACCCATAGATTTAGAGTACATATTTAGAGTACTCTAAATCTATGGACATATCACCTATAGGTACACCTGTAACATCTAACTCCGCCCACCTATGTCACGTGCCTCACACCACGCCCTCATTAGTTACAACCCCGTGCCATATACAGAATGCCATATATAATCATGTGGCGCATGAGAAGGTCATGTCTCCGAAGTATCATGTCTAACAGGAGGTAATGTTGTACGGTCACTTTATTATCATGGATTAAATGTATCATTAATATCAGTTAATACTGTTTTATTATTTTGTATATATATATGATGTATAATAGTAGATGGTTTATTATTGAGAGAAATAGCTCGAATAAAAGATCAGATTAGCGCAGACAGATCTGGTCGTTCTCGATCGAGTAGGAGGTAATGTTGTACCGTCACTTTATTATCATGGATTAAATGTATCATTAATATCAGTTAATTCTGTTTTATTATTTTATATATATATATATATGATGTAGATGGTTTATTATTGAGAGAAACAGCTCGAATAAAAGATTAGATTAGCGCAGACAGATCTGGTAGTTCTCGATCGAGTAGGAGGTAATGTTGTACGGTCACTTTATTATCATGGATTAAATGTATCATTAATAGCAGTTAATACTGCTTTATTATTTTATATATATATATATATATATGATGTAGATGGTTTATTATTGAGAGAAACAGCTCGAATAAAAGATCAGATTAGCGCAGACAGATCTGGTCGCTCTCGATCGAGTAGGAGGTAATGTTGTCCGGTCACTTTATTATCATGGATTAAATGTATCATTAATATCAGTTAATACTGCTTTATTATTTTATATATATATATATATGATGTAGATGGTTTATTATTGAGAGAAAGAGCTCGAATAAAAGATCAAATTAGCGCAGACAGATCTGGACGCTCTCGATCGAGTAGGAGGTAATGTTGTACGGTCACTTTATTATCATGGATTAAATGTATCATTAATATCAGTTAATACTGCTTTATTATTGTATATATATATATATATATATATATATGATGTAGATGGTTTATTATTGAGAGAAACAGCTCGAATAAAAGATCAGATTAGCGCAGACAGATCTGGTCGCTCTCGATCGAGTAGGAGGTAATGTTGTACGGTCACTTTATTATCATGGATTAAATGTATCATTAATATCAGTTAATACTGATTTATTATTTTATATATATATATATATATATATATGATGTAGATGGTTTATTATTGAGAGAAACAGCTCGAATAAAAGATCAGATTAGCGCAGACAGATCTGGTAGTTCTCGATCGAGTAGGAGGTAATGTTATACGGTCACTTTATTATCATGGATTAAATGTATCATTAATAGCAGTTAATACTGTTTTATTATTTTATATATATATGATGTAGATGGTTTATTATTGAGAGAAACAGCTCGAATAAAAGATCAGATTAGCGCAGACAGATCTGGTCGTTCTCGATCGAGTAGGAGGTAATGTTGTACGCTCACTTTATTATCATGGATTAAATGTATCATTAATATCAGTTAATACTGTTTTATTATTTTATATATATATATGATGTATAATAGTAGATGGTTTATTATTGAGAGAAATAGCTCGAATAAAAGATCAGATTAGCGCAGACAGATCTGGTCGTTCTCGATCGAGTAGGAGGTAATGTTGTACCGTCACTTTATTATCATGGATTAAATGTATCATTAATATCAGTTAATTCTGTTTTATTATTTTATATATATATATATATGATGTAGATGGTTTATTATTGAGAGAAACAGCCCGAATAAAAGATCAGATTAGCGCAGACAGATCTGGTCGCTCTCGATCGAGTAGGAGGTAATGTTGTACGGTCACTTTATTATCATGGATTAAATGTATCATTAATATCAGTTAATACTGATTTATTATTTTATATATATATATATATATATATATGATGTAGATGGTTTATTATTGAGAGAAACAGCTCGAATAAAAGATCAGATTAGCGCAGACAGATCTGGTAGTTCTCGATCGAGTAGGAGGTAATGTTATACGGTCACTTTATTATCATGGATTAAATGTATCATTAATAGCAGTTAATACTGTTTTATTATTTTATATATATATGATGTAGATGGTTTATTATTGAGAGAAACAGCTCGAATAAAAGATCAGATTAGCGCAGACAGATCTGGACGTTCTCGATCGAGTAGGAGGTAATGTTGTACGTTCACTTTATTATCATGGATTAAATGTATCATTAATATCAGTTAATACTGTTTTATTATATATATATATATATGATGTATAATAGTAGATGGTTTATCATAGATAAACAGCTCGAATAAAAGATCAGATTAGCGCAGACAGATCTGGACGTTCTCGATCGAGTAGGAGGTGATGTTGTACGGTCACTTTATTATCATGGATTAAATGTATCATTAATATCAGTTAATACTGCTTTATTATATATATGATGTATAATTGTAGATGGTTTATTATTGAGAGAAACAGCTCGAATAAAAAATCAGATTAGCGCAGACAGATCTGGACGTTCTCGATCGAGTAGGAGGTAATGTTGTACGTTCACTTTATTATCATAAATTAAATGTATCATTAATATCAGTTAATACTGTTTTATTATTTTATATATATATATATGATGTATAATAGTAGATGGTTTATTATTGAGATAAACAGCTCGAATAAAAGATCAGATTAGCGCAGACAGATCTGGTCGTTCTTGATCGAGTAGGAGGTAATCTTATACGTTCACTTTATTATCATGGATTAAATGTATCATTAATATCAGTTAATACTGTTTTATTATTTTTTATATATATGATGTATAATAGTAGATGGTTTATTATTGAGAGAAATAGCTCGAATAAAAGATCAGATTAGCGCAGACAGATCTGGACGCTCTCGATCGAGTAGGAGGTAATGTTGTACGGTCACTTTATTATCATGGATTAAATGTATCATTAATATCAGTTAATACTGTTTTATTATTATTATATATATATAATATAAACTCTGACATAAAAAAATCAAAAACAAAATCAATTTTCGCAAAAAAAAGTCATGACAAATTCATCGATAATTACAATTAATCCAATAATTCAAACATTTATATTTATAAAAAAAAATAATTTATCTTTTCTTTTATGTTATAATTTTCAACCTGACATTTATATAAAAATTGTTTTTATTACTCTTCTAGTAAAATAACTATGTTTACCCTTTAGACCTATATATAAAAATAACAAACTTTAAAAAAATAATCATTTTATTCTTATTGACTTTTATATTAAAATATATATTTTTTTTAATCCTTTTAAACTTTTATATAAAAATGATCCTCATTGTTTTGCTCTTTTGTTCTCAGTTATAATTTTAAACTTGACCTTTATATACAAATTTAAAAAATCCTTACAAAATATTTTTTAATGACTTTAATAAAAGTATTTGTTTTTAACTTGACCTTTATATAAAAATAACAACTTTAAATATAAAAAAAATAAATAAATAAATTTTTCAAAAAAAAAAATAATAATGTTAATCTTCTTACTGCCTTTTATAATACAATATTTTGTTGTTAATAATTTTAGACTTCTATATAAAAATTATACTCATATAAAAATTAATAAATAGTTATTTTATTTATATTCTAATGACATTTATTGAAAATTACTTTTTATCACTTTTGACTTCTATATAATTTTTATTTATATTTTTTTTTTATAAATCATAGTTTGTTGTTGTTGTTCAGTATAGTTTCCTCATCTGTTTATTTATTATATTCGTATTATTATTTAGTATCGAAATTTAAATTATTTTAATGATGTTTTTGTATTTTTATTTTGTTATACCTACACTATTTTTATTTATTTTTATCTTTTATTTTATAGTTTATTTAATTATTAAATGATGAATTAATCAATAACGAGTTGACAGATATCACAATTTTATTATATTATATTTATTTTAGTGTAAACAGGAAGTCAACCTTATTATTATTATATATATTTTATATTCCACAATATTCACATTACATTATATTTATATAATGGAATTACATTATTTGATATCTGTCAACAAGTTAAATTAAGAGTAATTGTCTCGATAAGCAGCAATGCTTCTACAATTACCCAGGTACTTGTACCTAAATCTGATAATAATAATATATATACATATATATATATATATATTTATATATATATGATGTATAATAGTAGATGGTTTATTATTGAGAGAAACAGCTCATATAAAAGATCAGATTAGCGCAGACAGATCTGGACGCTCTCGATCGAGTAGGAGGTAATGTTGTACGGTCACTTTATTATCATGGATTAAATGTATCATTAATATCAGTTAATACTGTTTTATTATTTTATATATATATATATATATATATATATATATATATATATATATATATATATGATGTATAATAGTAGATGGTTTATTATTGAGAGAAATAGCTCGAATAAAAGATCAGATTAGCGCAGGCAGATCTGGTCGTTCTTGATCGAGTAGGAGGTAATGTTGTACCGTCACTTTATTATCATGGATTTAATGTATCATTAATATCAGTTAATACTGTTTTATTATTTATATATATATATATGATGTATAATAGTAGATGGTTTATTATTGAGAGAAATAGCTCGAATAAAAGATCAGATTAGCGCAGGCAGATCTGGTCGTTCTTGATCGAGTAGGAGGTAATGTTGTACGGTCACTTTATTATCATGGATTAAATGTATCATTAATAGCAGTTAATACTGTTTTATTATTTTATATATATATATGATGTATAATAGTAGATTGTTTATTATTGAGAGAAACAGCTCGAATAAAAGATCAGATTAGCGCAGACAGATATGGACGATCTCGATCGAGTAGGAGGTAATGTTGTACGGTCACTTTATTATCATGGATTAAATGTATCATTAATATCAGTTAATACTGTTTTATTATTTTATATATATATATATATGATGTATAATAGTAGATTGTTTATTATTGAGATAAACAGCTCGAATAAAAGATCAGCTTAGCGCAGACAGATCTGGACGTTCTCGATCGAGTAGGAGGTGATGTTGTACGGTCACTTTATTATCATGGATTAAATGTATCATTAATATCAGTTAATACTGTTTTATTATTTTATATATATATATATATATATATATATATATATATGATGTAGATGGTTTATTATTGAGAGAAAAAGCTCGAATAAAAGATCAAATTAGCTTAGATAGGACTGGTCGTTCTCTATCGAGTAGGAGGTAATGTATCATTTATATCAGTTAATACTGCTTTATTATTTTATATATATATATATGATGTATGATGTAGATGGTTTATTATTGAGAGAAACAGCTCGAATAAAAGATCAGATTAGCGCAGACAGATCTGGTAGTTCTCGATCGAGTAGGAGGTAATGTTGTACGGTCACTTTATTATCATGGATTAAATGTATCATTAATATCAGTTAATACTGCTTTATTATTGTATATATATATGATGTAGATGGTTTATTATTGAGAGAAACAGCTCGAATAAAAGATCAGATTAGCACAGACAGATCTGGTTGTTCTCGATCGAGTAGGAGGTGATGTTGTACGCTCACTTTATTATCATGGATTAAATGTATCATTAATATCAGTTAATACTGTTTTATTATTTTATATATATATATATATGATGTAGATGGTTTATTATTGAGAGAAACAGCTCGAATAAAAGATCAGATTAGCGCAGACAGATCTGGTAGTTCTCGATCAGGTGATGTTATACGGTCACTTTATTATCATGGATTAAATGTATCATTAATATCAGTTAATACTGTTTTATTATTTTATATATATATGATGTAGATGGTTTATTATTGAGAGAAACAGCTCGAATAAAAGATCAGATTAGCGCAGACAGATCTGGTCGTTCTCGATCGAGTAGGAGGTAATGTTATACGGTCACTTTATTATCATAAATTAAATGTATCATTAATATCAGTTAATACTGTTTTATTATTTTATATATATATATATATATATATATATATATATGATGTATAATAGTAGATGGTTTATTATTGAGATAAACAGCTCGAATAAAAGATCAGATTAGCGCAGACAGATCTGGTCGTTCTTTATCGAGTAGGAGGTAATCTTATACGTTCACTTTATTATCATGGATTAAATGTATCATTAATATCAGTTAATACTGTTTTATTATTTTTTATATATATGATGTATAATAGTAGATGGTTTATTATTGAGAGAAATAGCTCGAATAAAATATCAGATTAGCGCAGACAGATCTGGACGCTCTCGATCGAGTAGGAGGTAATGTTGTACGGTCACTTTATTATCATGGATTAAATGTATCATTAATATCAGTTAATACTGTTTTATTATTATTATATATATATAATATAAACTCTGACATAAAAAAATCAAAAACAAAATCAATTTTCGCAAAAAAAAGTCATGACAAATTCATCGATAATTACAATTAATCCAATAATTCAAACATTTATATTTATAAAAAAAAATAATTTATCCTTTCTTTTATGTTATAATTTTCAACCTGACATTTATATAAAAATTGTTTTTATTACTCTTCTAGTAAAATAACTATGTTTACCCTTTAGACGTATATATAAAAATAACAAACTTTAAAAAAATAATCATTTTATTCTTATTGACTTTTATATTAAAATATATATTTTTTTTAATCCTTTTAAACTTTTATATAAAAATGATCCTCATTGTTTTGCTCTTTTGTTCTCAGTTATAATTTTAAACTTGACCTTTATATACAAATTTAAAAAATCCTTACAAAATATTTTTTAATGACTTTAATAAAAGTATTTGTTTTTAACTTGACCTTTATATAAAAATAACAACTTTAAATATAAAAAAAATAAATAAATAAATTTTTCAAAAAAAAAAATAATAATGTTAATCTTCTTACTGCCTTTTATAATACAATATTTTGTTGTTAATAATTTTAGACTTCTATATAAAAATTATACTCATATAAAAATTAATAAATAGTTATTTTATTTATATTCTAATGACATTTATTGAAAATTACTTTTTATCACTTTTGACTTCTATATAATTTTTATTTATATTTTTTTTTTATAAATCATAGTTTGTTGTTGTTGTTCAGTATAGTTTCCTCATCTGTTTATTTATTATATTCGTATTATTATTTAGTATCGAAATTTAAATTATTTTAATGATGTTTTTGTATTTTTATTTTGTTATACCTACACTATTTTTATTTATTTTTATCTTTTATTTTATAGTTTATTTAATTATTAAATGATGAATTAATCAATAACGAGTTGACAGATATCACAATTTTATTATATTATATTTATTTTAGTGTAAACAGGAAGTCAACCTTATTATTATTATATATATTTTATATTCCACAATATTCACATTACATTATATTTATATAATGGAATTACATTATTTGATATCTGTCAACAAGTTAAATTAAGAGTAATTGTCTCGATAAGCAGCAATGCTTCTACAATTACCCAGGTACTTGTACCTAAATCTGATAATAATAATATATATACATATATATATATATATATATATTTATATATATATGATGTATAATAGTAGATGGTTTATTATTGAGAGAAACAGCTCATATAAAAGATCAGATTAGCGCAGACAGATCTGGACGCTCTCGATCGAGTAGGAGGTAATGTTGTACGGTCACTTTATTATCATGGATTAAATGTATCATTAATATCAGTTAATACTGTTTTATTATTTTATATATATATATATATATATATATATATATATATATATATATATATATGATGTATAATAGTAGATGGTTTATTATTGAGAGAAACAGCTCGAATAAAAGATCAGATTAGCGCAGACAGATCTGGTAGTTCTCGATCAGGTGATGTTATACGGTCATTTTATTATCATGGATTAAATGTATCATTAATAGCAGTTAATACTGCTTTATTATTTTATATATATATATATATATATATGATGTTGATGGTTTATTATTGAGAGAAAAAGCTCGAATAAAAGATCAAATTAGCTCAGATAGGACTGGTCGTTCTCTATCGAGTAGGAGGTAATGTATCATTTATATCAGTTAATACTGCTTTATTATTTTATATATATATATATATATATATATATATGATGTATAATAGTAGATGGTTTATTATTGAGAGAAATAGCTCGAATAAAAGATCAGATTAGCGCAGATAGGACAGTTCGTTCTCGATCGAATAGGAGGTAATGTTGTACGGTCACTTTATTATCATGGATTAAATGTATCATTAATATCAGTTAATACTGTTTTATTATTTTATATATATATGATGTAGATGGTTTATTATTGAGAGAAACAGCTCGAATAAAAGATCAGATTAGCGCAGACAGATCTGGTCGTTCTCGATCGAGTAGGAGGTTATGTTATACGGTCACTTTATTATCATGGATTGAATGTATCATTAATATTAGTTAATAGTGTTTTATTATATATATATATATATATATATATATATATGATGTATAATAGTAGATGGTTTATGATTGAGAGAAACAGCTCGAATAAAAGATCAGATTAGCTCAGACAGATCTGGACGCTCTCGATCGAGTAGGAGGTTATGTTATACGGTCACTTTATTATCATGGATTGAATGTATCATTAATATTAGTTAATAGTGTTTTATTATATATATATATATATATATATATATGATGTATAATAGTAGATGGTTTATGATTGAGAGAAACAGCTCGAATAAAAGATCAGATTAGCCCAGACAGATCTGGACGCTCTCGATCGAGTAGGAGGTAATGTTGTACGGCCACTTTATTATCATGGATTAAATGTATCATTAATATCAGTTAATACTGCTTTATTATATATATGATGTATAATTGTAGATGGTTTATTATTGAGAGAAACAGCTCGAATAAAAGATCAGATTAGCGCAGACAGATCTGGTCGTTCTCGATCGAGTAGGATGTAATGTTGTACGCTCACTTTATTATCATGGATTAAATGTATCATTAATATCAGTTAATACTGCTTTATTATATATATATATATATATATATATATATATATATATATATATATATATAGGGGCGTCGGAAGGGGGGGGGGTATCGGACCCCCCCCCCCACCATTCAAAAATATGGGGGGGGGTTAAGTATGTTGTGCCCCCTCCCCCCATGAAATGTGTATTAATAAATGTTATATATATATATATATATTAAATCTAGTATATTGTCTTTGATACACATTTTTTTCTAAATAATTTTACCAAAATTCTGGGGGGGCTAAGTATGTGCTAAGTATTGTTCGCCCCCCTCAATAAAATATGATAATATTGAGATAATCTCTGAGAAATACTTGTTATCTGGCGATATTAAGAATAAAATTATTCAACTATATACATTTGAATTATTAAATATTTTATTGAAAGATATTAATGGGACTTTCTCAATTCAATGTGATGAATTCAAAATATATCCGGAAGTGAGCAGGATATTTTGGTGGTTCGTTATTTTACATAAAAACTATAAATTAAAGAAATATGCATAGGAATCTGCAATATGACTGAGGATACAACTTAGAAAATGTAATGTTATCAGCACTTTAACATCTTAACTTGCCTATTTCTAAATTAAGAGAACAGTCATATGACGGTGCAGATAATATGTCTGGTAAATATAATGGTGTAAATACTATACTAATTAATAGACAGCCATTATCTTTGTATACACATTGTGGAGCTCGTCGCACAAACTTAATATAATAATCATTAATATAATCATATATAAATATATATATATATATATATATATATATATATATATATATAAATATATATATATATATATATATATATATATATATATATATATTGTTTTCAAATAATTATTACGTTATTAAGATCATAACAAATAAATCTATCCTATAATTAGTGTAGTTTCGCATTATAATAAACATATTCAATAATGACACACCCCACATATCTCCACCAAACTATTACAATACCCCACACCTCTCCCAACACTAGTTATAACCCCATACCATGAACAAAGGACATAATATATTAATTTCATATAACACATACGTAGGTCGTGTTTCCGAAAGTCGGTGATTGTCTAGAACAATGCAAACTCCGTCAATTCTAAGTTAGTAATTCTCAGTACAAATCGCATGCGCTAACATTCCTACAGATAGACGATGACAATGATGACACACATAAGGGATCGCGATACAACTATGCATGTGTTTACATTCTATGTAATCTATTTATAGAAATGATTAATGTAATACGTTTAATGAATTATTAGATTGTGACAATTAAAGATAATGCCAATATGAATATATTCAGTAGTATATAATTGCAAGTATTCTAATGACGAAGTAAGCGTGAATAACTATGATACACACGCCAACACATAAACACATGCGAATATATACCTGAACACAAACACACGTATAATAACCCTACAGTTAATTCAGCGGAAATTAATAAAATACACCTGATCTTCCATCGCATCCTAATATTTTGATTACACTTTTATCTTCTTTCTCCTCATCCTCGTCCTCCCCTTCCACTTCCACTTCAACTTTCTTCCAAACATATAACCGGCGCCACTTCATAGATGTATAATCATAACAACTACGTATATTGTCGAGTATGTCTGAAAATATAGGCGTTTGAATAAATAGTATTATTATAATATATATATATATATATATATACTGTTATTATGTACTATTATAGTATTACTATGGTATTACTATAGTGTTAGTACACATATCTATACA
Organism: Osedax fenrisi; assembly: GCA_964019155.1. Lineage (NCBI taxonomy): Eukaryota > Metazoa > Annelida > Polychaeta > Sabellida > Siboglinidae > Osedax > Osedax fenrisi. Next base: position 53,014,412 of record OZ025240.1, on the reverse strand, counting down.
TATTGGTAAGGTACAAATAATGCTATAGTTATATCTAAAGTAGATTGTATTAACTAACATGTTTAAACTTACTTTATAAAGAATTCTCAATAGCGAATGTAGTCATTATTTAATTATAGAACATCATATTCATATTAAATGTGTAATATTATCTATGTTAATAGTATATTTATATTATTTACACGTTTTAATTATTTTAATAATAGCAACATTTTATTTTTTATTATTGTAAATAAACAAATATTTAATTTTTTTTGTTTACGTAAATGATATTAAATACATTAATATTTTAATGTTTAATATACGCAAATTTGTTTACATTTATTTCATTAAAAATAATATATACACATATATTATGTATACATATAGGCTAAATATTATATAAGTCATTATCTTAATAGTTAAAGTAAATAAATAAAATGTTTATTATAAAAATAATAAAAATAATATTAATAAAAGTAATTATTTTAATAAAAATAATAAAAGTATTATTATTAAATGTAATATTAATAAAAGTAATTATTTTAATATTTTATCTATTTTAAATGGTTACTTCCTTAACTATTTTTTACTTTGGTTTCTAATAAATAATCAACGTATTCAAAAATAAAATATACATTATCAAAACCATTCATTAACTTATACGAAATATATGATTTGATTTATTTAATATGATTTGTTTTACACGCCCGCCTACATATGGTGAATTCCGAAATAGTATAGTACTATGAATACAATTAATATAATAGGGGAAATTCCACTATTACCGACCCTTAAATAACTATTTGTAATACATTATTCAATATTCAATATATTTATTTGAAATGTTATAAGTAGTGTAGGAGAAAGTAACCGAATAGGGGCAGTGCCCGAATACGGACAATATCGATATCTCGGAAACCATAAATCCTACAAAATGTTTAATGAATAAAATATTCATAATTATATAAATAGTCTAAATAAATATTGTTTATTTTGTAATTATTCAAAATAGTGCTGATATATACTGATATAAGTTGATATAAACTGATTTTTTTATTACGTTTTTAAATTTATGAAAAAAATGTCAACTTAAAACCTTCTCAAGAATATACAAATGTATCGATATAAAATATAAAAATATATTATTAAAAACTAAATCATTCTAAACATTATATACATAATTTAAATATTTTTTTTCAATGATTAATTAATTTGTAATCATAAGTAAGAAAATAAATATATAATTACACGTGTATCATTTTTATTTTTAATTAATTAATTTATAACGTATACAATATTATACTGCAACAATTTTAAGAGGTACTTCATAATTTCCATTTATAACAAAATTTATATTTGTTGTATCTACAAAATAAATTATAGGTATCATATACCTATAATCATTTATCTACCAGTTCATGTAAAAATCGTATCTAAATTGTTTATATTAATAATTATAAATGATGTTGTTTAATGATAAACACCTACTATAAAACAAATATTAAAATACAATCAACATAGGTCACTGCACTTTGATAGTTATTTTCTCATTATTTTAATTTGGTGAATATTACTATGTGAAAAGTATAGAGAATTAAGAAATATTAAGATACATTTCATTTATTAAATTTATAATCAATAACTTTTGCATTATTGATTTATTTATAGGTGGTCAAGTGTATTAGTTTTGTCGCTAGAGTTAGAATGATGATTCAATATTTAATCAAATATAGTTTATTATGACTTCAAAAACACATGATGATTATAGGCGTCATTAGATAATAACAAAAATAACAAAAATAGATAAATTACAATGATTTAAAATGTACATACAGTTTACGTTTAAACAATGAAGGTGATGTTGTACAACGAATATTATACGGCAGTGAATTCCAGCTTTTAGGAGCAATAACCGATACATCTGATTCAGAGTAGGCAGAAGATATTGAGAATTGCATGGCATAGCACTTCCGACTAGATATGTAGAACTATGAATAATAATAGATTTAACTAGATATTCAGGAAATCCAAGGTGTATAGCATTATGCGTAATACACAATAGCCTATTTTTACAAATATATCTAAACTTAAGACAGCCTAATTATATCATTAAATAGATATAGAAACTATTGATGCATAGTTTTGTTTATATAATACACATATATCACGAATATGATTATAATCACATGATCTCCTCTAATGCAATGTTTATCGTTTACTTATTAATATGTACGTTTAATCTTTTTGATTTTTTTTAATATATTGCATGAATATTACTAAGCTTCATAAAATGTATTATAAGAATAATTAAGTATAATTAAAATTATGAACTTGGTTTATTAATAAATTAGTATCCAATTACCATATCCATACACAAATACTATTTAATAATATATCATTAGATTAATTTATAAATAAATGTACATTTAATAGTAGTGTATTAATGTTTATAAAAAATGTAAATGTATACTACTATAGTAGTATTTTATTAATTTTATTTAATCGACATAATACAAATATACACCATTTTAAAATAACACAATATATATATATATATATATATATATATATATATATATATATATATATATCAATATATATATATATATATATATAATACAATAATAATATTTTCATATAATTTACATATAACAATGAATACAATTTAATATATAAAATAAACTAATTGAATATGCGTATCTCAATTTACCCATATATTATGTATACATTAATGTCACATTTTGTAGTTTTCATTTTCCTCTTTTAATCTAAAATAAGTTTTAATATATTAATAATTCATTAAATTAAGTTTAATAATTTTATAAATTATATAATATTTACATTATTAATCATTATTAAATTATTTAAATAATATAAATACACAATTAACAATGTTATAACAGTGTATAATAACCTTTAATAGTTTCATTAATCCAGTCACTCGGTTAGGCTCGGGCTAGTTTGGCTATAGCCTCTATAGAGTATCGGTTCGGCTCAGGCTCGTTTTTTTTCCGAAAATGAAAGTCTCGGCTCGGTATCAATAACCAAAAGTCTCCACACGGCATCAAAAAGCTTACGAGAATCTAACTTATCTAGAATATGATGATAGAGTAAGTTCTCGAAATAAAAAACAAATACATTTGTTTATTATCTTCTACATTATGTCATGCTTTACAACATGAAATAATAAATCTGATTTATTTATATATATATATATATATATATATATATATATCATTAAAACACATAGGTTACTCAATACATAGTTCTATTTAGATAGTGTATACAATAGTATACTAATTGTCCAATGTATCCCTTCGTTCTATATTTCCAATATATCCAATATTTTCTACTAAACTCCTCTTTATAAATTTCTTCAACTCTACGTATCTCATTAACAACTAAATCATTATCATATAGTAAGTATGTCATCAAAATTTTCTTAATTATCATGTAATTATATATATAATGTTATTTCTGCAATATTAAAATTCCCTTCTCTATATTTGATTGTTAAACTAACATACGGTAATATCCCTATCCAAAACTTCTGCAATGACGTTTATTTTTCATCACAATATACGCTACCATTATATTATAAATTAAAACGACATATTTAAATATCTTCAGTAATGTTTAAATTTTAGCCGACATTGATGATAGAGTAGCTAATAATTATGGTTGTAGCTACATACTTAAGCACATTTCATTCCTCCTAATATATCATACGTAATCTCTCAAATGCTATAGCAAATAGATTTACTATACCACATTACTCCAATCTATCTCCTAACTTAATATCTCTTCCAAACTATTATCTGAAACATTCAACTCTAAAAGAGAATATTTCTTATATCATCTCTACTAGGATGGATGTCAATAAGATATTTCTATTGTTACACCACCTAACAATATTTCATTCCATATTGCAATTTTTATAATATATCCTTCTCCTATCTAACATACCTGGTAACCTTATAAGGTATATATTACTCAACTTCAACTATATTAATATATATATATATATATATTCACTACTAATATTATAATTTCGTTATTACTATTAGTATACCTTTATTTTATGATAAACTAGTATATATGATAATCTCCTTCCTCTACATTTATCGACTCAACATATCAGGCTTGCTCCCTCACTATTTCGAAAGTCGTAACCTGCAATAGTCGGTATGCTCTCATCCGTTTTAACATTATTTATAAACATGTCTAACATTATTTCTTCATAATCATTCTCTCCCGATTTTGTATAGCTTCCTTAACATAAGTATGATATCACAAAACTATTATATACAATTTCCTTTTATATATTTCCTTTCTACATAGTCCCGTATTTTACTAGTACAGCTACTTTCCCTCAATGTTTAAACAATCTTAGCATTATATATAATTCCCTCACATGTCAATACAATGCTATCGTAAGTAATTCTAGTGTCGACTTCTAGTATGATATACCGTATATACTACGACACCGACATGTCTCGAGTCTAAAAGTGAGAACCATTCCTACACTATCAACTCTATCCACTTCTCTGTATCTTCTCAGTAATAAAAATACCATAACTATAATAAAAATACCTTAACATAATATTTATCCCTCTTTTTTGGGGTTTCAGACCGGTTTAGTGTAACTTTTTTTTTAATATTATTAACCATCTCGTTCATTTACTAAATTGCCAAATTAAAACTAATTTACAGGATCACCTATAGGTGATACACACGAAATACAACTCTCGTAAAGTTTAAATACAATGGAATGTTCCTATAGGAAGGTATACCTTGATCCACATTGCGTATCCTCTTATCTTTTCTGTAAAGCTCTCCAAAACTAATATGGGTAGATAAAGAGAACCTTTGTTAACATAAGTTAAACGGTTAATACAAATAACTGGTCAATAAGTATGTTCGGTGTTACTGTGTTTGTTGATCTTGTTACCTAAACCAGTATTCCGTTGATACCTATACCCTACGACATATGGGGAAACTGCAGGTATGTGTCATATTATATGACTCATATACATTGTAGTATGTGTATATAGTGTTATTATTGTTGTTTTTGTTGTTTTATTTCGTGAATTCCTTTCATCCCATCCAGTAACTTTAATTAAGTTTTCACTTATAACCATATATGGCTCTAATGACCCTTCTAAGCCGTTCTCGTGTTAAGGCATATATTATTTTAACGAGAGCCATTCATGTATTTATATAAACTTATATAAGATCACTTCTAAATATTATTGTAAGACCTATTTTAATGGTCCAGCAGACTGGGCTTGAACCCACGACCTATTGCTTGTATGTCTGACACCTTAGCCAACTGAGCACAACAGGCAGTTTTCCATATTTGTGTGTGTGTGTATATACATATATTAGACAATATCCGGGCGACATAGAATGTGCATATTATACTACCCAGGAAATTACATTAATTCATATTTTAATGTATACGTATTACAATTTTAATTTAATTTATATCTATTATCAATTTTTAATTAAAATATTTTAGTTTTTATTGTTTATAAGAAAACTACACAATTTTTTAATTAAATATTTAACATAATGGTAATATTAATTGTAACTCTTATTTCTCAATTAATTATATGTATAGTATCTGCTGATAATATGTTGCAGGTTAATACAATACAGATATATATATATAAATTAAGGTATTATAATTATTATTAGTATACCTAACTCTTTGTTAGCCTCTCGCATAATTGAACAAAGGTTTATCGATGTAAATATCATTTGTGTTATACTTTTAGTAGTTAACACTGTAAATAATAATCTACAAAATGAAACATTACTGGTTGTTAAGTATGAGTTATCAAGTTGTCAGTAAATGGGGGTATACGTAAGCCTATAGGCTTACGTAACACTATAGTATATTATATTTTAATTATAATAATATATGTTGTATCAAATTAAGATGTTTCTTCGGTATTGATTGATTGATAATTTATTTAAGCAAATACATAGCCGAAAATATAATCGAAAGTATAAAGTATAAATATTTGCTAACGATAACATACGTTATAGAAATAAATAAAGAATAATACGAAATTAAAAAATTAAGGAAATTAAAACGTTTTACAGTTACCGTAAAAATAAACGAAAAACAATCGAAAGTAGAAATAAATCATATAGTAATTATAAACGAAAAATGATCAAAATAGAAATAAAATATAGCGTAAAAATAATCGAAAATAGAAATAAAATACATTATTTTTATATATTTTATATATTTTTAGTGGCATCGAAATATTCAATTTCTACTTTAACTTTATAGAATTCTTCATCTTGTATCCTGTTTTAGTAATAAATTATTAGTTATATAATTTAATATTTAAATGTTAAATTTTAAATGTTAAATTTTAAATATATTATAAACAGAACATATTAAAAATCAAATAAACCAATACTAGAATGAAACAAACAAATAATGTAATACTTACCAAAATCTGTAATAATAGTAGGTACTTTATTAATTTATATATTAATTGTATAATCAATTTGAAACATATATATATATATATATATATAAAAACAGAACAAGTTACAAATAAAATAAACCAATATACATATACAAAAACAGTTAATAACAAAACATACCAATAATATTACGAAATAAAATAATATAATACTTATCACTATAATCTGAAATAATAGAAAATTATTAATATTGTATTTTAGTAATATAATACATTTGAAACATATTTACAAAATATATATAAAACAAACATATAATACCGAACAAACAAAAGTAAAATAATACTTCACACTTTATCTGTAATAATAATCAATTATTAATTTTATATTATAGTATATTTGAAATATAGATATAAAAAATCCGAATTTTCTATAACAAAAATAAATTTATAACAAAATATAATATAGAACAAACAAAAATAAAATAATACTTCCCACTTTATCTGTAATAATAATGAATTATTAATTTTATATTATAATATATTTGAAATATATATATAAAAACCTAAATTTTCTATAACAAAAACACATTAAAAAAAACCAGAAGAGATAATGCAATAATTTAGATACAAAATGAAACATAAATCAATATAAAATTATAAATTTCTGTTAAAAAAAAGTAGTTTGTCGAAACAGATTTTGTTTATTTTACTTTTAAAAGATGAAACAGATACAGATTTGATTATATCATTATTTAATGAATTCCATATATTAACTGATCTATTATTAATTATATTTCTAATTGTATTATCATAATTATGTATTACATTTAATTTTTTACAATTACCTCTAGTTCTACAATTATTCGAAATGTTAAGAATATCAGATATATTTATATCTGTATAATTATTTGAAATTTTAAAAATTGTAGTTAGATCTATTTTTAACCTTCTAAGTTCAAGTGATTCTAATTCAAAATATACCAATCTCTCTATATATGATTTATAATTAATATTTGATGAATTTGTATATCCTACGCATCTTGTAATTAATCGTCTAGTAAATAATCTTTGCACTCTTTCAATTTGGTCTATGAGACTACGAAATTTACTAACCTTTGAAAAAGGTGACCAAATTATGGATGCATATTCTAAAATTGGTCTGCAATAAATTTTATATGCATTTAATAATGCTCTAGGGGATTTTGTAGTAATGCATCTACAAATTGAATTCAAAGAAAAATAAGCTTTTTTACAAATATAATCAATATGTTTATTAAATAAAAGGTTATTTTCAAATATTATTCCTAAATCTTTATAAAAAGTAACGTTTTCTAATTGAATATTATTTATAAAATATTTTGATGGAGTAACCTTCCCTAAAGTCATAACTGCACATTTTGATAATGAAATATTTAATTGCCATTTATTTACCCATTGTGAAAATAAATTTAAATTATTTTGTAAAAGAAATCTTTCACTCTCAGATGCGTATGAAAAATATATTTTTGTATCATCGGCAAATAAATCAATATGAATTTTTGAAGAGAATACTAGGAAGATCATTAATATATAATAAAAATAAAATTGGACCTAAAACCGATCCTTGTGGTACTCCAGATTTTACAATAGAACTATTTGAAAAAGAATTTTCAACCCGTGTAATTTGAGATCTATTCGATAAAAAATTATAAAACCATTTTATTATTTTATTAGATATACCGTATGATTTTAATTTAAATAGTAGTTTTTCATGAGAAACAACATCAAAAGCTTTTGCAAAATCAATATATATTATATCTACACATTTTTTATTATTCAATTCATTATACCAAAATTTTAAACATTTTGTTAATTGTAATTCTGTGGATTTTCCACTTATAAAACCATATTGATATTTTGTTAATAAATTATTAGATTTTAAATAAAAAATTAATTGTTTAGAAATAATACGTTATAATACTCTACACATTACACATGTTATTGAAATAGGCCTATAGTTATTTGAATTTGATGGTTCACCCTTTTTAAAAATTGGTGTGATTATAGATTTTTTCCAAATTTTCGGTATATTACCCGATAATAAAGATGAATTAAAAATAATATATAAAGGCCTACATAATTCATTAGATAATAATTTTAACATAGAAGATGGTATCCCATCAGTTCCGAAAGTATGTGTAATTTTTAATCTATTTAAAAATATTTTAATTATTTCAAGATTTAAATCAATATTATCAAATTTTTGTTTAGTTAAATTATAAAATTCGGGTAAATTTCCATTATCATTTTGTTGAATTGAACTAAAATATGAATTTAACGTATTTGCTTTGTCGAGATCTGAAAATAAAATATTATTATTTGATATATCAATTAGAGGAGATACTCCAGATTTTAAATTTTGTCTTTTTTTCATAAATTTATAAAACTTTAATTTATTTTTTGAATTAATTGCATTAATCTCTCTCTTAAAATTTAAAGATTCTAATTCCTTGGATAATTTTTTTTTGCTTCTATCCAATTATATTTATATTGTAAATTAGTTTTAGATTTTCGAAATAATTTTTTTACTTGCTCCTTCAATTTCAATATATTCTTCGGAAGTACCTGTTTTATTGTATTATTTATATTAGGAATATGTGATATAAATAATTTATTTAGAACATTATTAAAATATTCTACTTTTTGATCGATATTATAATCATTTGAATTTAGATATTCCCAATTAAATCTAGAAAGATGATATTTAATCAATTTTATATTAGCATTATTGAAATCAAAATTGTTTGATTTTAAAATCTGTTTACATGGGTATTTTTCAATATATACATTAAATGAAACAGAATAGTGGTCACTTATATTTTTGTATAATCCGAAATAGTCTCCAATATTTATATTAGATAGTAATTGTTTTTCATTAGTAAAAAGTAAATCAATTATATTATTATTACGAGTTGGCTTATTTATTAATTGTGAAAATGAATTTTTAATAATCGAATCGAAAAGTAATGCATAACTTTTTGGGTAACTAGGAAATGTATAATCTTTCCAATTAAAATTTGGTAAATTAAAATCTCCTATAATTATAGATGAATTATAATTTTGTTGGGTTATATCAAATAATTTACATATCTGTTCATGAGATACTTCATTACAATTTGGGGGTCTATAAACACATATAATATTAAATGGAATTTTTGAATTAATTTGTAAATGTATATATTGAACATCTGTGTGTGAAATAAAATTTCTTACAGGACATAAACTAGATTTACAAAATATCGCAACACCTCCTCTATGAATTAATTTATCGTATCTAAATAGTGTATATTTTTTTCCACCGATTAAATATAGAGAATCTCTATCATCTACCGTTAAGAATGTTTCAACTAAACATATAATGTCATATTTATTAGATGAAAGTAAAAATTCCAAAAAATTCATTTTATTTCTAATACTACGAGCATTAGCGTAATATATATTTAAATTGTTATTTTTAATATTTTCATCTTTATTGCCGGTTAGTCATCTAGAACCTGTATTTTTATTTTTATTTTTATTAATAATGGAATTTTTATAAGTAATATATGACAATTTCCATACACTAAAATTATCTTCACCAATTGACATATTCCAGTCAATTTTATTATTTATAATATATCTTAGTTCATATAAACTACTTCTAGAATTATAAATACATTTGATAATTTTTTTACTTTTAATTAATTTATTTTTAACTACATGGTATAATATCTGATGTCGTTCTAGTGATATTTCATCTAGAGATGTTCTAATGAATGAATTTTGTAGATCTCGTAATTTACATAATCGGTTAACATTTGATAAAATAATTTTTTTTGAGACCACATTATCTAAAATTAATTTTAATTTATTAAATGATAATTGAACTATTGATAATACACATGATTTATTAATATCTACTGTTTTACAAATAATATTTACTAAGTATTTAAAGAAATTAGTTTTATCATTATTAGGAATATTTATATTGTGAATAATTATTTCATTATTGCTATCTATATTATTTTTAATAATATTTACTGATTTTACCAAATTGTCAGTAAAGGTATCAGAATTGGTTACAGTAGAGGTTACATTAGCGGTTACATTAGCGTATGATTTTTTAACAACAATCATATCACTTATTTCAGTGATTTTTGATAGTAACATATTTAATTTTGTTTCTGTGCTATTTATTAAAGTATTAATATTACTATTATCAATAATAGTAGACGATGGTAATGAGTTATTTAAACTAGGTTGATTTATTGGTGTATTATCATTATTATTATTTATACATGTATTACATTTAAATGTAAAATTTGGTGATCTAAATAACTGAATAGCATATTTTGGTGGTGATTTATTAGACCAATTTGTTTTCATTATTTTTCCTTTATATAAGCATTTATAATGGTATTTATTACCACATGAACATGATATATAATTTTCGTTATTAATTTCTAAATTACATGTAATACAATCCATTTTTAATGTAATAAATATATTACAATTATATAGTTTAGAAATTATATATATTTTTAACAAACTGTTTCCCTATGATTTTAAATTGAACAATTGCCGAATTCGATTTTTCTTGTTTACTAAATAAATTAGCGTTGCGATGTTTCAATTTTCTTATTTTCGAAATCGATTTTAAAACATTATCCTTTAATGTAATGACTACGTAAATATCGAATGTAATTCCGTATAATATAGAGAACAAGTTATCCGAATGTATGTCGAAATTAATTAGTTTTAAAGAAATTTAATTTTTTTTTAATTTGTAGAAATAACGCGTTAAATTTATGCGACTTTTAATTTGGTTGCTATGCGTTGCAACTCCTCCGGTATTGAAATTATTATGCATATGGATAGGAGATTTTTTTAATTAAAAATGTTTTCACAACATAGGGTATTCTGTAAATTTCATATTGTTAATCAATCAAATGTTAATAAAATGTACTTATCTAAATATAAAATAGTTCACTAAAATCCGAAATATTTGTAGGTGATACTAAATTTAATTTAATTTTTATTATTTTGTTTTTATTATTTTTATTATTTTTATATATTATAATATTTTCATATAACTATATTTATAACTATTTAAGTAGTTTTATTATACATAAAATATGATAAAGATACTGTGAAAATTGTATCAAATTTGGAGAATTATTGAGAGTAGGCCTACTAATCTTTTTAAAGGCAGGTGCACCTATTTTTAATTGTAATTTAATATAAATATATGTATATGTATAGATAGATAAACATGAGTAACTATTTATTCCATATTTATTAACATCCATGTTATAAATGATGGATAAGATGAAACAGCCAAAACGAATAGATCTATAAAAATGTTGCCTACAAATTTAAATTTTGAAAATGTATAAAATATATATATATAATTAAATATGAATGTATAAATAAATAGTATATATTTATACATATATATATATATATATATATATAATAATAATAAAGTTTATTTATACACTTAAATAGTAGTAGAAACAATTCTCTAAAGTGTAATCAAATAATATTAACAATACAAAAATTATAATATAAAGATGTTTCTTCAGTCTTTTGGGGAATATCGAGTTAGACGGAGTACTTCTTATCGCCAGAGGTAGCCTGTTCCACATCGAAGCAGCAGACATCGTGAAGGACCTCTTTTTAATTTGTAATCGACATAGAGCATCTTCAAGTTTCATGGGATAGCGCCTCGAGTATCCATTTCTTTTCTCTGATAATAGCGTTGATAAATATGAAATTACTCCAATAATAATTACTTTTTTAATTAAACATACAAATCTATAATTAATCCTTGAAGATACCCTTAACCATTTTAATTTGTATAAATAATAACTTGTTGAAAATCTATTAGAATATTAGATATTAAATATAATTTGTATACATCTACGAATTCGTTATTAATAACTCTTTAATGTTTTTAATGTATTTTAATATATATTTATATTGGAGTTAAATATAAGATAATATAATCTAATCTCGATAGAACCAAACTTTCAATAAGTCAAATACTTGATTTTATTGAGACATATTTATGAATGATATTTGTATTATGATTTACATATTATAGATGATCTGACTGCGCTAAATTACATTTAATTTAATTTTATATGGTGGATTAATTAAAAGATTGTCAAATATAATACCAGGAAAAAAAAATTTGAAAGAGAAATATTTAATAGTATAGTTTTACTACTATTTATAAGTACATTATTATTTAAGAGCCATTTACGAATATTATTCGCACATAATATTTATTTATCGAGAAGACAAGATTCAGATATATATATATTTTTCTTGACGACATTTATTGTTAAATGGTTATATGTAGTATATATGGTATACTTATATAGTATAAATAAATATAATATATAATTATTTACAATACAATATATAGTAAATTCCTTATTGAGATAGATTATATATATATCATAATAAAGTAATACTTATTTATATAATAAGGTATCATCATATATGAATTATCGAAGAATAAATTTGATTATAAACAAAATTAAATTATTCAAAAATTATTTAATAAATTATTTAATAATATTAAATATATCAAAGGTTATTAGATACTGAAATTATGAAATATTTAGTAATCTTTATTTATTTAATAATGATGATGTTGTAAGTTATGTGCTTTTTTAATCGCTAGTATTTTATATTAATAGCAAAAAATTTGCGAAGCATTCTTTAGAAAATAGATTCCTTAGAAAAATCTTTGTTAATAGGTCGTTTTATATTCCATTTTTTTGACATATTAATTTGATCACATTTTAACAATAATTTTTGTTAATTTAATAACAATAATATAGGATGCACATGCCCTTAAGATTTACAATCAATATTCTGCTTAATTTGTAATGTTTATTTAATTTTTGTTTTACATTTTACAGTAATATATTTTTATTATTTGTATCTTAGGAAAGTTAAATTTTACTACATTTATAATATTATAATATAACAGAATATATATAGTTTACATCATATTATATATTTAAAATATATAGATTTTATTTTGACATTTATAATAGAGTATTTTTCTAGTATTTGCGTTATTTTTTCCAATTAATATTTTTTTATAAAATGTACCTACTAAACTAACGAATTTTATTATTGATATGTCTATATGTTCTTTACTATATATTCTATACTCTAGTATATATAATTCTATATAATAAAAAATATTTAAAATATACAGTAAAGAATATTTGTCTAGAACATTTTTGTTTTTGTAACAAATTTCCATCGATAAAGTAATTTATAGTATTTTTGCAAAAATATGAAACTCATGAGTTTCATACAGAGTTTAGTTGTCTGATTATATGGTATATTGATGTATCATATTGTATATAGCAGTCATATATTATGTTACGTATAGAGTCTGTTATAGGAGTTTGTTATATTGAAATAAATGTGTGTAATTTATATATTGAAAACGAACTATTTAAAATACTTATTTATATAAATCAGATAATACTTTAATTATAAGTTTTTATTTTAGTAATAATATCTACTTTGTATTGAATGTCAATATGTAATATACTGTGAGCCGTATGTATTATAAATATATATATATATATAATATATTTATTCAAAGCTAAAATTGATGCTATTTAATGGCGTGATTCACTTTCAATATAATAAAACTCTTTAAGATCTTATCTTACAAAATAATAATTTAATTATATAATTTTATATATATATATATATATATATATATATATGTAGGATAATTAATAAATAATTAAAACATTATTAATAATTTTTAAATACTATATTTATATTATATATACTTATTAATATAATATTAAATAATTACAGGAATGTTTAACTGAAGATATAAATTATAACATATTAAATAAAGAAGTAATTTATGAAAAAACAACTGAATTTTACTGTGAACATCACGAATTGGATAACATAAATCTCGGTAGTTTTGCTGTAAAGAATAATAACTTACTTGAATTAAAATTAGGAGATAATAATATTTCTAAATTAAATATAAATATATTTGTTAATTTAACAATACTATATCTTATCGATTTATCTAATAATTCAATAAAAATCATTAGTCGATCGTTATTTAAATACAACACATATTTGGAGATGATTTATTTACATAATAATAAATTAATATATTTTAATTTTAATTTGGATACTTTACAAATATTAAATGATTTAACGCTAAATAATAACAAATTAACTACATTGAATAGTAAACATTTTCTTCAGTATTTAAATAATGTTTCAACAATATTTAAAATTAAACGTAGGTATATTAATATAGCTGGAAATCGTTTTAGTTGCAATAGTAGTATGAATTGGATATCTATATTGAGAAACAGGATTTATATACAAATAGGTTTAAATACTACTTATTGTCATACATTAGTTGATAACCATAATGTTACTTTGAGCTGTTTCCTAAGAATTAAACCTAATAAATATCCTGTTTTTGAATATATAAATTGTTAGTAATATAATATAATATATATATATATATATATATATATATATATATATATTTGTAATGGAATTTATATAAATATGAATAATGTTAACTATACAAACGTATTACGTATGGTATTATGGTATACGTATTTACATTTGATAACCTAGTAGGGGAAAGTAATCGAATAGGATACTCTCAGTATCTCAGAAACCATAAATCCTACACAAAAATGTTTAATTAATAACATATGTATAATATTATAAGTAGTCTAAATAATTATTTTTTATTTTGTAAGTATTCATAATATTGCTGATATATCCAATAAACTAATTTTTTTATTACGTTTTTAAATTTATGAAAACTCAAGAATATGCAAATGTAACGACATCGAAACATAACAATATATTATTAAAAACTAAAGTATTCTAATCATTAAATAAATAATAACTATATTTGTTATAAAATATTAATTAAGGCATAAGCAAATATCTAGAGTACATATAAATCCCTAATACGGATATTCTATATGTCTTAATATATGTCCGTATACGGACACCCTATAACCAATCAGCGCGCAGTGTTTGAACTATTCTAATTTTCATAAAAATCTCGTGCGTTATAATATTAATACTACAAATGAAGCTGAATCTAAAAAAAATATTATGTAGATACTTAAATAATATTATTATTCAATAACATAATCAAAATTACATTTAAATTACATAAAATTGATTATAAATAATGTAAATGTAATTTATCTGATTGGTTCATCAATAATATTTAGTTTATCTAGTGGTATATAGGGTGTCGTATTATAACACAGGGTGTCCGTATTCGGACATGGGTACCGAATACGGATACCCCCGTTATCTATTGAATACAAATATTAAATAAAATTGTAAAATTACAATAATATCTATAATCAGATAATATTAATATATTGTCATTTTTGTATACAAATATTGAGTTATAAAATGTTAAGTCCATTTATTATTAAAGTGTCCGTATTAGGTTACTTTCCCCTCAATTATCCATGTTATAATGCTTCTCATGCGAAATGCAAAAACCACCATATTCCCATGTGATAAGGAATAATGGAGAATATAAACTTTAATATATATATATATATATATATATATATATTAAAATGAATTCAACTAGTATATTACTTATGTACTTAAATGTAATTAAATGTACTTTATGGACACAAATTGCAACATTAATGTTAACAATAATAATGTTTTCATACATTTATATTTATGTATATATCTTATTTTATAATTGACAAGTATTACTCATAATTAAATTATAATGTTATATTATTTTATATATTAATGTAAAAACCAACATGATATTATATATATATAATTATTTATTAAATATTAGTTAATTTATAAATTAATAATAATTAAATAATTAAAATAAAGGTACACCTAAACTTAAATCTGTGCCTACATCCGCAGGTGATAATTACGATGGTTAATATATTTAAATAAATATGAATTATAACAAGTATAATATATAAACTAACAATAATCGCAGCATAATAGCATACATAATAGCCTTACGTGTTTACAGTGTGCTATTATGCTGCTATTTTGTTGCCATTAATTTGTAATGCTATTATGCTCTATTGTGTTTCTATTATTGTAACATATGCTATTATGCTGATATTATTATAACATGTGCAATTATGCTGCTGTTATTATTAGCAGTGAGGTATTCGTAAAGGAATCGTTAGGAAACGATAATTATAATACTGCAAACGGTAGCTGTCATTGTCATTTTAACCTAAGTGGTCACTTATATTTCACGGTCAATATTTGTATAACCATCTTAATACCTTTAGCGGTCAGTTTATTTTACAAAGGTCACGAGTTAAGATATTGAGGTTTTGTTATTTAGCAGTCGCGATATACGATTTCGTTATTACGAATGTAATCATTCTATATATATATATATATATATATATATATATATATATATATATATATATATATATATATATATATATATAGATTATTATAGGTATATTAGTAACCTTGTGTTATATATATATATATATTATTTTTTTTAAATTTATATATTTATCTCATACTTTCTCTCTTTTTAGAGTAATTTTAATTTTTAATTTTAATTCTTAATATATGTATATTTTATTTATTTTATAAGAATCTAGACTAGTTATAGCAAATTCTTTGTCTGTTGGAGAGGAATGATAAATCTGATTTATTTATATATATATATATCAAATATATACAAATCAACACATATCGATAACATTGAGTATATCGTAATATAAAACATACATGTACAATGTACATATATGCATAGTATACTCTGTATGCTTACTTGCTTACTTTCGAGGATGATCTTGTTGATTTCTTACTCGAGAATCAGTATTTTACAACTCCTGCCAGACATCTCTATCTAGCATGCTGGTTCTTATATCTTGCTTCTCTAGGATACCAGTATCTTTCTCAACATATCCACATAGTTTAAATGCCTACGACCTCTGTTAGCTTTGCCTTGTGTAGGTTCCCATAAAATGAGCGGGTGTGCTGATAATTCAGGATGCCGTATACAGTCACCAACCATTTTCATTCTTCTGGATATCATTTTTGAAGAAACAATGGTAATATACCATTCATATTTTTGTCTATGAAGTGTTCTTTCCAAGTTATATTTAGGGATTTACGAAGCATTCGCGTGTATGTGCTATCAAGTGATTTCTGGTGTGAAACGTTCAGTTTCCATGACTCAGGCCCATATATTAGTATACTTTGTTAAAAAGAGTATTCTATTAAGTGTTAAGTTTATCTTAGACTTTCATATAATGTGCATGCTATTTATTGCGTTCTATGCTAGAGCCTTTCTAACTTTAATGTCATTTTCTGACGATTTGATCCAAGAACCAAGTTATTTGAAGTATTTTTCGACTTGTAACGTTTGACCATCAGATGTTTTTAATACTAGTGGGTCAAATGTGTTAAATGCCATTATTTTAGTCTTTTTAGTATTCAGATGTAGTCCTAATGTGTTGCATTCAGACTCTACCCTTAGCAATATCTCTCTATCTTAACTTACATTATTGGATAATAAGGCTATATCATCAGCAAAATTCAAATCTGTTAGAATAGTTAGATACTATATCCGACTTTTGCACGGGACAATAGTAAATTCCAATTCCTTTTCATGTCCGTTGATTTTTTTCTAAGTGCATAATCTAGTACAATATTAAATATCTAAGGTGATATATAATTTATCTAGTTGTATGTATACATACCCTATAGGGCTGCCGTATTATAACATATGGTGTCCTTATTCGTACATTGGTACTGGATACGGATACCCCCATCATATATTGAATACAAATATTAAATATAATTTTAAACTCAAAATAATTTCTATAATCAGATAATATTAATATATTGTAATTTTTAAATACAAATATTGAGTCATAAAATGTTAAGACCATTTATTATTAAAGTGTCCGTATTAGGTTACTTTCCCCTCTATTATCCATGTTATAATTCTTCTCATGCGAAATGCTAAAACCACCATATTCCCATGTGATAAGGAATAATTGAGCCTATAAACTTTAATATATATATATATATATATATATATATTAAAATGAATTCAACTAGTATATTACTTATGTACTTAAATGTAATTAAATGTACTTTATGGACACAAATTGCAACATTAATGGCAACAATAATAATGTTTTCATACATTTATATTTATGTATATATTCATACACAATTATTTGATTTCTATAGAATTTATCAATAAATTCTGCACATTATATTTAAATCCTATACACTACACATATTGTGTTTCGTATAGTGTACACTGTGTATAGTGTGCACTATACAAGATCGTACACTACGTTCTACGTTCCTGGATATATCCCCTAGGACTTCATGCACGGGTAGCTGGACTACCCTTTTTCACTGAGGTTATGTAACTACTCACGTGTTCTGTTCGCTGCCCTCATTGTCCTTAATCTTTCGAGGTACTGGTCCTGTACTGAAGAATCGGTCGCCTATCCGTAGAATCTACTCGCACGAAGAGTTTCCACCATACCGGAGAATCTATCATATACGTGGAGTCGACTTCATTTCACTGCTTACTATATTATTATATAATACCTATATATATATTACTTTACTCGAGGTCATCTATTAGCTAGCAAGTGTATATATAATGGCAGTTGTATGTAATTATTGCAATGAACCTGCTTCTAGCTCTGACCTACCATGTAGCTCGTGTAAATCATTCTACCACCATGTATGCCTCTTCCCAGCATCAATTATATCCAAATCATGGACTCATATCAATGGTCCCCCTCCATCATATGCCCTTGCCATTTTTTCTTCCCCTAATTTCACATTTACATGTCCTTCTTGCTCCTAAACACCTCATCAAATACATCTACTACATTCTCCTCTCCTCTAGTTACCCCTACTCCTATACATCGTAATAATCCCCCCATCCGACCTCCTATACCTGCCCAATTACGAATTCCCAAACTTATGGAACTTAAAAATTTCCCCCCATCCTTTATAACCGCTAATATCCAATCACCTTTCCCTTATCATAAATCGTATGCATCTGCTATTATATCATCTTCCTCTCCTACCCCTATTAAATCTCCTATCGTCCACCATGTACCTCATATTTCTACCATACCCTATACTCTTCCCATACCTCGTAAACTTCAACTAAATAATATTATTCGTAACAATTCACTTGTCATTGAACATTTAAATCTCTCTGATATGAATACTGAATTCATTTCATCAATCCTTATACATATGCTACTGCCTAAAATATGTATTTCTATAGTCAAATTTAAACACAACAATGCAATTATCCAGTTCTCTAGTAAATCATTTTGTGACATGTTTTTCAGTAGATTTAGATCTACTAAAGTTAATCCCCGATTCTCACACCTATACATACGAAATTCCCTACCTTATAAAACCCGTTTATTAGGTAAAATCCTTTATCATGCATATATATTAAAACTAACCCCTATACATACTAAACCTATATTTAATACATATACAAAGTCATTTGAATTACGACTTATATATAATTATATTGACTGGTCTCTTCCACCAATTACCATACCTCCAACTCTCCTTATTCACTGGGAATCTTCATACCTTAAATTTAAATCTTCCGTTCCCTCATTTATTAATCTCTCCATTAATACTAATTCAGACCCCACACCTAATAATCCTTCTGAAAATTCCAACTCCCCTTATATTCCTGTAACATCAACTCCATCTATTGATTTAAATAATTCCACCATCCTAAGTGTCCCAGTTGTTGATTCACTAAAATCTAATCATATTTCTACACCCTCTCTAACTAAATCTGCATGACTATCTGAACACATTGCCCTAATAAATATTCGTTCTCTTCGTTCCAATGCCTCACTCTTATTACCATTCCTTAAAAAGTCCAATTTTAGTATTACTGCTTTAACGGAAACATGGATCTCTCAAGATGATTCCGACATATTTGCCCTATTTCACAATTTTGGTTATACATTAATCTTATTGCCACGATTACCAGGTCGTGGTGGTGGGGTTGGCTTCCTCGTAAAAACTTCTCTACCTTTACCATGTATATCCATATCCCATAACTTCTCCTACTCTGACTGCTTAACCATATCATTCACCCAAAAACACAAATCTATATCCATTACTGTAATTTATAGACCGCCAAAACCAGAATTCGCTTCCTTTCTAAGTGAGTTTAACGATCTTGCTACTGATCTCATAAGTTCACCCACATACCATCCTATTATACTTGGTGATTTCAACTATCATTTTAATGCTACCTCAAATCCACATATTATGTTCACTAATTTAACAAATTCATTATCCCTATCACAACATGTCAATTTCCCAACTCATATTATTGATCTTGTATTCTCCAGTTCTCTCCATTCTGAACTCATGGTGAGTAATATTTCTAGTCTTGATCTACATTCCGATCACTTCTTATCTCATTCAAAACTAACTTTACTATCACTCTTAATCAGAAAACACGTATTACATACAGACCCATTAAGAATATAAATTCCATGATATTCTTAGCTGACTTACATTCTGCTTTAGGTGACTACTGTTATTCTCCAGTTGTATTAAATTCCATACTATCCCATCTTATCGATAAACATGCGCCTTCAAAAACTATATCAGTAACTCTACATCCTGATACCCCATGGTTTACTTCCCACCTCATGTCCTTGTTACGATCACTTCGTAAATCTGAAAGAATATACATATCCTTGAGATCTTCATCTTCTAGAGCTTCATTCATTGAGCAATGTAAGATCTACAAGTTAGCAATTTCCTATGCCAAATCTAGCTATTACACTCAGGTTATAAATGATCTTGCTTCTGATAACCGACGACTTTTCAGACTAGCTAATAAGTTGTTATCTCCCCCAAAACCAGCATTACTACCATCTATGATTAACATTTCTCCATTACAATTAAGCTGTCTTTTCTCCAAAAATTTTCTAATAAGATTGACTCCATCATAATAAAGATCAATAACCATACACTTACTGCCAATTATCCTTCAATCATAGTTACCCCACCTATATCTGTTTTCTTAAGTTTTTTTCGTCCGCCACATATATCTCTCATATCTAAACTACTAAATGCATCCTCTTCGATATCTCCCTCCGATCCTGTTCCACTATCTATTTTTAAAATTTACTCCGATTATCTATGTCCAACTATCTGTAACATCATCTCATATTCCCTAAATTCCGGTACTGTACCTTCAATTTTTAAACAAGCAATAATCACTCCCATTCTTAAAAAACCTTCACTCGATCCTGATTCACTTCTCAATTATCGCCCAATTTCTCAGCTACCTTTGGTGAGTAAAATTTTGGAAAGGTTTGTCTCTCGTCAACAAATCTCCTATTTAACGGCCAATAATCTCCATATTCCTCAACAAAGTGGTTTTCGCCGAGGACACTCCACAGAAACAGCACTACTAAACGTAATTGATGTAATCACTTCTACCCTTAATACTAAAAACTGCTGTCAACTAGTAATGCTGGACATATCCAGTGCTTTCGATACGCTTGATCACAACATTCTACTGTCCCGTCTACACCTGCTTGGAGTTAGAGACCTTGCTTTCTCATGGTTTACTTCATATCTATTTGACCGTAGTAGCAGTGTAAAAATATATAATTCTTTTTCTTCCCCTTCTCCTATGAAATATGGTGTTCCCCAGGGATCAGTACTCGGTCCTTCACTTTTCTCAATTTATTTATACCCATTACCATCCATAATATCTAAATATCCAAATATATATTACCATCTTTATGCAGATGACATACAACTATATATGTTTCTTCCAACTAATTCATCACCAGGTCTCAATAATCAACTCTCTAATTGTGCTAATGACATTAAAGAATGGCTTATTTCTAATAATCTTCTCCTTAATACCTCCAAAACTAAATTGTTGAATCTTTCTCCATCACCAACTTACTTCCCTCCTTTTCTTATTGATAATATTGTAATATCTCCTTCTCCTACTGCATCTAACTTAGGTGTAATTTTTGATTCTACTCTTTCCTTCATTCCTCATATTACTGCCATCACTAAATCTGCAAATTATCATCTATTTAGAATTAGAAAAATACGAAAATCAATTACTATATCTCTTACTAAAACTCTAGTTAATTCCCTTGTACTCTCACGTATAGATTACTGTTCCTCAATCCTTATAAATCTTCCATTATCATCTATCTCTCCCTTAAATCGAGTTATTCGTTCATCAATCCGTACAACATATAACCTACGTATTCGAGATCATTCCTCTACTTCCTCATACCAACACCTATCTCCATGGTTCACATTTAACAAACGCTCTGCTTATCGCATATTATCTATTGTTCATTCCTCAATATACTCTTAAAATTGCCCTTCATATATTTCTGCTTCTCTTGTAAAAAGAGCTCCCCTTCCATCACTTAGAAACCATGCATCTCACCTTCTATCTACCCCTATTCTACGTCCCTCAAAAATGAATACTCGGGCACTGAGTTATATTGGTCCTAAGCTATGGAATTCACTCCCGCCCTATATTAGATCCATAAAATCGCATAAAATATTCATGAAATATATACAACAATTGATCTCAGTTGGGAACCTGAATTACTAATATTGTTTGTCATTATTATTTTATTAATTAATTTCCGTACGGCTTATTCTATTTTATTGTATTATTATTATTGGTATTTATTGTTTACCTACTTTTATTATTTGTATTCTATTATATACACTTTTGAGAAATCATTTATCATTTATTTAACTGTCTAAATAAACATTCAATCAATATATCTTAATTTATAATTGACAAGTATTACTCAAAATTAAATTATAATGTTATATTATTTTATATAGTAATGTAAAAATCAACATGATATTATATATATATAATTATTTTTTAAATATTAGTTAATTTATAAATTAATAATAATTAAATAATTAAAATAAAGGTACACCTAAACGTAAATCTGTGACTATATCCGCAGGTGATAATTACGATGGTTAATATATTTAAATAAATATGAATTATAACACGTATAATATCTAAGCTAACTGTAATGGCAGCATAATAGCATACATAATAGCCTCATGTGTTTACATTGTGCTATTATGCTGCTATTTTGTTGCCATTAAAAGTATATTATGCTGATATTATTGTAACATTTGCAATTATGCTGCTATTATGCTGCTATTATTATTAGCAGTGAGGTATTCGTATAGGAATTGTTAGGAAATGATCACTTTAGTACTGTAAAAGGTAGTTGTCGTTGTCATGTTAACCTAAGTGGTCACTTATATTTCACGGTCAATATTTGTATAACCGTATTAATACCTTTAGCTGTCAGTTTATTTTACAAAGGTCACGAGTTCAAATATTGAGTTGTTGTTATTTAGCATTGCGATATACGATTTCGTTATTAATGTAATCATTCTATATATGTAGATTATTATAGGTATATTAGTAACCTACACTGTTACAAATAAGGGTACGCTAAAAGTCACAAATGGGTACAGATTTTGGCCCTATTTTAGCACGCTTATGGGTACGCTAGAAATCGTTTTTATGGAGAGTAGCGTACCCTTTACGGTACGCATTAAACGGCATATAGCGTACCCATTTCGGTAAAACAATTCTTTCGTTAATATATTATCCCAGTAAACCAAACTGTTAATATAATATGCTGAACATATGTAATTGTTAACATGTTGAACATATTCATTTGGCTACAATTTGTATTTCTGTTGAACATGTTGCATTTTTATTATGTTGAGCATATGTACAATGTATTGAGTTGAGCAGATATCATATGTATATATTAAAATTAATCATTTATTAAATTAAAATTGTATTAATTATAGGTACCTAATTTGCTTGCATATCCTTCTTTTTTCTTTAACAATGTGTAAGTTGAGAGTCGATACATTTGTCTATATCTTTATTACTGCATGTTCATAAATTCTTAATGTAGCCTCTATTATATATATATAATTATTAATATAAATATTAATTAATATATAATTAATATATAAAATAGGGTATACATTTAAACTTTAATAAATATGAATATGAATATTTAACTTATAATACATGTATTTATAGTAAATTAATTTTAAAATAAATGTATCCTCGTTGACATCACTGAGAATAATAGCACCACACTTGTTTAGATGCAATATATTTAAACATAGAACAAATTGTTTCCCCAATGTTGCATTCACCTAATCTTGATAAAGCTTCAACCTAAATATAGGAATATTAAGTATAGTATTAAAGAATATATGTATGTAACAAAGTGAGTTCGTTATATAACTTTATTTCAACAAATACCTGTATAATAACATAAATAATAATAATAATAATAATAATAATAATATAGTAATAATAACGACAATGACAATATGTACCAACCCGGTGAGACGCAGAATCAAAAGTGTATCTATCTCACCGAGCGGCGTTCAACCGAGCGTGAAGCCTGAAACAATTTATGCATGCAGATATATCGATATTACATAATGACCGAATTGAATTTAGTTCAATTCGACATACATGTATATTACATTAATCGATATATATGCATACTTCCCTTTATAACACATATATATAGCACATATATGTGGTATAAATACATAAAATAAATTCTATATGTATTGGATTTGTAAAATTATTGTATATGTTAACAATTATAAAATAATATTTATAAGTAGGTATAAATAGTAAATATTAATATACAAATATATGTAGTTAAGTATTATAAGTAAGTAATTATTAATAAGTATAAATATATATTAATTAATTAATTAATTTAAAAATCGTAATTTATATGCATCAATGGATTAACTGAAACATTTATTTCTAATGAAATATATTATATTAATAAAATAATAAATATTTATATATATTATATATAATTATTTATTTTAATATTTAGAATTCATAATATAATATTATAAATTAAGTATTATAATTAATATTTATATAATATAATAATTAATATAAATATTATACACTACATTTAAATTGTTATCAACATTAGTTTCCTTATATTTACACTATTTTCCTAATAGTTAATCATATACATGCTATTACATGGTTATATAATATTTACATATATGTAATTATATATAATTTATTTATCTTACAAAAATGTTAAATGAATACGTTCAACATATTACATTTGTATATACTCTATAGAGTTCAACAGATATATATATATATATACCCTTTAAGGGTACGCTTCACGTGTAGCGTGTAGTGTACCCTTTTATTTCTAGCGTACCCATTTCTGACATGAAGCGTACCTTTAAAAATAGTGTACCCTTTTGTGGCAAGTAGCGTACCATTTAAGGGTACGCTTCACTTGTAGAGTGTAGCGTACCCTTTTATTTCTAGCGTAACCATTTGTGAATTCTAGCGTACCCTTATTTTTAACAGTGTAGTGTGATATATATATATATATATATATATCAACACATATAGATAACAGTGAGTATATCGTAATATAAAACATACATGTACATAGTTCATATATTCATAGTATGCTATGTATTCTCATTGTTTAGATATATTATACACTCTTAAAAATAAGACCAATAAGTTGATATAGTAGGTAAGTAAATTAAGTAACGATAAAATATATAAAGTTTAATTTAAGTGATTTTTTAAAAGTAATTTACAAATAATAATCTCCTAGCTCACTTCCAATAATATACTTGTCCCTCATCTAACCTATTTAAAACTCGTTCTCCGCATTACAGAAACCACTATACTCTCCCTATTCGAGGACCTACTAAAATCCCTTGATAACAATCTCCCAATACATCTACTACTTCTCGTCCTCATTAGCATTTGACACATTTCACCTAGACTTAATTATCTATAAACTATAGTGTATACAACTAATTGGACTTGAAAATTCTCTATTTTTCCGACTACATTACGAATATAAACCTAAAGCACTAAAATAAACAAATCACTATCAGCTATATATTAAAGAGAATTCAATTTGTGTATTACTAAAGTGTAAAGTACTTAGTAGAGATGCGCAAGTTTCAACATTAATGGTAACATTAATTATGTTTTCATACATTTATATTTATGTATATATCTTAATTTATCTTAATTGACAAGTATTAGGTTTTTACTCATGTTTAAATTATGCTTAAAGTATCCTACTGCGTACCTAATATGCATTTTAACGCTCGTTTTTGTATTATAGTTATTTTTAATAAACTAGACACAAAAGTATTTCCCCATATATGAACACAATAATTTAGGTGTGCATAAAAAAAATAATTATATAGTAAAATTAATGTTTTTATATCGAATTTATGTTTTACTTTATTTAAAATAGCGATTGCTCTACAAAGTTTTGTTGCTACATCATTTATTTGTTTTTTCCAATTAAGCTTGTCGTCAATATATATATACACCTAAAAATTGTATATCAGTTACTTGTTTTAATTTAATAGTATTAATATATAAATTTAAGTTTATATTTTCATTTTTATTTCTGATATTAAAAAGTGAGACATTAGTTTTATTAATATTTATAGATAAGTTATTTATATTAAGCCATTTAAATAATTTATTTATATCTGATTGTATTTTATCTTTAAGATTTAAAATTGTTTTATCATAAAATATTAAGTTAGTATCATCTGCGAATAAAATAGGTTTACAATTATTTGAAATGTTCGGTAGGTCATTAATATATAAAATAAATTAAAGTGGTCCAAGAACAGATCCTTGTGGAACTCCACATGTAATATTATTATAATTTGAATTTTTACAATTTTGAGATACATATTGTTCCCTTTCAGATAAATAAATTGTTATTAAATTAAAAGCTGTAGGAATTAAAACCTACCCTTAATTCCATATATACAAGGTTTATTTAACAATATGGTATGATCTAGTGTATCGATTTATTTTCGTAGATCGATTGAAATAATTGCACATTTTTGTAATGATTCCAATCCAACAAAATTCGATTTTGTATCAATCTTTTTAATATCTTAGATAATTGTGGGAGTAACAATATAGGTCTATAATTCTCTATTTTTTTCTATCTCCTGATTTAAATAGTGGTATTATTTTAGATTTTTTTAATATATTCGGAAAATATCCATCTGATAAATATCGGTTCAATAAATGAGTAATAATAGGACAAATTTATTAACTTATATTTTTTATAATAAAAATATTAATATTATTGAAATCAGTACTATATTTTTATTTTATATTTGATATTTCTTTTTGTATTTCAGTTAAAGTCGTAATTAATAAAAACAATGATTCTTTAGTATTTTCATTCATTGTTGAATATATAGATTCATTACTAGGTTCATTAATTATTTGTTTAGCCAAATTCGGTCCAATACTACTAAAATAGTTGTTTAATTCTATGGAAGTTGGATTATGTTATGAATTAATTTCTTTTTTTTTGTATTTATAACTTTATTTATAATAGACCATATATTTTTTATGTTATTATGATTATTTGTTAATTTTGAAGAATAAAACAAATATTCAGATTTTCGAAATAAAGTTGTCAATATATTTTTATATTTTTTATAATAAATAAATGTGTCTGTATACAAACTATAGTTTTTTTTTTTAATATTTCTATAAAATTTATTTTTTTTATTTATGCATTTTATTAGACTAAAATAAATCCATGGTTTTTTAATTTTTTTATTATCTTTTATTTGTATAATAGGACATTTATCATTATACAATTTTATTAAATCAACATTAAATTTATTAAATATATAATCTATAGTATTAACTGTATAAATATAATCCCAGTTATACTATCTTTTAAATTATTTATTGTGGTATCATTAATTTGTCTACTATATTTATAGTTCAATTTTTTTTTTTTTATAATTTGTTATTTCACATTCATATACAACATATATAGGAAGGTGATCACTTACATCGCTGATTATAATATCATTGACTATAGGTTTAATTACAATTACAATAAATATTATCAATTGATGAGTTTATATGTATTCCATATCTTGTTTATTTTGTTATTAAAGGATATATATATTGTTATAACAACTTAAACTGTAAATGTTATCTAAAAAATATTTAATTTTATTGTTATTAATTAAAATATTAATATTAAAATCTCCCATCAAAAAAAAGTCCCTCTTATCCGAAAAGTAATTGAAATGTGTATAAATAATATCACTAAATTATATTATATCAGCTTTAGGCGATTTGTATATACCACTAATTAAAATGTTTTATTATTAGTATTTAAATAAATCGTAAGAATATATTCTTACGATTTCTTTAAATATTAATAATAAAAAGCATTTAGTTTGAATTTGTGGATATATCCACAAATTCATGTTTTGAGATGCATAATTTATCAATAGTATTATAGTTTAAATGGTTTTGTATAAATATAGAAACGCCACCTCCTGCATTGTTATTATATATGTTATTTATAAAGTTATTATGTGTTATATGGCATGCATTGTAATTTTCAATTTGATATAAATCTTTATTGTATTCTTGTAACCAAGTTTCGCTCATCATAATTATGTTGAATTTAATTTCTATTGAATCTAATAACATTATTATATCATCAAAATTATGTACGAAACTGCGTGCATTTAAATGAAATATTGAAAGGCCGTGATTTGATTAGATTTTATTGATTTACATACAACATAATTGCATTCTATTAGTAGATTATTATTTTAATATTCATCAGACATATATTCATAATTAGTATGTATTTCATTATTATTATATAATGCATTATTACTGTCATAATAGTTATTATTATTGTAAACCATAATATAAAATATAAATTAATGTAAAAAAAAGATTAAATATATATATATATATATATATATATATAAATATATAAGTAACGTAAATAATAAGAATAATAAAATCTCCTTATTTGTATTAGGTAACTCGTGAATTTCTACAACATCATATGGGTCAATATTAATATCCTATTGATTTTTTTCAAAATTTATAAATTCGGATTTTTTATTCTCAGATTTATTTAAAAAATTATGTTTGTTTTTTTGTTGAGTATTGTTCAATCTTATTTAACTTAATTTCTAAATAAACAATTTTTTGTATCTCTAATTTCAACTGACGATGTTAGATTATCGATGTTATCAACTAGAATATTAACTGTCACA
The DNA here is from genome assembly GCA_964019155.1 of Osedax fenrisi. Taxonomy (NCBI): domain Eukaryota; kingdom Metazoa; phylum Annelida; class Polychaeta; order Sabellida; family Siboglinidae; genus Osedax; species Osedax fenrisi. The sequence goes on along the minus strand of OZ025240.1, from coordinate 52,984,689 downwards.
GTTAATTCATTAATTGATTTTTTTAAATCGATTATATCTTGTTTTTATGCCATGATATAGGAAATAATATTTTATATAGTAATGTAATTTAACATAAAATATTGGATATACTATTTTATATATAACGATACTAAGTTAATGAAGATCAAAATCAGTCAAGCAAATCAACAGAAAATCCAATTTTAATAGAATTAATATTAATACATTTATAAATGTTTAAATACACGTCAGTTCAGTTCTAATGCAAAAGTAAAAGTTATTATGATATATATATATATATATATATATATATATATATATATATATTTACCTCCATGGTTCACATTTAATAAACGATCTACTTATCGCATACTATATATTGTTCATTCCTCAATATACTCTTCAAATTGCCATTCCTATATTTCTGCTTCTCTAGTACAAAGAACCTGCCTTCCATCACTTAGAAACCATGCATCTCATCTTCTATCTACCCCTATGCTAGGTCCCTCAAAAATGAATACTCGGGCACTGAATTATATTGGTCCTAAGCTATGGAATTCACTCCCGCCATATATTAGATCCATAAAATCGCATAAACATTCATTAAATATATATAATAATTGATTTCAGGTGGGAACCTGAAATACTAATATTGTTTGTCATTATTATTTTATTTATTAATTTCCGTACGGCTTATTCTATTTTATTTTATTATTAATTAATGGTATTTATTGTTTACCTACTTTTATTATTTATATTCTATATATACACTTTTGAGAAATCATTTTTGATTTATTTAAGTGTCTAAATGAACATTAAATATTATTATTATTCAATATATATTTATATTTTAACTATTTGGTATATAAAGTAAAATATAGTCACTTAGTAGTCATTTTAAATAAACATTATTAATTATACAATACATTTCAAGAGAAAGATACTAGTGCGACTAAGCAGATTACTACTGAATATGTTACCATTCAATATCCAAGTATGTATTCATATTTATATTGTTATTATAAAATTATCATATACTCTATATTTATCTAATAATTATATGCTACCATTTAATATATGATTTTAATTATATTAATTAAAATAGTTTAAATTTAATTAATTAACACATATTATTATGTAATTGTACAAAACTTTAGAATCTTTTATATCGGTATTTTGTTTACACGATTTAGGATGTTTGGAAGTTCCCATCATTTGAACAGACATATAATTTCTAAAATATGTTGTGTAATAAATATTACATAATAATGTGTAGGGGAAAGTAACCTAATACGGATACTTTAACAATAAATGGTCTTAACATTTTATAACTCATTATTTGTATTCAAAAATTACAATATATTAATATTATATGATTATAGATATTATTGCGATTTTAAAATTTTATTTAATATTTTAATTCCATAGATAACAGGATTGTCCGTAGTCGGTATTCATGTCCGAATACGGACACCCTGTGTTATAATACGGACACTCTAGATACCACTAGATAAACCATATATTATTGATGAATAAATCAGTCAAATTACAATTACATTATTATAATTAATTTTATGAACAATTTATTCTAATTTAATTAGTTAATAATTTATTTATTATTATTATTTTATTATTAATAATACAATTTAAGTATCTATATAATACAATTTTTAGATTTATCTTTATTGGTGGTATTAATATTATAACACACGCGATTATTATGAAAATAAGAATAGTTCATACGCTGCGCGCATCGATATAAAGAAAGTGGATAAGCTATTGACGCACGCAATGTTAAAGATAAACACGTAAATGACACTTTTATCGATAAATTAACAAAATGGTATCAGTGATTTTGATTGGATATTAGTCATATTATATATGTCAAATATTGAAACAGTAGGATTTTCGTCGAAATAGATTAAAGTGACTTCTATCTATATCAATGGATTTAAATTATAAATATCAATAAAATCAATAAAATAGTATTATAACCCCAATTTAAATACACAAAATTACGAGGAATGTTGATATTATGTATTTTAAATATATAATTTTATTTTTAGTATAGATAGTACATTAAAATTGGTAGTGATTATCAATATATATATATGATAAATACATATTATTATAAATAAAAAGTAGTGGGCCAGATAGTGGGTTTCGACTGCAGCGCTCGTAGCGGATAGTGCCATACACTACATTCAATTGCTTATCCACTTTCTTTATATCGATGGCTGCGCGCTGATTGGTTATATATAACCTATATCCTATAGGATGTCCGTATTAATAAATATACAGTATCCGTATTAGGAACTTATATGATCTCTAGATATATGCTTATAACTTAATGAATGTTTGATAACAAATATAGAAATTAAATATATAATTTTTAGAATGCTTTCTTATTTAATAATATAGTGTTAAATTTTATATCGATAAATTTGTATATTTTTGAGGATTTTAGTAGACATTTTTTTTTCATAAATTTAAAAACGTAATAAAAAAATCAGTTTATTGGATATATCAGCAATATTTTGAATAATTAAAAATAAAAAATACTTTTTTAGACTATATATATAATTATGAATATTTTATTCATTACAATTTTTTTGTAGGATTTATGGTTTCTGAGATACCGAGACTGTCCGGAATGTCCTATATTCGGTTACTTTCCCCTATTATATGTTGTTCAGTTGTTTATTTATAATGCATAGATATATATCTATATATATATTCGTCTAAACATACTTTAATTGAGTAGTGCGCGGCGGGCTCGTACGCCGAGGACGCAGGCCGAGCCGTCCCCACCTCGACGTTAACGGATAGGAAAATAATTATTTAAATTGTGGTGTGTTTTTTTCAAAATTTTTCAAAATCTCTTTCCCATAAAAGTCTTTTTCCGTCAAAATTCTCAACAAAGTGTATACTTAAATTCAAATAATGCTCGATTTGAAATTTTTTTTTGCCAATGTACACAGTTAAAAAAATCCGATTCCTACGACGATTTTATTTTAGGAATCGGATTCAAATTGGAAAACAGATTCCTGTAAAGTTTGTTTAGGAAACGGTTTATAAAATCGATTCCTACTATTATCGTGCAGGAATCGCATTATTATCGATAAAAACAATTCCTAAACTGATTATTAAGAATCGGTTTAAGTTATTGATGTAAGAATTTCTTAAATTATAGGAATATTATTTTTTTAATATAGAAAGAATAAAATATTATACCTTTTAATTATTTTAATATATTGATTTAATTGTTATCTATCCAAATTAATTATTAATTATTATTTTAATTTTATATTTAAGTTAATATACTGATTTTAATAAATAAAATATTATTTAAAAAACTAAAATTATGTAAGTAATCCTTTTTATGTATTTTTCTAAGTTATCATAATCTCATTCAAGTGACACATTGAATTACAATTTTAATCATAATTATATTTATAATACAATTGTAATCATGTTGAACTAATTGCTCAATATTGAATATAGGAGTTGGATATTCAATTAAATATTATAATGTATTATTATTGAATTTAAATCTAACTTAAATGAACTTATATAATACATTATAATATATGAGTTAATACTTTGCTACGATACTAATATGTATTTTAATATTATAGTTTACATTTAAACTTACGTTCAAACTTATATCAACAACTTACGTTAAACCGATTCCTATAGTATTAGTTTAGGAATCGGTTTAATATAAACCGATTCCTATAACCATTTAAGAATCGGTTTAATATAAACCGATTCCTATAGTATTAGTTTAGGAATCAGTTTCAAATAAACCGATTCCTATAACCATTTAAGAATCGGTTTCAAATAAACCGATTCCTAAACTAGAATTTTAGGAAGCGATTTAAAACCGATTCTCGGTTTTTAAAGACACTCAGGAAACGATAATAACGCAAATAGGAATCGGATTTTTTTAACTGTGTATATATATGAGGTTAGCTACCCGAAATATATTTAGGAATACATAGTATGCGCACACTCATTTTCATCTACGGGCAATATTTCTGGTAGTATTTTGGGTTTTTATCGTTAACATTTAATATTTAATATTTTGTATAAATTCAAATAATTAAAATTCGCCGTAAGGAAAATGTAAGGAAAACGTCGGGAGATAAAGAGGGGCAGCGGGGGTAACATGAATGATTTACTTTTTTGGATATGTATTCGCGTGATACCAATAATCGTTAAATAGTGTCATTTTTTAATCGATTTACGTAATCGAAAAATTTAAATTCGACGCAAATTTTTAATAATTATTAATAATTTGTTAACAAACATTATCGTGGAGAATTTTATCGTAAATAATTTCGTAAAAATGAGTTTCTTTAATTTCGAATACATTACGTAGATTTACGAAATGGTACTTTCGGTTTGAATATCGAAATAACAATTGGTAAATCAGAATTTATTTACCCGTATTATTGAGAAAAAGTTCACGAACGAGTAAAATCGAGTTAATATTTGTTACGTTACGAGTTTATATTAATTATTTCCTATTGCCATGTAAACATAAATTATTAAACATAGGTTATGTAAAAAATCAAAATCTACAATAATTATTCAATTTCAATAATTTTAACTTTATTAAATAGATAATTAAAATAGAATATAATTTTATAAATTGGGACTTCTTATGTTTAATATTCTTCGAGCTACGGCCGAAAAAGTTAAAAATACATGATTTTAGAATAGTCTATTTGACCGACTTCCGGTAATATTTTCGTATAAATTATGGATTCATCAGATTAGGAATACGAAAATACATGTAATAAAATCAGAAAAATCATTAAAATATGAATAATAGGGTTTCCATCTCTGTTTTAATATTTCGCCAAATGTCATCATTAAAAAATATAGATTTATAAAAAATATTTTTTCTAAAATATATTCTATAATTATATATGCATTAAATACCGAGTGAGTCTATATAAATATATATATATATATATATATTGATAATTTTAGTTATATTTATTGTCACTTTTGTGTTTAGGTTGGGTTAAGTTTTAATATTGGTAGATTTTTTTTAGCTGCATTATTTCCCGTGTGAGCTTATAAATCATATTCATTTATATTGTTATTTTCATAGTTGTGGTTAGGTTGGGTTAAGTTTTAATTTGTGTAGGTTTTTTTTAGATGCATTACTTCCCGAGTTAGCCTATAAAAGTACATTTTCTCTGTTGTGGTTAGGTTGGGTTAAGTTTTAATTTTGTAGGTTTTTTTAGCTGCATTACTTCCCGAGTGAGCCTATAAAAGCATATTCATTTATATTGTTATTTTCACAGTTGTGGTTAGGTTGGGTTAAGTTTTAATTTGTGTAGGTTTTTTTTAGATGCATTACTTCCCGAGTGAGCCTATACAAGGATATTTTCACAGTTGTTGTTAGGTTGGGTTAAGTTTTAATTTGTGTACGTTTTTTGTAGATGCATTACTTCCCGAGTTAGCATATACAAGGATATTTATATATATTGTTATTTTAACAGTTGTGGTTATGTTGGGTTAAGTTTTAATTGTTGAAGGTTTTTTTAGCTGCATTACTTCCAGAGTGAGCCCTATAAAAGCATATTTATTTATATTTTTATTTTCATAATTGTGGATAGGTTGGGTTAAGTTTTAATTTGTGTAGGTTTTTTTAGCTGCATTACTTCCCGAGTGAACCTGTAAAAGTATATTTTCACAGTTGTGGTTAGGTTGGGTTAAATACTTTTACTCATTAGTAATAGTAGACCAGAGTAGTTAAAGTTTTGTTTTAATAAATACATTATGAAATTATCATTGTTTTTTTTCATTAAAATAAAAAAAAGATAAATAACGGCATACTGACTGCTAGAAAACATTATATAAAAATCTAAAAAAGACTCAATAGTCTCAACTAACCCATTACACCCACACCTAAAATAGTCTCATTCACGGGCAACGCCGGCCACCCACCCTAGTATATATATATATATATATATATATATATATATATATATATATAGTCAATTATAGTTACTCTAGTTATAAAAGAAATAGTATATATCATTTTAGAGATAGTGAATTATTTTTAATATTTTATAGTAAATATTTGTGAAAAAAAAGAAGCTACCCTCCCTAAATAGATGTAATATAAATTTTATTTGGCAATGTAGACAAATTAATTAAATAATATTAATTATAAAATATATTTTAAGAGAAAGACACTAGTGTAACTAAGAACATTACTACTGAATATGTTATTCTTCAATATTCAAGTATGTATTTATATTTTATTATTATTATATAATTATCTTATATTTAACTAATAATTATACTCAACCATTTAATATATTATATTAATTAAAATAGTTTAAATTTAATTAGAAGTTACATTTTTAAAGTTATATATTTATAGAATTTATATAATGTATTTATTAATATAAATATAGTTATGCCTATTTATAATGTAAACTTTAGTTTGCTAAATAATGTCTGCCTATTTCTCGATATTTTCAAACTTTTTATTTGTAAGTATTCATTTCCAAAAAATGTCATTGGATTTTTCCTTATTAGATAATTTTAGGTTGTCATCTGAAATTATTATGTTATAGTAATTAAGTTATTTCCATTTAACCTTTATTACATATATATTTGTCTTAATATTTTGGAATATCACCATGGTGCATATAGTTGTAGTATAGTATGGGGGTGTAAGGGTGTTAGGCACCAACCAACACCCAACTCTCTTGCATTGGATCCCCGTGCTGCACCCTGGAAACAGCACTATAATACAAGTGGGGATCTGAGCTAGGAGATAGACACCGCTCAGAATAGCATGCTTACTGATAGATTATGAATACAACACACAACAACATCAACATGCAGGATCGGTCGCGGCCCGGATTAAAAACAACCGCGCGAATCATCGGTAAACTCCAGATTGAACGCGAAAAATTGACTACTGGATTCTACAACAACAACAACAACAACAATAACAGAAGTCCTTATCCACAATGGGAAACGCTATTCGTCAAGCCACGCAAATGCAGGTGTCTTCATGGCTAGATATGCTGAGATAAGCCCTCCACAGATAGAAAAGTCGGATCACCGGAAAAAAAGCGATCCGTAAAGCGGTAGCTGTCGTTGTTATTTTAACCTAAGTGGTCACTTATATTTCACGGTCAATATTTGTATAACCATCTTAACACTTTTAGCGTTCAGTTTATTTTACAAAGGTCACGAGTTCAGATATTGAGTTGTTGTTATTTAGCAGTCGCGATATACGATTTCGTTATTACTAATGTAATCATTCTATATATGTAGATTATTATAGGTATATTAGTAACCTAGTATGATATATATATATATATATATATATATATATATATTATTTTTTAACAATTTATATATATTTATCTCATACTTTCTCTCTTTTTAGAGTAATTTAATTTTTAATTTTAATTCTTAATTATATGTATATTTTATTTATTTTATAAGAATCTAGACTAGTTATAGGAAATTCCTTGCCTGTTTGAGAGGAATGATAAATCTGATTAATTTATATATATATATATATATATATATATATATCAAATATATACAAATCAACACATATCGATAACATTGAGTATATCGTAATATAAAACACACATGTACAATGTTCATATATGCATAGTATACTCTGTATGCTTACTTGCTTACTTTCGAGGATGATCTTGTTGATTTCTTACTCGAGAATCAGTATTTGACAACTCCTGCCAGACATCTCTATCTAGCATGCTGGTTCTTATATCTTGCTTCTCTAGGATACCAGTGTATTTCTCAACATATCCACATAGTTTAAACGCCTACGACCTCTATTAGCTTTGCCTTGTGTAGGTTCCCATAAAATGAGCGGGTGTGCTGATAATTCAGGATGCCGTATACAGTCACCAACCATTTTCATTCTTCTGGATATAATTTTTGAAGAAACAATGGTACTTTACAATTCAGATTTTTGTTTATGAAGTGTTCATTCCAAGATATATTTAGGGATTTACGAAGCATTCGCGTGTATGTGCTATCAAGTGATTTCTGGTGTGAAACGTTCAGTTTCCATGACTCAGACCCATACAATAGTATACTTTGTTAAAAAGAGTATTCTATTAAGTGGTAAGTTTATCTTAGACTTTCATATAATGTGCATGCTATTTATTGCGTTCTATGCTAGAGCCTTTCTAACTTTAATGTCCTTTTCTGACGAGTTGATCCAAGAACCAAGTTATTTGAAGTATTTTTCGACTTGTAACGTTTGACCATCAGATGTTTTTAATACTATTGTTTCAACTATTTTGTACGTTCAAGTCATTCGCAAAATGTGAGTTCAAAGGTTAAAGGTGCGTTCAAATTTAAGGTGCGTTAAAGGCCATTACTTTAGTCTTTTTAGTATTCAGATGTAGTCCTAATTTGTTGCATTCAGATTCTACCCTTAGCAATAGCTCCCTAGCTTGACTTACATTATTAGATAATAAGGCTTTATCATCAGAAAAATCCAAATATGTTAGAATAGTTAGATACCATCTCCGACTTTTGCGCAGGACAATAGTAAATTCCTTTTCATCTCCGTTTACGGACATGAAAATCAATCAATTGATTGCTTTTCAAAGTACATAATCTAGTACAAAAATAAATATGTAAGGTGATAGAGTATCCCCTATATAACTCCTGTTACTATATCAAACTCTTAGTATTACCATTTATAGTATTACCCTCTTACCATTTATTGCATTAAGCAAGCTTATCGGATATTCCATATGATATAAGTACTCTCCATCATACATCTATGTATAGAATCAAATGCCTTCTTGAGGTCAATACATGTTAAGACAGCTGGTAAATTCTTATTAGTAATTCCCTCCAGTATCCTTCTTATTGCTAGTATCTGGCCGACCGTTGATCTCTTCTGTCTGAATCCATTTTTATTGGGTATAAGTAGTGGATATAATATTAGATTTAGTATCATACGATTATAAGTTTTGGCCACTACATAAGATTGACTAATTGCACTGTGGTTATCAGCTTTGGTGATCTTTCCCGATTTAGGTACTGGGACTATGTTAGAAATGTTCCATAGGTCAGGCTGTTCACTGTTTATATAAGACTTGTTTATAATATCAACACAATGCCATCAATTAGAACATATTTGAGTACTTATGGTATTATACCGTCTTCCCCAGCGATTTTCCCACATTGCATTGATCTTTTCGCTTTCTTATATTCATCAAGTGTAAATATGTCATATTTTATATGCAATTTTTCAAAAACTGTAGGTATTTCTTCATTTTCATCTGTCACTTCAGGTGAGTTCCCGAGAAGTTTTCTGAAGTGCTCATATCATAGAACAACTCTATCCTCTGCACTTTTACTATTTAACTGTGATGATTGGGTACATTTTCTGCTAGATATTTCATTGATCAAGATCCAACTTTAAAGATATCTCATACCCAGATCAGCTTGCTCAATTACAACAACTTTCTTTTCCAATTCTTCGTCATTAATTACCTTATACATTTGGAACATCTCTATTCTATTTTACTTGTATAGAGTATGATTTCTTTGAAATTTTTTCTTCTTACAAAGTGCTTTATATGCGGTAGTTATAGATTCTCGAGCATTAATAATTCTTGGGTCTTGAAAATTCAATTTAATTTTAAATTTCTGGGCTTGTCTCATGCATCCTACCTCTGTCATATTAATTTCTTCCACCAACATTGCATACCTTTCGGACATTGTTTCTTCTACAATTGTAGCTACTACTATTCTGTGATCTGATTCCAACGATATGAAAGTGTTATAGGCTTCGCAGTTTCTTATGCTTTTCCTCCATTTCTTTTTCATCAGTATATAGTCAAGTTGGTGTTTTTTCATGTGTGGTGACATCCAAGCCCATAACTTATCTATTTTCTTTTGAATTGTAAGTTAGATTCTAATAGCTATTATTCTTCCATCATTTCTTTGAGATGATTTCCATTATTATTTGTTGATATGTTGTATGTGTATTTCACATCTTCTGGTCCCATCCTTGCATTCATGTCGCTTAATATGATCAAGAAGTTATGAGATGGTACGTCTTCAATAGTTGTTCAATGTTGCTCATAGAAAATATTATTGAATATTTCATCTTCGTATTCACATGTTGCATATGTCATAATAGTAGTTAATACATGATTACCTTAAAAATTATCTATTATAATTCTATTCGTAACTCGTTTTATTAAAGTTTTACTTGCCTCTTTGCTAATGATGATACCCACACCAACATTTTCTGCTTGTACTTGATTTCTCCATGCTGATACGTTGTATAGATTGTAATCAGGGTCAACTTCGTATCGGTTAATTTCTTATTCCCCATATGATGAGTGTACTTTTCTGTGTTCTTGTATACCGCATATAGATATATTATACTTTCGCATATTCGCTGTCATCTCATCTGTTTTGTTGTAGTACCTTATCAACTTCTATGGCAGACAGAGTTTGTACATTAAAAGTTGCTATTTTTAGATTTTGTCTACAATGTAATAATTACGCCTTAGCATCTCGGTACGTCTCAATCTCACCTCTCCACGTAGGTTTTAAAAGTACGACGTCATGAACTCCTTATAGATGTGCGACACATTGTGCGTTGTTTACATTAGCTGGTCTCCTGCGGACTCCCGCCATGATAAATGTATAGGATATGTTGTTGTTGTATTTATATTTTTGCTATACGATGCTAGTTAGTGCAGGTGCACCCTAACGAAGGTCACAAATCCTCTCTTCATGGTGAGTTTTCCTTCTCATTCATCCGAGAACATTTCTGATATTTTCACGTAACCCTGATCGGGTGGTTAACAGGTAATATGCCTTGCCAAAGAGCTACCTTTATTTTTATCCGGCACCGCTTATTGGCTATTCGCTAACCATTATATATAATGGCCATTCCTCTATCCGCAACCTGGGGAGCCGGTGGATTGGAGTTGTCATCACCACATCACCATATCAATTGTCGGATATAGATGAAGACATTTGGGTCTATGATCCTACGGAAATTGAGCTTTCCACCAATTTGTCACCAAATTATATCGTATATATTAATGTCAAAATCAACATGATACTATATGTATATGATATTATATATATATATATATATATATATATATATATATATATTAAATAATATATTCAAGGATTTTTAGATGGCATGCATTATAATATTTCTACTGAAAAATATATAATATATTTTTGATTTTAAAAAAATGTTTCTTTTATTATTTAATTTATTTTTTTTATGGTAATATTTGTCTTGATTCAATCTATATATTATATTTTTTCTATATATCTATGATTTATTTTAATTCAATGTATATTATATATTAATTTATATAATATTATATATATATATATATATATATATATATATATATATATATATATATATATATATATATATATATATATATATGTGTGTAGGATATACTATAGTACTGTATACAGTTATGCATTATGTTACTTACTATTTGTTATTATAAGTTATCTAGTATTTTACAATTTATATTTATGTTTTATACATGATGAGAGAGATTACGAGAAATATTATTTAATATTATTTTAAAATTATTGTAGTGTACTATTAATTATTTTATTTTTTTTAATTTCTAATTTAATTTATATAATTTTTATATTTATCATTATAATGTATAATTTATTTTTTTATTTCATCATATATTAGTATATATTAGTATATATGGGTGTGTTTGGGTACATGATTGGATATGCTTGAGTCATTGGGTGTATTAGGGATGTATAGTATGCATCGGGGAATAAGGATATCAGTGTTTACACCTCTGGCAATGGTGTAATCCCAAATGATATAGGATTTGGAGCACCCTTACCTGAAAGTTGATGTTCTATGCATCCTGGGTATACTCGGCGGCAATGGTATTATCCTGTGTTGTAATTAATAGCAGTCTTATATCTAGTAGATATTTTTTAATTTTTTTTTTAAATTGTGTCTATTTAAAAAAAATTGTAAAAAAGTATGTTTATTTCAGTTATATTTAATTTAATAGTATTATAGATTGATTGTTTGTAATATTTCATATTATATACACTTTATATAATACAATTTTAATACAATATTATATTTTTATATATTTTTATATATATTTTTTATTTATATATTATCGTTTACTAATATACTTCTCGTAATCTCGTAAATAGGTGAATGACCAGACAAGCTTTTGCTTTTTCATTCATCTAGGCTTTTAAGCCAACTCTGAGTATTATTATTATATAATTAATTTTAAAATATTAGTTAATTTATAGATTAATAATAATTAAATAATTAAAATAATAATAGGTACACCTAAACTTAAATCTGTGCCTATATCCGCAGGTGATAATTACGATGGTTAATATATTTAAATAAATATGAATTATAACAAGTATAATATCTAAACTAACAATAATAGCAGCATAATAGCATAAATAATAGCCTCATGTGGTTACATTGTGCTATTATGCTGCTATTGTGTTTACATTAAAATTATGCAGCTATTTATTTTTAATAATTTTATTCTGATATTATGATCCTATTAATTTGTAATTCTATTATGCTGATATTATGCTGCTATTATTCTGTAATTATTATTATCGGTTATGTTTTTATTATTAACGATTACTTTAATACTGTAAACGGTAGTTGTCGTTGTCATGTTAACCTAAGTGGTCACTTATATTTCACGATAAATATTTATATAACCATATATATATATATATATATATATATATATATATATATATATATATATATATTGTTATTGTTATTGTTATTGTTATTTTTATTTGGTGGAGTCCTTTCATCCCATCCAGGAACTTAGATGAAGTTTTCACTTATAACCATATATGGCTCTAATGTCCCTTCGAAGCCGCTCTCATGTTAAGGCATCCATGGTTTTAACGAGAGCCGATCATTTATTTATACACAATTATACAAGATCACTTCTAAATAATATTTTAAGACCCATTTTATAAAATTAATTAATGGTCCGGACGATGGTCGAACCCGTGTCCTACTGCTTGTGTGTCTGACGCCTTAGCCACTGAGCCACATAGGCAGTTAATATCTGTTAATGCATATATATATGCATGAATATACTTATTAAAGTGTGTACACATATACTCCTACTATTAACAGATGCCAGTGATGACAAAGACAATCTACCGATCGCGTATCAATACGGTATATTATTCTTCGTGATGTTCCTAGCCTTCCTTAATATCTATTTCTTTTACTTACTGATTTATTATATTATAAGTAATAAAGCACTAGATGAAAGTATAGAATATTATTTATATGCAAGAGAAAAAAATGTAGAGACCATAAGTAAACTGTAAACATTAAAACGGAACAATATTAGGTATAGCTACAAAAAGTGAATTCAATCAAATAAATTGCAGCAACATACATATATTTCAATTTAATTATTAATATGTTTCAATACACACACATATATATATATATATATATTCTATAGAATAAATTATATTTAATTAATTAACTAAATAAATAAATATATACACATATATATATATATATATATTATTATTTTTAAATAACATTTTTAAAAACATTAAAATGAATCTCTTTTTTTACAAATTTACAAATGACAAAATGTAATATGTTAAAGTGCTAATATATATATATATATATATATATATATATAGAATAGTTTATTGACCAGAGCACGATACAATGACAATGATTCTAAGCGAGCTTTCCTAACGAAGTATGTAGCCCGTCATTGATACCCAGAAACATATCACAGAAATATCTCTGGTCTGAACTAATGTCAGTCATATCTTAAAGTTTTATTTCTAATAGCTCGATTGTAGCTATTCGTTCAAAGATGACTATATTCGTATTCTCGCTATAGGATATATGCTTCCAGATATTACCACTGTATATATTAGGGCCACTAGTCTTTCTATTTATCAAAATAAAACTTTTCGGAGTGGAAGTTAGTTGAGATGAGCAGCTATATATGTATAGCAGAAATTTAGAATTATAATATTAAATCATGTTCATAATGGAGTACAGGACTATGTTTTAATATTACATTTGGTATATATTATGATATATATTATTAGTTTATCAATATTTAATAAATTTAAAATAATACTTTTAATAAATAATATATTATATTTGTAATAGTACAATTCATTAGCATGTATGTTTAATATGTTGCTCACTCGTGGTTACCTATTGAAGTTTGACATTACATGCAGTCCTACCATCGTCATCAATTTTATCCTATAGGCAGTTGTCCTCAATATCATATCCCAAGTGTTGTTGGAAGACTTACTTGTAGTTACATCGTAGGTGTTCAATTGTATACGGGGTTAGGAGATGAAATCGATGTTTTAGAAAATAATCATCGCTCTCGAGTGTTCTTCGGCTACCAGTTGTCCAACATTTTGCAGAGTTTTATTTTAGTTGCCATCGAAATACATATTTTGTATTTGCGTAACGTGTAACCAATGATATTGTACATACGTATTACAATGCTATTGTAATCTTTATCGGCGGACGATATTTCTGTCGACGATTCTGTCGATGTTATTGCGGGTAACTGTACTATAGTCTACATATCCTATAGGATCAGTGGTATATCACTGAAACAATTCGCGCGACTAGTCGATCTGGAACGCCAACAACTTCGGTATGCGATAACATTCATCACAGGAAAGAATTTTGAAATCTGATATGTAATTAAAGACTATATTATTATTACAAACATAATCTTGAAGCATCAGTAGAAGCATCAGCATCAGCATCTGAACAAGAATCACCAGATGAGAGCGGAATGATATCTGAATCACCACGACGTTGGTTGTCATCATCATCTTAGTGTTCATTATCAGAAATTATATCGAAGATAAATACATATAGTATACTATGTATATATAAATTATATAATTAATAAAAAAGTATACACACGTTATTACTACTATTATATATATATATATATATATATATATATTTAAAATGCTAAATGATCTTATCCCGATATAGAGTGACTATAGTCACTGGAGTCAATAGAGTCTAGTGTCTAGATTAAGAAAACTATCTTACTATATAGATTCTATAAATTATAAACTATATAAATTGTAAAGTCTATAATAGAGAGATAAGATATTATATTGCAAAATATATTACATTTAATGTTGCTATATTAGTTTAAAAAATAAAATGTTATATTAATTTAAATTAGAAGTTTTAATAACTATTATAAATACTATGTACTGTAATAGCATACGTTGGATCAATATGCACGGGACTCGCTACAGGAATCAGGAGAACCGTATAACCAGTGCTACTTTATATCGTTGTTGCCTCGGTTGATGCAGTCTGTGTGAATATCAGTCTCTGGGCCTGTTCGTCAATCATAAATGGTTGATCGGATGGCGGTATGTTATTGTTCCTCTGACAGTGACGTTTATTTAATATCAAATAATTAATTGTAATATCAAGTAATATATAATATTTATCCAGGTGTTTTTTCATATCAATAGCGTATACGGTAAAAAAAATAATTTGAAGTATGTGATTTTTTTTAAACTTTATTGCTTTTATATATCTATAAGTAGCCTACTACATAAAATTATGTATCAAATTTCTTAATGAAACAATTGGGATAGAAGCTGAATTATTAATTAGCCACTTTAAAATTCCATGTTTTATTTTCCTTATGTCTGCAGATATGTCATATAATATGCGTACTGGCTAAAACTTCTAACTGATTATGTAATTGGGTAGATCTCATCAATTATATATTAATTATATTTTTTAATTGTAATTCGTTTCTTAAATTCATTATAAAGATATTTATAAATTTTATAAGTTTCTTTTATAATTAAAAATTGTAAAATTTGTTATTACATTTTTAAATATAACATTTAACATATATTTTTTTAAGATTTTTAAAATCAAAATTAAGGTTATTCCGTACATGATTAAATTTTTTTTTAATTTTAAATTCTTATTATAAGATTACATAGATGAAAATATGTATTAAATTCATAATATGAAGATAAACGACCCATATTAACTTATATTAACATGTATATATGTGCATGTATACACTCTTTACGTCAAATATTCATATTCAAGTAAACACGATACATTTTCTTTATTTTTATATTTCCTATATTATATTCATTTTATAAATAAGTTAAATAATAGAATGCAGCGGTATCATCAGATTATAACAACTCTCACTTTCACAAATCAGTTCTTCTAATGGACACACTAGTGGCAGCTGACACTTTATCGTCTATAATAATTATTCATATTTATAATGTCTTGATACCATATATACTATTGTTTATAGTATTTGTTTTACATTCCTCATAAGAGATAATCTATAGTGATAGGTAATCCTAAATGTTAAGAATTTTACACTTTCGAAGTGATCACTAAATCAGATTCATCTAAACATATATGTCATATATACATGGCATATATGACATATATACCTATAGGTAAACAAACATATTTATATCAAGAATAACACTTGATTCTACAACAATGGTTACATTCTTTTCATTATAATTTTAAATTATTGTTTTGCTTTATTTGTTCAGCTTCTGCATTATTGTCTTCATAATGATCATCATAATAATACAACATCATCATCACTACAGTATCATACGAATACGAATACCTACCAAATATTTGATGAGGGGGTATAGGTAATTATAACTACGATTGCTTAAACCATATAAATCAAACATGTAGTTATAATTACAATAATATAATACATATATAACAAGTATTTAAATAGTTTACTTTTGTACGTAATAAACATAATTACATAACTATTCTAGAACCATACATACATACTCGTAACGTACCACGTAAACCCGATTTAATAATATATAAAAATGATACTTCATATATAATATATACACACATATCAATATATATATATATATATATATATATATATATATATATATATATTGTATAATTGTATACAATAAACACTTACATAAACTACATACAAAAGACTAACTACTACATTACTACAGATATCATCGCTTATGATAATCAAATAACGGGAAGGTAC